>JAHRHZ010000274.1:17000692-17116315 GCA_024137785.1 Ginglymostoma cirratum
AATTTGTGGTGTACAAAATGATGTGTTTTGTTATAGTATAGAATGGTTACATTTCAGAAGTAATGAACTGGCTTTTTTATGGTCATTTTTTATGGTTATCTGAGGCACCATATGAATACACGGTGTTCTTTGCAGGGCTTATGGGGAAAGCAGAGGAATGAGACTATTTGAATAATTCTTTCAAAAAGAAAGCCCATACACAGTGATCCAACTTGCTTCTGTGTTGCGGGTATTATCCTTCTGTTTGTTGAGTAAGCCAGGAATGATTTGTTACATCTTTCTCTTGCAGCAGTCTGTATTTCAGGAAAGTCTATATTTAACCACCGAACGACAATGCAGGTTACATTATCATAATACACTGGGGGAAAACCAGCACCAAGGCAGTTTTTTGCTGCATTAATTTCATACTCCCCTGTTTAATTTTAAAATTAATGAAAATCATCTTCATTTGGAAATCATTTTGAGGAAGACTGCAATAGCTGACTAAAATTGGGCTTCCACTTACTATTCCCCAGACTCGATCAGCAAACTTCATACCTGTCGAGAATTTGTTGTTTGCACGAGTGCTTAAGTTTTTCTTTGCAAGCTTTTTTTTATTGTTTAATCTGATAAAGTAAATGAATAATTCCCTTCTATTTTATCAGGTAGCACAAGTAATTTTGCTCACATTTCTCTGTTGCATTCAAAGTAGCCCGAATTTAATGACTGAATTCCTGTGGCACCATAAAGATATCCTACCTCACATAGAGAAGAAATTCTTGCGTTAAAGTTGGCATGAGAAACAAACCACTTGGATACTTTAGTTCATGTGTGTGAATGGTTAAAATAGCTTATTAGATTCCCTGTTGTAGTCAGATGCCTGTTTCTTAATTGTTTTAATTCTTTTACATTTTAGTTAGTGCTTTGTTAGCACAAAACACCATTATGTTTGAGTTTCAAATTAACAATTGAAAAATTTGCTTAAACATTTCTGCATGCAAATGTGAATCTCATCAGTGCTGCATGTAAAGATGTAACTACCTGAGCTAAACAAAGAGTAGATGAGTGTAGGTTGGAAAAAGCCAACCAAGCTGGAGTTTTACCTAGGTACTGCAGTACAGGTTGCCAGTGCTGTCAAAGTTCCTTCTAACTTAAGATCTGCCAATGTTAGGAAATTTTAATTGTCGAATTATTTGGCGATGATGGAAAGAGTCTAGTGGTTGGTCAACCCTTCTGGCTTCCATTAAACGAACCGGACAACACAGTTAATCATCAATAATGCTCTTGAATCTGCCTGATTTTTATGAAATGCTAATTGTACCACAAATACCATTATTCTTATCTGTTATTGCAAATTGTAATTTTTTTTCCTTCTTACCCCGGGATGTTGCTTGGATTTTAAGCTGTGCTGTAAGAGTTCAGGTGCTTGGAAATGAGCAATAGGCTAAGCTAATTCTTTCTTGGCCTCTCCCTATCCTTCAGTGGTATTTACTAGGCAAGGAATGGTTGCAGTCTGCCAATTTGATTATGTAATCAGTTGCTAAAAGGTGTGAGAGTATTGTGAAAGAATTTCACACAGCAAATCTTCTTACCAGTAAATAAAACTAATCATTGACAAAGCAGCTTCTTGGTGGGCATATATTCAGTTCATTTGCTTTGTGGTAATGCTGCTTGAAAAGAGGTTGGCGGTTAGGTAATTACAGGAATTATCTGCTTTTCTTCAGCTCGACCAATACCTTATCTAATAAGAGTAAACCTACCAGTAATGCAGTACTCCCTTCATTTCTGCACTAGAATCTAAGGTTATCACCTTTTGAAACTCTTGACTTTTTGCTTATTCTGCTGAAACCTGAAATTGAACCAGGGACCTATTTTTAGTTCTTCAGACTCTCCGTATTCTTGACTTTATGACCATTTCGGGGCTGATCTAAGGTGACCAACTCAAATCTGTGTCACACAGAGAACTCCCTCCATGGCTTAGAGATTTTCCAATTTCCGCTAAGTGAAGCCTACAGCAACAGAGTTGAGATCAGGAATTCAATAGTTCATGTCTACAATTTTTAATGCATGTTACAATATATATTAGAACTTTAATGCACAGTCTAAACCTATCACTAGGACTTTCTCATTCTAACGTGAAGCACGGGACTATTCATAAAAAGTTTTCTTTTCATGTAGAACTACCGTAAGTAAACAGATTGTATCATAGTTAACAGACATCATTTGAAGATGAATATGAAGTTGCCTGATAGTTGACTAATATTGAATATTTCTGCAGCATTTTCATTTCCATTTTATTTCTTGACTGTTATTTTATTAATAGGTACTTTGATTGGAACTGTATGGTTTTAATTTTTTATTTGTTCTACCTCTTGGATGGAAATACGAGTGTGACTTTGTTGATTTAGTTTCATTGTCTGGAAGCTTTATCCTTGATTCTTTAAAAGATCCGTATATCATGCGTGACAATTAAGTAGCAGAAAATTACACATTTCATCAAATTATTTTGTTTTTCTTTAAGGTGGTGAGCTCAACAAATGGTGAACTTAACACAGATGACCCCACGGCAGGACACTCCAATGCACCCATTACAGCCCCAGCAGAAATTGAAGTGGCAGATGATACCAAGTATGACTTTTTCCTAATCTCCATTATGAATTACTTTTATATAAGAATATTAAATAAGATTCTTTAATAACTGTGTATATCTTAAAGGGACAGTAAGTGATACCTCTAGCTTATGTCATAAGATATGTTGTCTGTATCCAAGCCAAACCATGTGATTCTGAAGCTTGATATTCCAAATACTTAGCAACTTGATCACATTTCATGCTAAAAATGGACTAAATCAATTTTGAAAATGCTGCAAATAAGTGTTTTGAAAGCTGCAATTCATGCTAAAAGCTGACTTTCTTTATTCAGTTCTATAAAGACTCTGTCAGTAGCAGTTGTTAACGGTCTGTTCCTGCTGGTGTACACAGGGACGTAGTGATATGATGTTCTGCAAAGTAGTCCTTCAGTTCTGTGCTTCGCAAGTTAAATGATGTCGAAGGAGTAGTTTCGAAATGGGTTGTGAGTTATTAACGCATGGCATTCAGACCATTTTCCTTCTGCTCCCTCGGTTTTATGTTAAAGTGTTTGGTTTATCTGCGATATTTTGACTATACAAGCAAACAATTTTGACCATCACAGCACTTCACCTGCAGACATTGGGATTCAGAATGGCTCCATGCCTTGGTGTTGAAGTTAATTATATTAGAAGCAAATAAATGCAGATCTGAAATAAAAATATAAAGTGCTGGAGAAACTTAGCAGGTCTGGCAGCGTCTGTAGGGAGAGACTCCAAAGCAAGACCATCACTTTAAAACATTTCTCCTTTCCCCATATTAACTATTTTTAAAACTGGTAAATTTACAACAATTAGTTATATACCAACTTATTGTTCAATTGTGGCTTTTCACACTGTGACCAAGGATCACCTTTTTTCCCTACAATTGTTCCCTTCCTGGTCTATGGAAATTGCTGACCTCCTTAACTATTCAGCTTTTTGATTCCATGCTCTGAAACACTCATTCAGAGTGCAGTTGGATGTGAATTCATGGCCATATTCATCCCATGTATTAAATTTTTAATTTCAGCTGTTTAGTTTAAAGACAACGTTAAGTGAAAATAGGTACTTTACTGTAACAATAGGAAGAAAACTAGAGCAACATTGCAAGCTGACATTCAATACCTAAATAAAAGTATGAGAAGTCAGTATTTAGAATTTGGTCTAATTTGACAAAACACATTGAAATTAGAGGGAAATGTTTGACGTGTTGGTGAAAGTATAGTGACTATACCTGTGTGAGTAGCCCAGACTGGATCCAACCATAATTGACTGCCTTAAACATTCTTCAAAAATACACAGTTTGTCACAGCTTTTCATTTTGCACTCATCAGGGCAATTTGCAAGAACCGCCAAAGTAAGCAGAAAGTAACATTTGTCCCATGAGAGGAGAGGGCTGATTGGTTAGCATGTGGACTCTGGTAGAGGTGTACCATGGAAAATACAAGTACGAATTCAAAATACAAATCTGTTATCGGGTATCTGTTGAATTTTCTAAATTTCTACACCTAGATATATTGTTAATTAATGTGTTGGTGTGAAATAGTTTTTATTATTGATATATATCAGAGTTAACTTCTGTACTGTATTTGAGCCTCTGAGATGAGATTTGTGGGACAAAGTTGTCCTTCAGATTGTTATATTGATCCAATGCAAAATAAATTGCCATAGTTTTAGCTTGGTAGTTGAAAAGCACAAGTAACATAAAATCTGCTTAAACATCAGTGCATTCTAAGCAAAATGAAGAGTCTGTGAAAACTTAAAAGGTAGTCTGCTAAAGGTGCTCGGGTCACAGTTTTTAACAGCAAATTGTTACGAGGGTATTTGATATTAACACTTAGAAATGCTAATACATTAAATAAAAACATTTTTTATATGCATAAAGCTGCTTTCCTCAGTTCCTGTGGTAGTGAATTTATTTTTCATAAATACATTAGCACATAATATCTTTGATCAGAAATAATCTCCTTCAATCAAATACCCACTTTCTGAAGCAGGATCTCGACCCGAAATGTCAACTTTCCTGCTCCTCTGATGCTGCTCGGCCTGCTGTGTTCATCCAGCTCCACAACGTTTTAACCCACTATATTAACTTTCTTTCCATTTGGTCATTACCTAACAATGTCAGTTGTCGTTTTTGTCAGTAGAAAGAAGAAAATCCGATGTCTTTTGCTGATCTTAGTCATGATCAAATTCTGGCTGATACCAACAAGAACTTTTTTTTTAACTGAAGCCTTTAGCAGTATCAGAGGTGATACTGAGGTATCCTTTCTTCAGATTTGAAATAATTTTGTTTTTTTTTTTTAAAAAAGGTGCTGTTGTTTCTTCAAGAGGCGGAAGAGGAAAACCATTCAGCGGCATAAGTGACTCTGGAAACTGCTGTGAGATTTAAATGTGTGTTCTGCAACTTTCCGGTCATACTAAGTTCAGAAATCCATCCCCTTTGTGGCAGACATCTGCTGTTGTCTAAGATCATGACTTTTCTGCCCAGAATTTTGGGCTTCTGACATTGGTACTCTTTTCTGCTGTGAAGTTCTTACTGGTGGAGTTGGCAAATGCACCGTGCAAAATTTTTTCTTCCTTTTTCTGTGGGAGTCCATGAAAGCATCGTCTCCGAAATCTGCATTAAATAGGATTAGCGCTCTCAGTGGGATCAAAGCGGTGTTGAGTTCAAGTTTTTAAAAATTCCAGAATGGAAATAGCAGGAATTACTTCAAGATTTTTGTATGATGTCGATTTAATTTGAAACTCAACTCGACGTGCTTCATTCATCTCCAGTGTTATGTAATTGAAAGTCATGAGATAACTTTTCTCTTTCTTTTCCTTTTTGTTTTGATCAACCTGAATGCGTGGTGTAGTCACTTTTGTTGGGTACTGTTGGGATAAGGAAATACCCATGTAGGCTTTCCTTATCTTTAATTGCACTTTCGATAACAGTATGTAAGAGCTTTTGGATCTGATTGTGCAAAAACTGTTTCTAAGTGTACCTTTTTAAGGGAATACAAAAACAGTAGGAAACGTAGCATGTTTTTAAATGTAATAATGTTTGCAAAATGTAAATGAAGCAGTTACATTATTAAACTGGGTAGAATCAATATCTGATAGTTCACAAAAAAAGAAATCTTGTTCAAATTCAGATCTCGTTTGAGCTTTTAAGATCCAGATGTCGTTAGGTCTGTGTGTGAACTGGAGATGGGCATCATCGAAATTTAGCAGCTGAATCATGTGATAAAAGGGCACTTCAGATACAATATGTTGATGTGTCTTTGTGGAGGCACCTTTTATATTGGGTCTAGGCAAAGCAACCCGGTTAATAGGGTAAGGGTTTGGTACGGTTGAAGGTTTCTGTCATAGTCATGCCATTTAATAAGAGATCAGCACTCAAGTTTTGTCAGCAATACTCAATTGAAGAACCAGGTAAGCAGAAAGAAGATTTAATGTTTCAGAACATTTGGTGTTGACAAGCTTACAGAAAAGTACTTTGGAAGACTTCTAAATAAAATTCTTGACTTAGTTCAACTTCTTAAGTAAGAAGTTGGTAAGAGTGCTGAAAAATCTCAATTTTAACTGTAAGCAAGAGCAATGAAGAGGGGCAAATTAGCAATGATTTATGCAAGCCTATCGGACAGCAAGGAACATTCTTGAGGTTTCAATGACTTTGGAAAGTTAGTCACAAGCTGTGACAAAGTACCTCAATTTCTAGATTGGAAGCCACAGCTGTTAGTCTTAATTAGGACAGAAATTAATTTGTAGCAGATCTTCATTTCAGAAGTTTACTGATTACCAGCTTTACCCATAGCTTTCAATGTGTTCTATGATGATCATATAGCCATATTTTTGGTGTGTTCGAACTACAAAGGTTTTATGCACAATTTTATTTCAAAAATCCATTGTTTTTACTTTGAAAGACAGTTCATTTAAAATGTTACACCATTTTAGAACCCGCTGTATTTCCCTTTTTGTTTTAAGGCTGCAGGTTTTTCTCAGGAAATTAGGGTACTTAAAATGGACCCCTAACAAGACTGGGCTATTGACTGATTATCCATCTCAATAGATTCTTGTTAACTCTAGGTACAGGAGAAACTTGGATTGCAAACTTCTACCTAGAGTGAATCATTGGTGTCCTGCACATAGCTAAGCTTTTAGGTTAAGTCCCTTACTGTGAGTAATCTTTACAGGAGCAGTTTCTATTGGTGCAGTACTTAACAAGAGGTCCATTTCTGGTGCAGAGAAACACTCATCCACAACCATGTGCAACGTTTTCTTTGTGTAACATTGAATTTTTAGTTGGTTAATTTTTTTGAATGCTTAAGTGTTGTTGTGGATAGTGTCCATTTGCTAATGAGATGTAAGGAGGGCAACACAGGAACAAAAGGGTAGCTGTTACTGGTCGCCATGGTGAACGTAATAATATATTAAAGAAGAAATACAGTCTAAATGGTTTTTATATGGAGATAAACTGAAGTAATCTTTTTGTTTTTTTTTCTTCCCAGAGTATCATTGAGTATTTGAAGAGTTGGTTTGGCTAATGTGGTTAAAGCACTCCTGAAATCTAATTTCAGTTGTGCCTGGTCCTTTCCAAATCTTAAAATATAAGATGATTTTAGGTGAGAATTACACTTCTAGATTTTTTGAAATAATGTTAAGCTTTGTGTTCACAGCTATCTTGTGGGCTGTTATTATTATCTGAAAATGGAGAATTCAGATGTGAGACTGTCCAAAGATTATTTTAAGTTGAGGCTAGTATTGCACAGTTGTATTTTTATTAAATTCCACCCCCAAAATAAATTTATCTACTGTTAGATACTATAGACCTGTCCTGAGAGAAGGCAGAATTGTTTTGGAGTTGCCTAAAACATGCACTTTCATACTGGTGATCTCAAATCAGCACAATCATTGTTTAATTTCCCTTGGACAGTAAAATTATGGAGTCAACTGATGAACAGAGTGTACCTTTAAAAATATAAACCTAAAGTTTGGTGGGCTGTTGACGGTCTAACCTTATTTTAATACTTATTGTTGTATATAGACTTTCAAAAATTTATGTGGGCAGATTAAGCTGCCAGAAATGACCAAGAGTTTGACTGTGAATCATCTCCATTTCCACTTAAATGGATAGAAAGAGGAGTCACAAAAAAATGACAAGGTAGTGCAATGATACCCCAAGCATGCTGAGCCATGTTTTGCAACACTCATTTGCTGCCTTTTCTGCCAGGATGGGTCTTTTTATTGTCTGGAATGCAGTGATCATGATTAGTATTATTGTGAAAGCTTAAGAGCATATTAATGTTTAGTTTCAGATTTTGTAACTTTTTTGTGATGAACCATAATGCTCAGAATAGTATAAAAACTGTAGATTGAACCATGCATTCTGTATTTTGCCCAAAATTTAACACTTGACGTAAAATGGTCTCTATCCACAACAAGCACGTGAGCAATTTCCGTATGCTGTCATTAATTTTGGTGACTGTAATAAGTGAAAAGAACCAAATAAAGGGAATACAAGCAATTTAAAATTTTGTTTTGTTTCGATTTTAGATGTAAATCCCTTTACTGTTAGCTGAACTTCATTAAATGTTACAAAAACTTAAGATTAAATGTTTGCAGTAATTTGCTACCATTTACATGGTACTATCCAGTACAGTGCTACCAGACATACTTTTTTACAAGGGACATACAGACATATACATACTACTTACCATTCCTCTCAGATTATGCCATTCAACTATCCTAGTTGACTAAGACGTTAAGTGAACGAATCCATGTTTTCTTCCTTTCCTATTTTGTCTTGATCTCAGAAACCAGCCTTTCTGCGATGGTGAGCATGCAACTTGACCAACTCCTATCTCCTAAGTTACTACTTGAGTTCTACTATTCAAACACAGCAGTGAGATTTTTTTAAATCTGATATATCTAACAGAAACCAAAGCATAAATATGGTCCATAATTTGTGTTCAAAAATGTTGATATTTTACTCATTTCAGATAATCAGTTTTTGTTTCTGTTAGTTTGAGTTAATGCAAAGAATGGAAGAAAGACTTGCAACTGTGTAATGCCTTTTACAAACTCGAAGCAGCTCAAATCCAGGGAAGTACGTTTGAAGTGTAGTTACTGCTCTAAGGTAGCAAGGTCCCGTGACCATATCATCTGTTTCATCGTTGTTATTTTTGTGATATTGAGTGAGAGATAAATATTGGACCCCAAGATAATTCCTCTGTTGGGAAGAGGTATTATTGGACTTTGTGAATCCTCTTGAGAGGTCTGTCTCAGCCTCATTTTAACAGCTCCGATGTGAAATGGTGCCATCAAAAATGTTGCATTCTCTCAGTACTGTGCTGGAGTGTCAACTTAATTTTTTTATTCTCCATGGGGTTTGGACATACTGTTCTGATCCAGGCAAGCATGCTTCCCCCCGCCTAATCACAGCTAACAATTTTTTTTTTTCTCTGTGCACTAATTTACAGGTAACTTAACTTTTTTACTTTTGGAGAGCACAATACAGATAACGGTGACTAACCTCAGCAAAGAATGATGGTTCACATTGAGAATGCTGATATTGTTCTTCTAGTTCACTCATGCCGTGGGAGTGTCATTTGTGTCAGCAGTTATCGCCTGTCCTTAGATGCCCTTGAAGGTGGTGGTCAGCAGCCACCTTGATCCACTGCAGTCTGTGTGTTGCAGGTAGACCCACAATGCTATGGGGAGAGAATTCCAGGACTCAATTGAAAGATGCTGAGAGAATGTTGATATATTTTCAAGTCAGGATGGTGAGTGGTTTGGAGGGGAGCTTGCAGATGATGATGTCACAATGTTACCATTGTCCTCCTGGATGGAAGTGCCCATGGTTTGGAAGGTGCTGTCTAAGGAGCTTTAGTCAATTTCTGCAGTTCATCTTGTAGACAGTATATGCTGCTGCTACGTTTTAATCAATGGTGGAGGGTGTGAATGTGGTGCCAACCAGTTGGGTTATTTTGTCTTAAATGGGTCATGCTTTTTGAATGTTGTGGGAGCTGCACTCATGGCTACAGTTTTATGCACTGCACAAGTAGGGTGTATTCTATCAGATTCCTAACTTGTGCCTTGTAGATGAGGAATCAGGTAGTGAACTACTCACAGCAATATTCCTTGCCTCTGACCTGTTCTTGTAGCTGCTGTACTCATGGCTAGTCTAGTTCTGTTTCTGGTCAATGATAAATCCCTTTATGTTGATAATGGGGGGATTCAGTGACAGTTACATCATTGAATGTCAAGGGGCAATGGTTCAATTTCTCTCATTTGGAGGTGGTCCTTGCTCGCCATTGGTGCAGCGCAAACGTTGTTTGCCATTTTTCAGCTCAGGCCTCTATATTGTTGCAATTGAAGATGGACAGCTTCAGTATCTGAAGTGTTATGAGTGATGCTGGACATTACATGATCGTTGACGAATATCCCCACCTCCTGACCTTTACAATGGAGAGGAGCTCAATAAAGCACCCGGATATTTGGACTTAGCCTGAGGAACTCCTCCAGAGATGTTGATGGAGATGGAGCTGAGATAACTGACCTCCAACAACCAGAACCATCTGCCTTTGTGCCAGGTACAAGCCCTACCAGTGGAGAGTCTTTCTTAGATTCCTGTTGCCTCCAGTTTTGCTAGGGCTCCTCCATACCACAGTCAGTCAAATGCAACCTTGATGTCAAGGGAAGTCACTCTTGGCTCACCTCTGGAGTTCAGCTCTTTTCCTTTATTCATTCACGGAATGAGGGTGTTGCTGGCTCGGCCAGCACTTATTGTCCAGAGGGCAGTTATGAGCCAACCACATTTGGATTCACATGTAGGTCAGACCAGTCAGGGATGGCAGTTTCCTTTCCTAAATGACATTGGTGAATCGGATGGGTGAATCATTTGCAAAAATATTCAATAACTTTAGGGCTTGAACCCTCCTCTGTGCTAGTCCTGACCCCCCACAGCAGGCCTTGTGATCACAGTCTGCAATTACACACTACCCAATGTTGGCCACTAACGGTCTCCATTAAGAGCTATTCACCCTCTTAGCCAGATCATTATCTGCTCCTTTTGTCTATCCAATGGTTCTTCTCTTCTTTTTTTGTTTTGTCTGGACTCTATCCCTACCTATAGTTTACTCCTTATCCCCTCCCACCCCCACCCTATCTTCTCCATAAAAACTGACATTTTCCTAGCTATCATCAATTCTGAGGAAGGGTCACCAGACCCAAAACATTAACTCTGATTTCCCTACTAGGTGCTGCCAGACCTGCTGAGCTTTTCCAGCAATTTCTGTTTTGTTTCCCCCAATGAGTCGTTTAATTGTCTTCCACTGTTCACGACTGCAGAACTAAGATCTGCTCGAATGATTGATTGTGCAATTGCTTCAGATGTTTAGCACACAAGTCGTGCTTTTTATTAGCTTCACCAGGTTGACCCCTTTAATTTTTCAATCAATCTAGTTCTGCTCCTAGCTTTCCCCCGTGCTCTTTTTATTGATCCAGGGTTGAACTCCTGACTTGATAATGGTAGAATGGAAGATATACCATGCCATGAGATTACAGAATGTGTTGGAGTATAATAGCCCACAGCACTTCTCTTGGATGCTGTCAGCAAGGTGGCGGCAGAGTAGCAACGCAGCGTGCGGTCTCCTGCCCAGAGCTCATCTGCTCCCTCCGCTTTTACTTTTTTTTTTGTACCACCTCTTCCATTTTTTTTCTTACTCTAATCTACTTACCTTTTGTGGAGGCTGGGTTTGGGCAGCGCAGTGGAGTCAAGTCATCGCAGGGCAAGTGAACATCTGCAGCGGAGGTGAGAGCAGGCAGTCCTAAGTTGAGTTTGGTACGGATTGGAGGCAATCTCCCTGTGTGGTCTGCTTCAACCACTGCAATGCTGGTCTTTTTTTAATTTCTTTTTTTTTTTTAATTTTTATTTTGAAAATTTTCAATCTAAGATGGCATAAGTAGTGACTTTGCAAACTTTTCACTGCACCCGTGTAAGTACGTGTGACGATAAACCTAATTCAAATCTTGAGTTTCTAGATCCATTCAAAGTCTATCCCATATAGCACAATGATAGTGCCACATAGTAAATAATAAGGTATTCTCGATGTGAGGGCAGGACTTTGTCTCCGCAAAGATTGGTAAGGTGTCAGTGGTGTAGCACTCCCCAGCCGGAGCTCCTCCACTCCGACCGTTCTTTTCCTTTCTCTCTTCTCCCTATCCCCCTCCCTTGTCTCAGCCTGGGGACACCCAGGCCCCAGCCTCTGACACATGATCAGCGGCCCAGAGTGGGGACGCCAGTGGCCGAAGCAGGAATGTCGGTGACCAGTGACCTGAAGGGGAGATGCCAGCCAGTAGCCCACTGCAGTGTGTGGTGGCAGCTGGTGGTCAGACCATGTGGAGGACACCCCCTCCACACTTGGACAGATGTTTTGTCTTTTTAACTTGGCTTCCTGTTTTTCTGACCGATGGTTATAATGATTAGAGCTGTAATGTAACTTTTTTTCTTTTCTGTATTCTGTAACTAAGGATTCTACCTCTTGCCTTTGTACCTATGATGGTGCTGTAATGCAGCAGCTATAAACTTCGTCACTACTCAAATGAGTACAGTGAAATAAAGCCAAGTCAATTCAATCCGAGATTGTGCAGTGGTCACTCTTATTGATACTGTCATTGACATTTGCATTTGTGGCAGGCAGATTTGACGATAGTTCATTAAGGTTCTTCTTTCCCCAACAAAGTACATTTTCCTCAGGGTATTTACCAATTTGCCAGCAATTACCACTTCCTGTGAATCGATTTTCTGTTATATAAAATAAAAATTAGTGGCAGAGATTTGTCATCTCAGCTGCACATTTCATTGCCAATTTCTAGAGCAATGCCTAAAGTCAGCATTCATGTTAGACTGATTTAGTGTCTTTCTTTCTTACTACGGTCTTTCATATCAAACAACCATCATAAAACCATGAACAAAGACAAAGTTGCTGGAAAAGCTCAGCAGGTCTGGCAGCATCTGCGAGGGAGAACACAGAAACGTTAACTCTGTTTTCTCCTTCATAGATGCTGCCAGACTTGCTGAGCTTTTCCAGAAACTTTGTTTTTGTTTCTGATTTACAATATCCCCAGTTCTTCTGCTTTTTATTTATCATAAAACCATGCTGTTCCTGTTTGTAGAACACGGGTGCAACAAAAATATTCTATCCACCTAGCAGACAGTCCTCTTGTACATTGAATTGTTCCAAAACAAAATGAAATGTCTTTAATATGTCAGTCATTTCTAATTTCTTGTAAAGTAAGAAATGGGGAGAGATCTAGTCCTATGGCAAAAGTGGCGTTGGGATGGAACTAATGGCTCTCATTTTAAGGAGAAATTCTAGGGTCAGCTACTTTTAATTAAATGCTGGTGTGATAAGTAAAGGAGATATCTCAGAAAGGCGGTCAGAAATATGTCCAAGGGACAGAATGTCCCGTTTTCTTTAAATTTGCAGTGAAGTATGAAAGAAGCCTTCATTTTTGCATTTTTTCTAAAATTGAAGAACTCAATGTCCAAAAGATGGAATATCAAGGAAGGTGCCATCAGCTGTTACATCAAGGCCCAGTTGAAAAGAATGGGTTGTAAATGTCTATCAATGCAATTGCTGTTCAATATCTACATAGGTCACCAAAGAAGATTGCTTTTAAGTTAAAAGCAAGGATGATAATTTAATCACAAAAGCATAGAAGTATTCTCCGACATAGCAGTCAAGCATTACCCCTTTTTAGTGTACGGTACCTTACTCCTAACCCCCAAGTAGGTACATTGGCAACATTCACACCTTAGAATCTTGATCACTTGCCTTGACCAGGCTGACCCAACCATGAAACTCTATCAACTGCGAAACAACGGCTGCAAACATTCACTCCTTCCATCTCTGCAGCCCAAAAGCAGCGGTTTGACCTGTCTGCAAGATATGCTGCAGAAATTCACCTGAGCTTGTTCTGACAGCATCTTGCAAAACTACAACTGTCACCCCCTAGAAGGACAAGTTCAGTGGATACATGAGAGAGCTACCACCTGCAAGTTATCCTCCAAGCCAGTCACCAGCCTGACCTGAACAAATATCACTGCTTGTTCAGTATGTGAATTCCCTTCCTTGCAGCGTTGAGGCTGTGTCTACAGTAAATGCACTGCAGCAGTTCAAGAAGGCAGCTTGCCATCATTATCACCTCATGAGGATTTAGGAAAAGACAATAATTAAAAACAAGAAATAGGAATAGGAGTAGGAATAGACTATTTGGCCCCTCAAGGTTGCCATGCCATCCAATAAATCATGGCTATATCCCCAGCCTCAATATCAGCCACGATTTATTGGATGCTGTGGCAGTCTTGAGGCGCCAAATGGCCTATTCCGCTGCTCTTTCATGCCTACTCCTTGATATTTCAAAACTTGATGTCCTCCTTTAATACCTTCATGCTCTCCATAACTCCGAAGTTAGAAAGTTCAGACATTCCCTATCCTTGGGAAAGAGAAACTTCACATCTCAGTTTAAAATGAATGTTCTAATTTCCTATAACTGTCCCCTAGTTTGAGATTCCTCCACTGGTGGAAACATTTTCACATCCACCCAGTCAAGCCCCCTCAGAATCTTGTATGTATCAATAAGGTCACCCCTTATTCTTATAAACCCCAGTGATTAAAGACTTAATCTGCTTAATTTTTCTTAGTACATTACATCAGGAATCAGCCTGTAGTGTATCTCTTTTGAACAGCCTCCAATGGCAGTATTTTTTTTTAATACAGGATCAAAACTGTGCACAAAATTCCAGGTGCAGCCCCTCAATACATTGTAAAGATGTAACAAAACTTCCCTAATTTTGAGCTCCAATCCCTGAGCAATAAAAGGCACAGTTCCGTTTGCTGTGCTAATTAGTTGCTGTGCCTTCGTACACAAATCTGTCTGTGCTGGATGTTTTGGATTATCTTTCTATTTAAAGCATCACTACCCGTTGATTTTTTTCTGCAGATCTACTTTCCCACATTAAAATTCATTTGCCTGATATTTTACCCATTCACTGAACATATCTATATCTCTTTGCTGATTCCTTATGTCCTTATCACAATATGCCCTCCCACCTATTTTTATACCATCAAATTTGGATACATTATGCTCTGCCGCCGCATCCAAGTCATGAAAATAGATGGTAAATAATTGAGGCCCTGGGACTGATCTTTGTGACATTCTTTCCAACCTGGAAAATATCCATTAATTGTGGCATTCTTTTCTGTGTGTTAACCCATTCTCAATCCAAGTTAATACAATACCCTAATACCATAAGCTCAAATCTTGTGCAATAATTTTGTATGTACACTTTATTGAATGTCTTCTAGAAATCCAGATGTTGTCATCTAGTTTGCCTTTTATCAATCCTGCTTGTTATATTGTTAAAGGACTCTAGCAAACTTGTCAACCACAATTTTCCTTTCCCAAAACCTGGTTGACCTCAGTTTGTTTGCCCTAAGCTTTTCTAAATGCCTGACTGTTTCTTCCCTAGCATTTTCCCAGCAACACATGTTAAGTAAACCAGCCTAGAGTTTTTGCTTTCTGTCTTCCTCTCTTCTTGAAGAGGGGTGTCACATTAGATCCCCTGGAACCCTCACGGAATCAAATGAGTTCTGGAATGTTTTGATCAATGCCTCCTTATTTCTGCAGCCAATAGCTTTAAAACTCTTGCATGCAGGCTAACAGGTTCTGGTGACTTGTTCCACTGTGATAAGGTATTTCTTCATATTAGTACCTTTCTTCTCCATTATCCTTGGGATGTTTGTAGCATGTTACATCATTAAGATACATGCATGATTTAAATTTCCTGCCGCGTCCCAGTTCCTTATTATCAATTGTCCAGTTGCAATCTCCAAGGACTCCACACTTTAGCTACTCTATTTCTCTACCCTTAGTAGCTCGTTCTGTTTGTTTCTATATTTCTTGCCAATTTTCTCTCTCTTAATTAGCTTTTTCATCCTCCACTGCTGGTTCCTAAAATGTTCCCAATTCTCTGGATTGCCAATGTTTTTTTCCCCAATATGTATGCCTTTTCTTTGTGTTGCCTTTTATCTTTATTGCATACTCTCCTTGACCACCTTTTGTCAACCGTGGGTGATTCATCCTTCTCACAGATTTCTTTTGTTTTTTGACTGGTATAGGTTTTTTTTTAAGTAAAATAAAATATTTGCTTCAACATTACCTCCTCTCATCACTTGAATTTTTGTTTCTCCTCACTCCATTTTTCCCAGTCTACTTTCAACAACACTTTTGTCATATCTCAGTAATTGCCCTTATTTAAGTTCAGATGTTAGCTTAAGACCTCAGTTGCTCTGATTGCTGGCACTACTCACTGCCGCCTTCCCCCAGCCCAAGGATCCTTAACTGAGATCTCTTAGTAATCCTACCTAATTATACATTACCGAAATAAGCTACAATGTACTGCTTTAAGAAACACTTGCTGATGTTGTCTACAAACTTGTCTTCCATGTTATGCTTTGTCTGTGATTCGCACAGTCAATGTGTAGATTAAAATCACCCACGATAATTTTAGTGTCCTCCTTACATACCTCCATTATTTCCTGATTTATACGTTGTACTATAGTGAGGCAATTCTTCAGGGACCTAAAGATGACTGCCACAATGATTTCTTTCCTTTATTATTTCTTATTTTTGCCCAACCAAATTCCTCATCATGATCTATTGTATCTATATCGCTGCTCACCACCACACCCAGTACTTTATTAACAAAACTACCTCACCTTTTTCTTTTTGTCCTTTTCTGTGGGAATGATGAATACCCTTGAATATTGACTCCATTGTAAATGTAATAGCTATCAAATCCTATCCATTTATTTCCTGTTAGCGCTGTGAACTCATCTATCTTGTTACTAATGCTGCATGCAATCAAGCAGGGCCTTTTTACCATTATTACTTACACTAGTTCCAGTTTCTGTTGCATTCTTCTTATATTTTCTGCCCTTTCCTTAGACACCTTGACCATTTTTGTTTTAGAAAACACTTCCCTTCAACTGGGTAGGGTAAAGGGGAAGGCTGATGAGACCTGACTGCTGGGAGGGAGGCCTGTTAAGGCATGAGGAACAGTCTTGGTACAGTCAGGACCAGTGGAACCATCTGCTGCTTTTAGCTCTGCTTTTGCCCTGCTCAGACCCCAAATCCCACCCACTCTCAGATCTGTCTGGATGCCTTCATACCCCTCTATGGACCTCTCCCCAGATCCCTAACCTGAGCTGCCATGCTCTGGGCTGGAGCACTTCCTACCCCAAGTCAGTCCTGAATGTTGTCACTGTTCCAGAACTGTAATGTTATTAAAGTTCACTCCAGACACTTCAACTCAAAATCTGATTTGCATATAACACACACTGACAAACGACCGTTTGGTAATGATTGACCGGCTACCTGCTTTTGTAATATTGATTTAAGGTGTGAATATTGGCCAGGAAGTCAAATATAACTGCTCTACTTTTCTTTAAAATAGTGCCAAAAGATAATGGAAGTTGTCGGGGAATTGGGAGGCAGTAAAATGCCCCAGGGGAACAATAAATAGCTGAGAGTATTACTGAGAGTCATAATTCTGCAAAATGTGGTAGCCCCATGAATCATTTGTGTAAGAACATTGTTCAATTGTAGAAGGAAAGCATTTGTCACTTGCCTCGTAGAGGAGTGTAATTCAAACTGTTAAATGGCCCCTGTGGCTTCCTCCGAGTAGCAAGTGGTGTAAGAGTGAAAGCTGTGGTTACTTTCTCTGCTGTAGTACATGTTGAGAACTTTGGTTGCAGCTCTGGCTGAGTGAGGAACAGTGTTCCTGAGCTTCATGAAACTACTGCAGTCCTGAAGCAGGATTCCTTGGAATAATCTCAACAAATTCACCTGGGTCTATCTGTCTGCTGCATATCTCCAGCTCTCACTCAGTCCTGTCCCATTCTTTCTGCACCTGCTGATCCCCTCCAACAATATGATGTAACACGGAACAATTTTCTAGTGAGAACCCCATTGTGCAACCTCAATCCCGGCCAGGTTTTTTCTTAAATATATTTATTCATGGGATGTTGGCATCGTTGGCCAGGCTAGCATTTATTGCCTACGTAAAAAACAAAAGAACTGCGGATGCTGTAAATCAGGAACAAAAACAAAGTTGCTGGAAAAGCTTAGCAGGTCTGGCAGCATCTGTGGAGGAGAAAACAGAGTTAACGTTTCAGGTCCGGTGACCCTTCCTCAGAATGGTGTTTATTGCCTATATACCCATAACTGTCTAGAAAGCAATTAGGAGCCAATCACATTGCTATGGATTTTGAGTCACATGTAGACCAGACCATTTAAGAGTAGAACTTCCCTGTGCTGAAAGAGAATAATTTGCAAGAATATTGCAGAAGGGAAGGGCTGCTTGTTTATGTTAGTAAAATTGATTTCAGCAATGCTTGCACCGAGTTCTTAGATTTAGTCAAAAGTCTTCTCATACAATCTTACTCAAGCAGTGTTAACAAAACATTTTTATTTGATAAAATAATGACAAATAACAGTTTATGTGGTGCACTTTCTCAAAAGTTGATAGCAGTAAGGTAGTCGGAGAACTTCCGGTGGACAACATGATTTTGTCCTGTCTTTGTTTGTGATTGTTACCTGAGGGGTGGTGTTTTTTCAGGATGTCGTAAAGTTGGATTTCTCCAGTGAAAACCTAATGTAAGTGAGCTCCATCATCCCAGCCCCAGGAATTTTGGGGTCCCAAAGCTTTCCTTCAAACTATGCAAGATGAAAGCAAAGGTCACAAATATATTTTTCAATGTTGAATAATGAAAAAACATTCTCATACCGTAATCTCCCAAATTTTCTTACCTATTCCCTTGAAGGGTCTGGCTACTACCTGCATCAATAGGCATCAACAGTCAGCCATTACTTTCATTCCTATGGGCAAACTTCATTTGTAAGTTCAGAGAATTAGATTTTGAAAGCTCCTCCACAATGAAATACAAAGCATTGCAACTGACCAACTCTAATCTGACCCAATGCCTCTCATTGCTCACTGGTGAATATCTCATTCTCACCGTTCAACACACAACTGGAAAATGAAACTAGTTGCAGACTGAGTCTTGATTAAAAGGGTTCCTACAGATACTGTGTTAAATCACATATAAACTTAGAGGGGAAGTTGGTTATTAGTGAGGGCAGTACCTGGGAATTGGTTCCAGCAAGTCTGGAAGAGAGCCTGCATTCAAGCAAATAGCAGGTGTTGAATAGTATTTGAGGCCATATGGAAGACAGTCAGTTTATCAGGGTGGGACCAGAGTTGAAATTGTTTTCTGGGAAGAACAGTCCGGCTGCTGATGACACAGCATAAAGATTTGGAAGCTTCCTATCCAACCTCCCTTGGAACCTTTGAAAGCCCAGGCAGCAGAAGGCCAAGTTAGATGTATTACTGTTTTTACCTGAGTGAACCGGAAAGGTGACCCTGATCACCATCTCCAGAAAAGCTACCGAGGAGTCCACACTTATGCCTGTGAAACAATGCATTGTGAAAACCATTTAAGTAATCTGGCCAGTTTTTTAAAATCCTTTAACTGTGTTTGTTTGTCTTTTGTGAATGGGGGCTGAAAACAAAAGCATAGACATTAACTAAATTACCTTTTATTTTTCTCTGCCAATGTTAAATGATGTTCAATAAATTGTTAACTCTTTTGTTTAAGATATAAAACTGGTATCTAGAATTAATTATTTGCAAACTCTCAGATTTTGTTATTCCTAAATCTAGTTAGGAACCATTAGGGTATCTGTTGATGGTCTACAAAAGTTTTAATTTACTGTGTTGTGAATACAGAGATAGAAAGGCCGATTTGGTTCAGCTATCTCCACGTCATAACAATTAATACCTGGATTACTCCCAATGCCATGGGCTAGTGAGGGTAGGATTAGGAGGATAGAGCAGGTGAATGTGTGGCTGAGCTGGTGCAGGGTAGAAGAACATAAGAACTAGGAGCAGGAGTAGGCCATCTGGCCCCTTGAGCCTGCCCTGCCATTTAATAAAATCATGGCTGATCTTTTTGAGACTCAGCTCCACTTACCTGCCCGCTCACCATAATCCTTAATTCCTTTACTGTTCAAAAATTTATCTAGCCTTGCCTTAAAAACATTCAGCGAGGTAGCTTCAACCGCTTCACTGGGCAGGGAATTCCATAGATTCACAACCCTTTGGGTGAAGAAGTTCCTCCTGACCTCAGTCCTACATCTGCTTCCCTTTATTTTGAGGCAATGCCCTCTAGTTCTAGTTTCACCTGCTAGCGGAGACAACCTCCCTGCCTCCACCTTATCTATTCCCTTCATAATCTTATATGTTTCTAGAAGATCTCCCCTCGTTCTTCTGAATTCCAACGAGTATAATCCCAGTCTACTCGGTCTCTCCTCATAATCCAATCCTCTCAACTCTGGAATCAGCCGAGTGAATCTCCTCTGCACCCCCTCCAGTGCTGGTATATCTCTTCTCAAGTAAGGAGACCAAAACTGCACACAGTACTCCAGGTGTGGCCTCACCAGGACCCTACACAGCTGCAGCATAGCCTCCCTGTTTTTAAACTCCATCCCTCTAGCAATGGCAGACAAAATTCCATTTGCCTTTTTAATTACCGGCTGCACCTGCAATCCTGCTTTTAGCATTTCATGCACAAGGACACTCAAGTCCCTCAGCTCAGCAGTGTGCTGCAATTTTTTACCATTTAAAACATAGTCCATTTTCCTGTTCACGTTTTTGAATTATTGGAATCTCTTCTGTGGTAAAAGTGACCTGTTTAAGAAGGACAGATTGCACCTGAATTGGAAGGGGACTAATATGCTGGCAGGGAGATTTGCTAGAGCTGTTTGGGGGGATTTAAATGTGTGTGTGTGTGTGTTTTGGGGGGTGGTGGTGGTGGTGGTGGTTGGAACCAAGGGAGATAATAAGGAATGAGATCAGTCTGAGACTGGTACAGATGGGAAAAGGAGCAAGTCAAACAGTTAGAGCAGGCAGGAACAAAGCAGAGAATGAGGTAGGACTGATAAATTAAACTGCATGCATTTCAATGCTAGAGGCCTGACAGGTAAGGCAGATGAATTCTGGGCATGGTTGGGAACATAAGACTGGGATATTGTAGCAATTACAGAGACATGGATCAGGGATGGACAGGACTGGTAGCTTAATGTTCCAGGGTATAGATGCAATAGGAAGGATAAAAAGGAGGGCAAGAGAGGAGGGTGAGTGGCGTTTTTGATTATGCATAACATTATGGCTGTACTTAGGGAGGATATTCCTTGGAATATATCCAGGGAAGTTATTTAGGTGGGACTGAGAAATATTAGAGGGATGGTCACCTTATTGGGATTGTACTGTAGCTCCCCCCCAGTAGTCATTGGGAAATTGAGAAACAAATTTGTAAGAAGAACTCAGTTACCTGTAAGAATAAAAGGGTGGTTATCGTAGGGGATTTTAACTTTCCAAACATAGACTGGGACTACCATAATGTTAAGGGCTTAGATGGAGTGGAATTTGTTTTCTGATTCAATATGTGCATGTGCCTACCAGAGAAGGTGCAACACGTGACCTGTTCTTGGGGGAAATAAGGCATGGCAGGTGTCTGAGCTATCAGCGAGGGAGTACTTTGGGGCCAGTCACCATAATTCTGTTAGTTTTAAAATAGTGATGAAAAAGAAAAGACCAGATCTAAAAGTTAAAGTGCTAAACTGGAGGAAGGCCAATTTTGATGGTATTTGGCAGAAGTTAACCCAGGGCAGATGTTTACAGGTAAAGGGATGACTGGAATATGGGAAGCCTCCAAAAATTAGAGAATGAGAGTCAAGAGACAGTATGTTCCTGTTAGGCTGAAGGGCAAGGATGGTAGGTGTAGGGAATGCAGGATGACTAGAGAAATTGAGGTTTTGGTCAAGTAAAAGAAGGAAGCATATATCTGGTATAGACAACAGAAATTTAGTGAATCCCTAGGAGAGTATAAAGGCAGTAGGAGTATACTTAAGAAGGAGGTCAGGAGGGCAAAACAGGATATGAGATAGTTGTGGCAAATAGGGTTAAGGAGAATCCAAAGGAATCGTATAAATACATTAAGGACAAAAAGGTAACTAGGGAGAGAATAGGGCCCCTTAAAGATCAGCAATGGCCACCTGTGTGTAGAACTGCAGGAGATGAGGGAGATACTAAATGAGTATTTTGCATCAGTGTTGACTGTGGAGAAGTATATGGAAGATATAGAATGCGGGGAAATAAATAGCGACCTCTTGACAAATGTCCATGTTACAGAGGAGGAGGTCTGGATCTTAAACACATAGAGGTGAATAAATCCCCGGGACCTGATCAGGTGTATCCTAGAACTCTGTGGGAAGCTAGGGAAGTGATTGCTGGGCCCCTTGCTGAGATATTTATATCATCGATAGCCACAGGTGAAGTGTCAGAAGACTGCAGGTTGGCGAATGAGATGCCACTATTTAACAAAGGTGGTAAGGAAAAGTCAGGGAACTATAGACCGATGCATCTGACATCGGTGGTGGGCAAGTTGTTGGAGGGAATCCTGAGGGACAGGACTTACATCTTTTGGAAAGGCAAAAACTGATTAGGGATAGTCAACATGGCTTTGTGCGTGGGGAATCATGTCTCACTAACTTGTTTGAGTTTTTGAGAAGTAACAAAAAGGATTGATGAGGGCAGAGTGGTTGACGTGATCTATACGGACTTCAGTAAAGCTTTCAACAAGGTTCCTCATGGCAGACTGGTTAGCAAGTTTAGATCACATGGAATACAGGGAGACCTAAGCATTTGGATACAGAACTGGCTCGTAGTTAGAAGGCAGAGGACAGTGTTGGAGGATTGCTTTTCAGACTGGAGACCTGTGACCAGAGGTGTGCCACAAGGATTGGTGCTGGGTCCACTGCTCTTTATCATTTATATAAATGATTTGGATGTGAACATAGGAGGTATGGTTAGTAAGTTTGCAGATGACACCAAAATTGGAGGTGTAGTGGACAGCGAAGAAGGTTACCTCAGAGTACAACGCGACCTTGATCAGATGGGCCAATGGGCCGAGGAATGGCAGGTGGAGTTTAATTTAGATAGATGAGAGGTGCTGCATTTTGGAAAGGCAAATCAGGGCAGGACTTGTTTACACTTAATGTTAAGGTCCTGGGGAGTGTTGCTGAACAAAGAAACCTTGGAGTGCAAGTTCATAGTTCCTTGAAAGTGGAGTTGCAAGTAGATAGCATAGTGAAGAAGACATTTGGGATGCGGTCGGGGGAAGGAGAGATTTTGAAGCTTGTGAAGTCCACATTGATACCATTGGGCTGCAGGGTTCCCAAGCGAAATATGAGTTTCTGTTCCTGCTACCTTCGGGTAGCATCGTTGTGGGACTGCAGGAGGCCCAGGATGGACAATGTCGTCTGAGGAATGGGAGGTCGAGTTGAAATGGTTCGCGACTGGGAGGTGCACTTGTTTAGTGCGAACCAAAACCAGCCCACCTTGTCCCCGCCTCCCTAACCTGTCCTTCCTCCCACCTGTACCCTCCTCCCACCTCAAGCCCCACCCCCATCTCCTACCTACTAACCTTATCCCGCCCCCTCGACCTGTCCATCCTCCCTGGACTGACCTATCTCCTCACTACCTCCCCACCTACCCTCACCTTCACTGGCTCCATCCCTGCCTCTTTGACCTGTCTGCCTCCTCTCCACCTATCTTCTCCTCTATCCATCTTCTATCTGCCTCCCCCTCTCTACCTATTTATTTCAGAACCCCCTTCCTCTCCACCATTTCTGAAGAAGGGTCTAGGCCCGAAATGTCAGCCTTCCTGCTCCTCTGGTGCTGCTTGGCCTGCTGTGTTCATCCAGCTCTACACCTTGTTATCTCAGATTCTCCAGCATCTGTAGTTCCTACTATCTCTAGTCATTTATCTATGTCATTTATCAATGAGAATAGGTTGATTGCCCTTAATTTCCCACTCTCCTCCTGTCAGTTCCTTGATGTTAGTGTTATCTTTAGAGAATGTAAGAACACAACAATGAAAGTCCAAGCTTTTAAACTTATCTCCATTCCACTTGGATTTGTGATTGCGATATGACAAAAACTGGGAATTTGTATTAACATATCTACCGTGGCGAAACAAAAATCAGATCGTCGTTCAGCACTGCAACATTAGCTATACAGTCTTTCTCTCTCCTGTATGGCCTAGAATCAAGTAGATCCCAAGAGCAAAAGTAGCTTACTGAATTCCCAGAGATAATAGGAACTGCCGATGCTGGAGAATCTGAGATAACAAGGTGTAGAGCTAGATGAACACAGCAGGCCAAGCAGCATCAGAGGAGCAGGAAAGCTGATGTTTCAGGTCGAGACCCTTCTTCAGAAATGGGGGAGGGGAAGGGGATTCTGAAATAAATAGGGAGAGGGGGGAGGCGGATAGAAGATGGATAAAGGAGAAGATAGGTGGAGAGGAGACAGTCAGGTCAAAGAGGTGGGGTTGGAGCCATTAAAGGTGAATGTAGGTGGGGAGTTAGGTCGGTCCAGGGATGACGGAGAGGTCAAGGAGGCAGGATGAGGTTAGTGGGTAGGAGATGGGGGTGGGGCTTGAGGTGGGAGGAATGGTTAGGGAGGCGGGGATGAGGTGGGCTGGTTTTGGGATGGGGTGGAGAGAGGGGAGATTTTGAAGCTTTTGAAGTCCACATTGATACCCTTGGGCTGCAGGGTTCCCAAGCCAAATATGAGATGCTGTTCCTGCAGCTTTCGGGTGGCATCATTGTGGTAATGCAGAAGGCCCAGGATGGACATGTCATCCAAGGAGTGGGAGGGGGAGTTGAAATGGTTTGCGACTGGGAGGTGTAGTTGTTTGTTGCGAACCGAGCGTAGGTGTTCCGCAAAGCGGTCTCCAAGCCTCCGCTCGGTTTCCCCGACGTAGAGGAGGCCACAACGGGAACAGCGGATACAGTATACCACATTAGCAGATGTGCAGGTGAACATCTGTTTGATGTGGAAGGTCTTCTCAGGGCCTGGGATGGGGGTGAGGGGGGAGGTGTAGGGGCAGGTGTAGCACTTGCTCCGGTTGCAGGGAAAAGTGCCGGGGGTGGTGGGGCTGGAGGGGAGTGTGGAGAGGACAAGGAAGTCATGGAGAGAGTGGTCCCTCCGGAAAGCAGATAAGGGTGGGGAGGGAAAAAAGTCTTTGGTAGTGGGGTCAGATTGCTGAAGATTACTGAATTCCCAGTTTTTATATCATTATGAATTAATTTAAAAGTGGCTTTGGTCAGTTAAGACGAGTCTTAAGATTAATTTTACTCGGGAAGTAGTTAACTAGTAAGTTGTTAATAACAGAAAATTAAAAATCTATTTTCCTTTTGACATTATTTCTAAATTAGTTGTTATTTCCAGGATACCACATTCTGAGATGGAGAATGAAATAGAAATGAGATGAAAATCAGAAGTACGATGTGCTGTGATGAATCAGTTTCCCAATGGTAGTGCTACTGAAACCGATCTGTGGCCATACCAATTCTGAAAAAAAGTTCCAAACCAGTGAAGATAATTGCTGTAGAGGAGGAA
The DNA here is from genome assembly GCA_024137785.1 of Ginglymostoma cirratum. Classification (NCBI taxonomy): domain Eukaryota; kingdom Metazoa; phylum Chordata; class Chondrichthyes; order Orectolobiformes; family Ginglymostomatidae; genus Ginglymostoma; species Ginglymostoma cirratum. The sequence goes on from JAHRHZ010000274.1 coordinate 17,025,856, forward strand.
AAACAGAATGCTGACATACTGTATAGAATGGTAGTGCAAGTTACTAGCATATCAAAGGGGGTAGCATCTGGCTTGTTCAGAGGGAATCACTACTACTTACTGAATAGAATGATTTACTAGTATGACTCTATTTCATGAAATGGCTTTATCCCAGTTACTGAGCCTTACGTGCTATGCATATTGTTTTTGGAATAATGCCCCATATCTGGAGATCTAAAGTGAGAAAGCACTAATTAAATTGACAGTCAAACACATTTTATATTTGTTCTTGGCTGTGCTTTACATTTTCAGTCTTTTTTATCTCCATCTGTTTCACCAATTATTGTTTTTTTTTCTTGTTTTAGGATGCTTTTCAGGATAAGTCTTATTCTCCGAAGCTAGGTTAATGTTGAAAAATTAACATCAATGTAACCTGTAATTTCATTTTTCCCAATATCAGACTTGTACTTGAAAGTTGAACAATAAATTTTGTGTAACATCACAGATATTAAATTCATAATGACATTTTGGAGGTGTCATCAACTTTCTGCCATCGGTCTCATTGGTTATCGAGTGTGGTTGCTCAGCATCGTGTTTAGTCTGATCAGTTGCTTGGTCCAATGCACTGCACACTCTTGTGAATTATTTAGGTTTAATTGCACAGACTTAACTGTCCCACAGTCTGATGAATTACCCATCCACTTTGGGTAGATTTTTTAAAAAATCTGTTCCTGGATTATGGGCATTGCTGACAAGATCAGCCTTCATTGTCTACCCATAATTGTCATTCAGAAGATTGGCATCTCATGTGATGTTAAACCGGACCCACTCGGGTAAATATAAAAGATTCCAGGGTACTATTTAAATAACAATATATAACTTTTGTGTTCAAATCCCTTTATCACTTGTTACTGACTACTTCTGTAAACGTCTCTAACCCAACAACACTCCAAGAAATCTATGTTTCTTCCAACTCTGGCACCTTAAGCAATCTTTGCCCAATTCCATCAATCGATTTGGCCCTAAGATTTGGAATTATCTCCCTAAACTCTTACCTTAACTTTCTTTCCTTTCTCCTTTAAGGCCTTCCTTAAAACATACCATTCAAGATAGGAAAGCATGGCAAAAGCCATCCAAATTTCAGATCGGTCTCATTGTTGATGCCAGTTGAGGAAATATTCCCAAAAAATTAAGATTCTCAAAGTGATGTAATCTGGGTTCACTGTTCATTTTGTGGATGCTCATTCCACGAAAACTCCATTTTATCAATCATTAAATCATCAAAGAACCCACTGTACAAGATAAAATGATGTTTTGTTCAAGCATATAAACAAAAATCTATCTCATTGAACAATATTTTGGTCAGTTTTCCCACTATATGCTTTGGCCCAGAATCAATGTTTTTTTTATCCTATTGCAGATTGCCTTGGGATATTTATCTATGTTAAAAGGTCCTCTACAATGTAAATATAAGTTATTGTTATTTTAGGAGAGAATGTAGCCAATATTCTTTTCCCAACCAATGCCATTGAAATTAAACAATATCTTTGTGGCATTTTCTTGCACAATAATTGTGACTACAGTTCACTTTTGGATATCTTAAGGAGACAAATTATTCAATTTTCTTTTTTTGTAGCTGTTAATCAGTGTGCTTTGTATATCTCATTACTTTGCATTTCAAAAATATTTAATCATTTTAAAAAACCCATACACAGCACAAATGGTAGTACATAGCATTTATTTATATATAAATATATTCTAAGATGGATTTATGTGCCTCTGGATAGCTAGAATATACTCTTGTAACACTACAATTCTCCATTCCATGTTTTAGCATTGCAAGGATGGAAAGTAGGAATACAGAATCAATTTGAATTAAACTCATTTAAATTATTATGCTTAACATCCGAGACATTGCAAATTATTTTGATACTTAGTGAAAGTATTGGGATCTGTTTTTGAAACGATGCAGGAAAACTGAAGGGAAAGAAATTGTAAGATCTGATTGATGCTGTGAAGCAACATGTACAGCAAAGCATTGTCTTACATTCGTTGGACTATCCTTTACAAAAAGAATCTGCATGATCTTCACTTCAAATATCGAGCCCAGATTTGATCCTCTGGACGGATGAAATGGATTGAAGCTTTGACGAAAGCTCAAAGGAAGAGAGATGCCAACATTAACATAGACTCCTTGGAGGATGAGGCTAGAGATATAATGATGGGGATCCAGGAAATGGTAGAGGAGTTGAATAAATATTTTGCATCGTTCTTCATGGTAGAAGACACCGGTCACATTCTAAAATCAATAAATAATCAAAAGGAGGAAAGGAAATAGATACAATAACCCTTAAGAGTAAAAGTACTGGGGAGACTACTGCAACTAAAGACTGATAAAATCCCTGGACAGGATGGGATGCATACTAAGATTATAAAAGAAGTAGCTATAGAAATAATGAACACACTTGTAGCAATTGTCCAAAAATGCTTAGATTCTGGAAAAGTCTCCGAGGATTGGAGAATTGCCAAAGTAACACCTTCATTTGAAAAGAGAAGGAAACAACTTTTGAGGAAGGGTCACCGGACCCGAAACATTAACTCTGTTTTCTCCTTCACAGATACTACCAGACCTGCGGAGCTTTTCCAGCAACTTCTGTTTTGTTTCCAGGAAACAACTAAATACCAGTTAGCTTAACTTCTGTTATTGGAAAAATGTTAGTCTATTATCAAGGATGTAATAGCAGTGCATTTAGAAATATGTAATGTAATTAAGGAGAGTAAGCACGGCTTCTTGAAGGGGATATCATGCCTGACCAATGTATTAGAATTCTTTGAGGAAGTAACAAGCAGGATTGATAAAGGGAAAGCGGTAGTTGTAATATCTGGATTTTTAGAAGAATCTGAGAAGTTTTCACACACTACTTAATAATAACCCATGGTGTTGCAGGCATTATACCAGCATGGAAGAGAAGTAGCTGACTATATAGAAGACAGAGAGTTGGGATGGGGGTGTCGTGGCATGTATTTTCAGAATGGCAACATTGAACTTGTTCAGTGCCACAGAAGCCAGAGCTGGCACCGCTATTATTTGCAAATTAAAATGATAACTTTAATGAGGAAAGTGAACATACAATAGCCAAGTTTGCAGACGATACATAAAAGCAGGAAAGGTTGGTGGTGAGGATGACACAAAGAGGGATCCAGATAGGTTAAGGAAATAGGCAAAAATTTGATAGTTGGAATATAATTTAGGTAAGTGTGAAGCGTTGCACTTTGGGAGGAATTTAAATGGAGAAAGACTACAGAAAGCTACAGCACACAGAGATTTGGCAGTCTCCTGCATGAGTTACAGAAGGTTTGGATACAAGTTCAGTGGGTATTAGTGAAGACAAATTAAATGTTGGCTTTTATTTCCGAGGGAATGGAGTATAAAAACAAATGGAGGCCTTAATAAGGCTACAGAGGGCACTAGTCAGATAATGACTGGAATACTGTGAACAAGTTTTGAGTTTCTTACCTGAGGAAAGGTATGTTAGCATTAATGTCGGTCCAGAGAAGCTTCATTAGTTTGAGCCTGGGAATGGAGACATTGTCTTATGAGGAAAGGTTGAGCAGGTTGGGTGTGTACTCATTGGAGTTTAGAAAAATGAGAGGAGACATTATTGAAACATATAAGATTCTTAGAGTCCTTGACAGGGTAGTTAAGGAAAGGTTTCCCCTTGAGGGAGAATCAAGGAGGGGCATAATCTCAGAATAAGGTGTGATCCATTTAGACAGTGATGAGGATGATTTTTTTCACTGACGTAGTGAATTTGTGGAATTCTTTACTGACCTCCATAATCATGAAGTGCTTCGAAAAGCTGGATATGGCCCACATCAGCTCGAGCCTCCCAGCCTGCCTCAATCCCCTGAAATTTGCCTACCGATGAAATAGATCCACAGTGGATGCCACTTCCCTAGCCCTACACTCATCCCTGGAATTGCGGATAACTAGGACAGATATGTCAGACTCCTACTCATTGTCTGAAGTTCCACCTTCAACACCATAATCCCTTTTAGACTAATCTCAAAACACTGAGACCTAGGTCTCGGCTCCATCCTCTGCAACTATATCCTTAGCTTCCCGACCAACAGACCACAATCAGTGAAGATAGACAACAGCACCTCCCCCAAGAGGTGCCCTGCAAGGATGTGTTCTCAGCCCTCTACTGTACTCCCTGTAAACCCATGACCGTGTAACAAAATTCAGAACGAACACCATCTAAGAGTTTGCTGACCACACTGCCATGATAGCACAGATAATAAACAATAATAAGTCAGAATACAGGAAGGCAATGGAGTGCCTGGTGTCATGGTGCAATGGTAACAACCGCTCTCTCAATGTCAGCAAAACAAAAGAACTGATCATTGACTCCAGGAACAAAGGAGAAGGACACACCACCATTTATGTCAACAGAGCTGAGGTGGAGAGGCTCAAGTGTGTCAAGTTCCTAGGAGTGACAATAACTGACAATCTGTTCTGGACCTCCCACATAGATGCAACAATCAAGAAGGTACAACAAGGCCTCTTCTTCCTCAGTAAAAACCAAAAAATCTGCGGATGCTGTAAATCAGGAACAAAATCAGAGTTGCTGAAAAAGCTCAGCAGGTCTGGCACCATCTGTAAAGGTAAAAAACCGAGTTAACATTTCAGGTCCGGTGACTTTTCCTCAGGTGTCTTAGGAAATTCAGCATGTCCATTAGGACCCTCACCAACTTTTACAGATGTGCCACAGAAAGCATTCTATCCGGGTGCATAATGGCCTGGTACTGAAACTGCTCTGGTCCGGATTGTTAAGAAACTACAGAAAGTTGTGTGCACAGACTAGACCATCATCAAAGCCAACCTCCCATCCAGGGACTCCATTTACACTTCTCATTGTTGTGGAAAGGCTGCCAACATTATCAAAGATCCCTCCCACGTCAGTAATGCTCTCTTCCAACCTCTTCCATCAGGCAGAAGATACAGAAGCTTGAAAACACTCCCCAGCTGGTTCAAGAGCACCTTCTTCCCTGCCATTATTAGGCTGCTGAAGTGACCTCTGTAACTTCAAATAATGTTGATCTCGCTAATGTTGATCTTGCTTTATGCACCCCCTATATAGCTGTAACTTTGTATGCCTCACTGTGTCTAAGCGCCCTTTGATCTGTATCTCCTTGTTTGCTATGATCTACTTGTACTACTCACAAAACAAACCTTTTCATTGTATTTAGGTTCATGTGACCACAATAAATCAAATCAAATCAAATCAAATCAGATTGATTTGTTAAGTATATTCCTGGCTGAGGTAGATATTTAATCAGTAAGTGAATGAAAGGTTAGAGGAAAAAGACATTAAAGTTGAGTTGAAGATCTCATTTGAATGGTGGAGGAGACTCAATGGGCCTACATCTGTTCTTACTTCTCATGGTCTTATCAGTGAATGATTCACAGTTCACTATGCCTTAACTGTCCAGATTGCTCAAAATAACTAATGCCGTTATTTTAGAGAAGCATAAACTGAGGCAACTTTTTTATTCAAGACTACAAATAATGATTAAATTGTGTGATACTAGAAATGATTTAAATTGGGCAGATTGCAGAGGATCCAGGTTCACACACACACACAAATGTGAAGGAACAAATATTTTAGACAACAGGCAATTCTTATTTCTGAGAGATGGGACATAATGCCAGTGTTTTTTTATGTCTGTTGATTCATCTGAAGAGTAGGACCAGATGACTTGAGCTGAGCACTCCCTGGTAATAACAGAATTAAACTGGCGGGTCCCGCAGGGAAACAATCAGACTGTGATGGATGAGTCCTCCATTGGGTGATCTTCTTACTTTTAAAGATCGTCTATACTTGGATGGGATGAAGGGGACCAAATTGAAACAAAAATACGCAACTTCGCTTTCTGAGTGTTTAGACTGTACATTTAAAATAAAGTGTAGTAAGATATTTCATTGCGATTGAGGCATTAGGAGTAGAGGAACTCGACTGTCCCTGCAATTCTGAAAAGAAAATGCATTAAAAAACTGAAAAAAGCGACACACAGAAATTGTACATTCATAAAATACAGGATAGTTCATTAAGATTAGGAGTTAAGGAAATCGACCGTCCCTAAAATTTTACGGAAACAAAATGCAGAAAAAAATACAATTTAAAAAAGCACACACACACGTCATTTTAAAAAAATTATGCCTTGAGATTTGCTGACTCGGGTTCTCAGTGTAGCTTCCGAATTGGTTAAACAAGGACTAAGGACGTAACCATACAATTCTTGACGTCCTTTTCCCGAAGTGAGCGCCGGCTGCGAGCAGCTTTCACAGCAGCGGAGGTCCCGCCCCGATCCGCCGCTTATTGGTGGCCGCAGCCCGTCGCCCCTGTGCCCAGGCAGTGCGGAGCGTCCGGGCCGCTCATATGACCAGGAGCTCATTTATTACCCAGTCAAGCGGCTGCAATAGCTACTGGAGGAGGAGAGGGAGAAGGAGGCAGGTTGAAACGCAGCGACAAAAACACACTAATGTTCCCGGAAACACGGAGCCGGGCAAGGAAGAGCAATGTGTCATTGTGAAGTGTGTGTGTTTCTGTAAACAGCCTGCTTCGTTAGGCTCACCTCCCTAATTTATTGTGAATTATTAGCTAATTAAGACCCACCTTTTGTTTTAAAGGACTGCTAGTTTCGTTTTGCAAACCGCAGGCTGTAAAAACTGGAGGTTTTCACTTTTGGGGGTAGGACTATTAGGGGTTCGGTCAGTTTGCACAGTTTGAGACTATTGACATTTTAGTTAGTGTTTATTTAACGCCATGGCAAGTGAAGAGCCTGCCTTGCCTCTCTCTACCCGCTTGTCGTACGCGGTCGGCCACTTTCTCAATGACTTGTGCGCGTCCATGTGGTTTACTTATCTCTTGGTTTATTACCACACCGTCCTGGCCATTAACAACTACAACGCGGGTATCCTACTGCTGGTCGGGCAGATAGCAGACGGAATCTGCACCCCGCTCATCGGCTACGAGTCTGACCGTACTGCCGGCTGCGGCAATTACGGCAAGAGGAAAACGTGGCACCTTATTGGTGAGTAGCATCCCGTTTGAAATGCAGACGGCGCAGCGAGTAAACTAACGCTTCCTCTTAGTGTTTTTCACAGTAATTACACGTGGTGTAAGTATTTTATATAATAATTCTCTCATGCGGGTAGGGGACCAGAGATTTACCAAGTAACTGTGATGACACATCATCTGTAAACTGAGCTTGCTATTGGGTTTTAACTAAGTGTAAAATGCCGACTTGAAAATAGTTCTGTGTTTCGGAAATTCCCTTCGTAAAGTTTTTTTTCTCCCTCGGGTTATACCAATCTCAAAACTACCTAATTTGAACATAGGTACAAGAGAAGGTGAGCCAACTAACGGCACAGCAGTAGCTAGCATTTATATAGTGGCCTTGTGGGAACATTACATAGGACAGCATTGACAGTCGGTGATGAAGAGAATTTGTTACTAACGATTTGGTTAAATAGAGCTCAGCAGGTCTGGCAGCATCTGTGGAGGAGGAAACAGAGTTAATGTTTCGGGTCCGGTGACCCTGCCTCCGAACCGGACCGGAAACGTTAACTGTTTCCTCCTCCACGGATGCTGCCAGACCTGCTGAGCTTTTCCAGCAACTTTTTGTTTTTGTTCTTGACTTACAGCATCCACAGTTCTTTTGGGTTTTTTTTTATTGGGTAAAGAGAGGTTTAGGAGGCGATGGAAGGTGGATAAGGGAAGGTGTTACCTAAATTTAGAGCCTAGATATCTGAAGGACCACCCTCTAAACATGAGGATGGGTTTGGTTGGGAAGAATGAGTGCCCAAGACCAGGACTGGAGAAATTTGTGGAGATGGGGAGGGCATGTAAGAATTTGAACCCAACAAATACTTTAGTTGAGTTCTAGTTTAGAAAGGATGGGAGGCTAGGGGTGAGTATTTGTGTGGTGGAAGGTGGTAATGCTGTGCAATTGTAATCCAGTGTCCCTAATGTTCTGGGGGCATGGGTTGAAACCCAACCATGGCAGATATTGAAATTTGAATTCTGTAAAGATCTGGAATTAAAAAGCTAGTGAAATACAACCATGTAGCTATTGTCAGAAAATCCCATCTGCCTAGCTAATTTTCTTAAATGGAGGAAGTCTGCCATCTGTATCTTAACTAGCTTGTATGTGACTCCAGACTCTCTCAAATGTGGTTGTCTTTGTTGTTGTCTAAAATGGCCTGTAGAGCCCCACAGTTCAGGGGCATTCCAGTGCATACAATCCATGAATGAATTGAGGGGAAACATTCAGTGTCTTAGTGAAGCAGTAACAAAGATATTGATAATGGTTCATTAACTTCCTAATGCTTGCCCATTCTCTTCAAGAGATTTTTAAAGTCGCAATTAGGACATCAAGTGTGATCTCAGTCTGAGATTCTGGAGTTGTGAGCTCCTAGATATTAAGTGCTGTGGACTTGTCTCTCTCCCCATCTTCTCTCCACTTCCGCATCTCCCATTGGTCTCTGTTAAAAACCCTTGCTGTTTGCTTTTTGCTGAAGGGTAATATCAATTTTCAAGCCTCAAAGTGAGGGAGAAAGCATTGATCTACACAATACAAGTCAGGAAACAATTGACATACTGTCCATTTATCTGCATGGATGCAGCTCCAACAACTCTCAAAGCTCGACACTACCCAAGACAAAACAACCCGTTGACTGTCACACTAACTAATGCCTTTTACATTCGCTCCCTTCATCACTGATGCACAGTGGCAACTGTACACCACCTAAAAGATGCTCTGCAGTAACTCGACGAGGGCAGCAGATGCATGGGAGCACCACTTTGAGCGTTCCTTTCCAAGATGCACACCATCCTGACTTGGAAATGTATTGCTGTTCCTTTACTTTGCTGGATCAACATCCTGGGACTCCCTAAACACACAAACCCAAAAAAAACTGCAGATGGAAATAAAACAAAAACAAAAACAAAAATTGCTGAGGGGGGAGAAAACAAGTCTGGCAGCATTTGGGTGGATCCATGTGGGGCTCAAAGTAATGTCTGGGTAGATGATAATGGAATCAAACTAGTCTATTCCGCACAGTGGCATTGGGAAGACTGAAGTGTTGATGTATGGTATGGTCTTCTGTTAAATATTGAGGAAGAGAATAATAGATTGGGCAGCACCATTACTAACGATCTTTGTTTTTGTGACTTGAAGGAAGTTTCAGCATTTTGCATCAAACCAGATGGAATTCCAGTTTATTTTCCTAAGGAAAGTTATTTCTGTTCTGGCTTCCATTGCTTGAGCAGCATGAAAGAACTGCACCTGGGATTATCCACTTTTGTCTCTTATAGTATGATGAGCGTCAGACCTCCCTAGTGTTCTACAGTGTTTCCTAACTCCCCTTAATGCTTCATGGGATATAGACATCGCTGATCTGGCCAATATTTGTTGCCTATCCCTAATTGCTCTAGAACTGACTGACTTGATTTGCCATTTTCAAAGAGCAGTTAAGAATCAACCACTGCACTATAAGTCTGGAGTCACAGGCCAGATCAGGGCAAATGTCCTTCCCTGCATGACATTGGTGAATTGAGTTTTTAAGACAAATGGTCACCATTAGTGAGACTATTTATCTAACTTTTGAAATACAGATTTTTAAAAAATTTCATTGAAGTTCCTCGAGTTAAACTGGGTTCCCCAAAATATTAGTTATGCCCTGTCTTGCTAGTCCAGAGGCATTACCACTGTGCCTCTACCTTGAAACTATCCTAGGGCAGTTGAATATATTATTGCAACTTGTTTCACTATTTATTGTTGTGCTGATATGCCTGGGTGGATCTGTTGACCCAGTGTTATTTTCTCAATTATTTACAATATGTATATAGATGGCCGACTTTATCTCTACTGTTGCTACACTTTTACTGATGGGACAAAGGTAAGTAGGAAAGTAAGTTGTGAAGCAGACATAAGGAGTCTGCAAAGGAATAAGACAGTTTAAGCAAGTAGGCCAAACAAATGGCAGAAGGAGTATAAAGTACGGAAATGTGAACTTGCCCACTTTAACAGGAAACCTAGAAAAGAATCATTGTTTCAAGGGATTGCAGGACTCTAGAAGTATAAATGTGTCTGGGTCTTGTGGTAAATGAATCTCAAAATGAGAATGCAGGTACGTACTAAGTGATTTAGGAAGGCAGTTAGAATGTTTATTGCAAGGGAATGGGATTTCTGAATAGGGCTATTGCTGTACGTTGTAGTGCATGAAGAGCTGGTGAGGCCACGTCTAGAGTTCTGAGCGTAATTTTGTTTTGTTTGCTTTTTTTCAAAGTTATGTAAATGTGTTGGAAGCATTTTGGAAAATTCTCATGATGTGCATGGGATTTGGGTTAAGGTAGTGTCTGACTTTTCTTGTAGAGAAAAGTTGAACAGGCTGTGCCTGCATCCACTGGGGTTTGGAAGAATGTGAAGTGACCTCATTGAGGCTGAGGAAGCTCAACAGATAAGAAGCTATTTCTTTTGGGAAATTGAGAAATAGGGGTCATTATTTTAAAAATATGGGGCCTCCAATTTAAGACGGGGATGAGGAATTTTTGCCTTTTTAAGGGTTGAGTGTCCTTGGAGCACTGAGTGGCGTACAGACAGGGTCCTTGAATATTTTAAGGTAGGGGAATAGATGCTTATTTTGAATACATTGAATAAGTTTTGCATCATCTCTGACCCACTACGAACAGTGGGAAGGATGGTGATGAGTGTCAGGAACAGCAGATGAGCTGATTAAATTTAGCTCAGCGGTAAATACTGCTTTGGTAGGGAGCGAATGGCCAGACAACACAAACTAAAGGGTTTATTATAAAGCTTGCTTTAAATATTCAATTTTTATAATTGCATAGAATCGATTCTGAGATGCAAGAACAGGTACCCGGGGACTTTCCATGTAAATCAGATGTGGTATTGAGGATATAGAGAAAAGTTAGGTCATCAAATTTTAAAAAAAAACATTTAACACTGACAGAGAAGGTTTAATGGTGACTGTGACCTGGGGCTTCCAATCCCCGATTTTAAAAATCTGACCACATCCTCAATGCCCAAAATATTGTGCCGATTCCACCAAAATGTTGCTTTCTAATAGTCTGTCAAATATATACTAAGACAGTGTCAGCCTCCAACTTTGGCACAGCCTCACCTTTTGTTAGTTTGCACATGGTGTATCAGTATATTTTAAGTTGCATTCTATCTTTGTGTTTTCTGTTGTACTTCCTTCAACTATGCACAAGGCAAGTTCAGTTAACAGGAAGAAACTTCGAGAAAGTGCTTTTTTTTCTTTCTTGTACCAGTAGATTAAAGCTTCAAGGCAATGTTGCCGAGTGGGATGGCACTTTGTACAATCTTTTTTTTTAAAGAAAGCTCAGATGGAAGTATGACAGAGGGAAATTTTGTAATATTGGGACACCAGTTATTGCTGTCTTCAGTAACACGGGAAGAAAATCTCAGCTAAAGAATAGTTTAAATTGTGAAGAGAAATGGAAGTACAAGATGAGGATTCCAACTTCCTGGAATATTCATTGAGCTCTTCTTTGAGAGAAAAATAAAAAAGAAGTCACCTGTCACTTTAATGACGTTATTCTAAAGCAGATCTGAAACCAGTCTGTTGAAAAAGGAAATCTACCACTCATTTCCTGTTCCACATTTCAGGCCTTTCTTGGAATATTCCCTTGGGTATTGCATTTCGGGTTACTTTGTTTAATGTCATGGTTCGTGTCAGATTAACTTTTTTTTTGTGTTCCGGCAGGATCTGATCACTTTTCTTGAGCCTCTAGCTGTTTCACTACTTTGTTTAAAGCCTAACTTTCCTGAGTTTCCTTTTCCCCTGCTGTTGAGATTGACTGTGAGAAGTAGCTGATAGACTCACTAACAGCTTCTTTCTCAGGGACTCACCTGTCAGTACAGCTGATTGGTGTCCAGATTGTACAAACTGATGTTAGTTGTGATTTAATTTGCACTTTTTATTGTCCTTGTTGATGGAGCTTTGGATGGGATAGACCCTGTTGTGATAATTTGAAATAGAAAATATCTCTAAGCACTGCATTTTGTTTGTGCTACTTTTGTAAAGTGGGTTGTCTGGCTTTGGTGGTTGTAGAAGCATGCCATGGTATACACTCCAACTGTCTGTCACATGGCCAGACAAGAAGCTTTCCTGTCCTTACTGGCTGCTGTTGGAGCATGTTAGAAGCACATGATACTGGGGTCAAACTCTGTTGCTTTTGTCATGTTTAAATGTGTTTTGCTTGGCCATCAAATTTGAGAGTGGGACTGTCTAACCTGAAGCTTCTGGCTCAGATAGGGACAACACCCATTGTGCCCTCATACCTCTTTGCAGCCTTTCTAAACCTTTACAAATTTGCTTACACAATCCTATTTTTAAAAACTGTTCTTTTTCAAGAATAAGTCAAATTCAGAAATGTGATATTGGATAATGTACCTTTTTTAAAAACAATTTTTTTGTTACTTGAATGAAAGTTCTGCATGGTGAGAATACAAGGTCGACAGTTCTACCAAAATTCTCGAGTTTTGATTGTAGATTTTATAAGTTACCTCATGACCATGTTAAGGGTGTGTGCCTGGTGTGTGTTACACTTTTATAGAAAGATGTGTTAGAAAGTTGGGCAAGACTTTTTAACTATTGATCACTTTCTACCAATTGCTTTTGAGGGAAAGGTACAAAGATAAATATGCCTCTTGTGCAATCCAAGGCATTTATTGAAAAATATTCAATAAATTGATGTCAAAAGGGAAGCATGATGGCTGTTAAATAGCTAATTGATTATTCAGTTAAAGGGGAAAGGCTTTCAGTTTAGTGTCCTTACCTCTAGGCTAGGGGCCTGGGTTCAAACCCAATTCTCCTGGTGATAGTCATTGTATGTCCAAATATTTTGATTTAAACTGAAGTTATGTATAGCGAGGGATCAGATAGAACTGAAGCAGAGAATTTTTGGATTACTATATGTGGTGCCATGATAGTACCCACTGCTGGACCAGGAGGACTGGATTTGCGTGCCATGTGCTCTGGAGGTGTGTAATAACATCTCTGAACAAGTTGATTAGAAAAATAGGCTAAATTTTTTTATAGTCAATAAAAGCTGCAAATAGAATATGTCACCTTGAGAGTTTGTTTGACTAGCCTGTTTAGAATCTATATTAACAAAAAGAACATCGCCCAGTGAGTAACCATAGATCCTGGTGTGATAGTCGAACATATGGAATAGAAGGATCCCAGCTGATAAACATAATTGCCGTCTCTGGCTGGAAGGTACAGACCTACCAAGCTCAGCTATAATTTCCCCATCCCTGAGCTCGGTTTCTTTTCTGCCAGTGTATATTGTCTGTTTCTCACACCACGAGTAGTTACCCTTTTGTAGACTGCTTTGAGGTATGTAATGTACTGAAATCTACTGATCAGAAGCAATATGGAATAGTTTCTGTAACTGAAACATGCTCCTTGTCCTAATTTTTGCGATACTCATCCTCTTCTTTTTCGTTTCCTATTTTTGAAGTAAAACTTAAACTCTCAGGAAAACTGAGTACTAATTCCAAATAGCGAAATTAAATGAACAATCCCAGGAAGTGAATTGTGGAAACAGAAAGGATTGTTTGTTTCAGAACAAAGCAAATACAGTACTTGCCTGTTTATTCTGTATCTTTTTGGTTTTTTTTTCTGTAACATACAAACCTGGCAGCACACTTATCAACACGAGAGATGTTTTGCTATTGTACCTTTTTTGAAATGTAAAGTCAAATACCATCCACAATCTCCACTTTCAACAACCATGGAAGTGTATGGTTTTGTGTTTTAACCGCATGGAAGTGTATGGTTTTTAATTGTTTTAACCACAATGCCCTTTTATAAATGAATGGCACAATCCAATGGCAGCTGCAAAATCTTTACCAGGTCTTCAGACAAATCGCATTAAGTCTTAAAGCATATTACTTTGAAAGGAATGTTCACATTTTTGAATAAATGATTGAAAAGGATCTATTCTTGTAAAGTTTAAAAACCTTCCTATAATCCAATGCTGAAAGGCACCTTTTGATACTGTTATTCACGTGACGGTGTACCTACAGACCTTGTTTTGATTTCTACAGCATTATTTCTGTGTTTTAGTCCTTAAACGTTCTGCTTTATAATTTGCTTTTGATTTTGTGTTTCTTTTTGTAAATCCTTCCACTTCGCTGTCCTGAATATTCTGAGTGACTAGAGTCCCAGATGACCACTTAGGCTCAAACCCTTTTGTTTTTCCCAGTAGGAGTCGACTCCTACTGTTAGGAACTGGAGTCAGTCTGCTCAGCTCTGCCATTCAATAGGCTTGTGGCTGATCCAACGTCCCTCATGTCTGCTTTCCTGCATTTTCCCTGTAGCTCTTGGATTTTTGCTGAGGTAGACAATTCCCCTAATCACTAAAAAACACTAGGACTCTGTCCCCACTGCTGTCTGTGGCGAGGAGTTCCAAAGGCACTCAGCCCTGTGAGACAAGAAATTCTCCTGATCTCAGTCTTGTTTCAGCTCCTCTTTGTTCTGAGACTTTGCACTCTGGTCCTAGATTTTCCCATGAAGAGAAACATCCTTACAGATAGAATCCCTAGTGTGGAAACTAGTCCACACTGACACTGAGAGCGTCCCACCCAGACCCATCCCCCTATAACCCACCTAATCTACACATCCCTGAATACTATGGACAACTTAGCACGGCCAATCCACCTAGCCTGCACGTCTTTGGACTGTGGGTGGAAACCGGAGCACCCAGAGGAAACCCACGCAGACACAGAGAGAATGTGCCAACTCCACACACAGTCGCCTGAGGATGGAATCGAACCTGGGTCCCTGGTGCTGTGAGGCAGCAGTGCTAACCACTGAGCCAACGTGCTGCCCCAAACACTTTTGTCTCCGGTGGGACATTGAACCCTGGTCCCAAAAAACTGAACACTGTCCACTTAGTAAAATAATACAAGGCAAATATCTTTGAGGATGAAAAGTGACCAACCACTTGTCCTTCAATGAGGAGGGTGTGACTTGTAATTTAGCCCAGTTACCATTTTGCTCCCTGTTTGAAATAATTTCATACAATAATAAACTGTAAACTCTTCTGAAAGTCTTGCAGGTTTGGTTGTAACATCAAGCAGCCCGATTTTTCAACTAAGACAGCTTGATGAACCTGGTGTTCAATATTGCTGCAGATAGGGTTTTTTGTTTGAGAGAGATTTGTCCTAATATGGGATAATCGAAGAAAGTTAACAATCTGTGTCCTGTGATTTCAGTATCTCTGGGGTCCAAGTCCCTGCTGCTTGGATGGGATGTGTGGAGTTTTGATCATGGCCCAATGTAGACCCACGCAATGTGGGCGTTGCTGGCCAGCAAGATCCAGTATAAGGTGGGTGTTCAGTAATGGGCTGAGCCTCTAGGGTGCCTGCTGTGCTTGGGCTGGAGGCCATTCTGCTCGGGCCTGTGGTTTCTGTCTGTGACGATAAGGTCAGTATTTGTTGCTCATCCTTAATTGCCCCTATGAAAGTGATGATGAACTGACTTGTTGAATTGCTGGGGTCCACCAGGTGTAGGGTCACCCACAATATTCTTTTGGAATGAAGGTTCCAACAGTGAAGGAATGGTGATTATATTTCCAGGTCAGGATGGTATACCTCTTGGAGGGGAACTTGCAATTGGTGGTATGCTCGTGCATCTGCTGCCCTTGTCCCAGGATTTGGAAGTTGCTGATGGAGTCTGAAAAACTGCAGTGAGGTTTTGTAGGTGGTACACATCACTGCCACTATGCAGCATTTGTGAAGAAAAAGTCATTAATGTTTTGAGTTGCACGACTTGTATTAATTTATCTTCTGCCAAAAAAAAGTACACCAGGGTATGTTATCTTGTTTTTTCTCCCCCTGGATTTTTTTATTTTGTATTCGCAGATGACCCAGCCTGGGGTCTGCTTGCAATTCTACTTCTGTAATTTAACTTTCTTTAATATGACTAGTACAGGTAATCCCTGGCCATTTTAATATCTGATAATGCTCTGGTGACTGATTTTAAACCTGAAGGCTATCTGGTGTATTCTTTTAGCATCTTGAATATAAGCTAGGAAACAGTAAGCAGGCAGTCTTAATATTGGAAACGCTTGAGGGTTGGTGATGGACGTTGGTAGAGTTTTTAGACTTGGCCGAGGCATAAGAGAACGCGACCATCTTTCCTCAGTGCGGATAGGATTAGGATAGACTTAAGGTTTCACGCGTCCAGCTAGCAATATAAATAGAAAAGTTGCTTTTGTAACTTCCTTGCACGCTTATTCTCACCACTCCCTTCATACCTATCCTCTGTTTCAAGATGCCTATTTCTTGAAACAGATTAAATTCACACTTTCCATTTATGATTGCCTGTTGACATCAAAGCTAGGTCTTCAAAGCAATGCCCATCTGTGTTAAGGACCTCAGCAAAGTATGCTGTTAATGGTAGCTGTTCTGGTAAATGGGAATATTAATAAGCTTTAAATGGAACTAATAAACAGCACTAGTCTCTGCTAAGAGTTGGGAAAACTCCAACCTTCTGCTACTCCTTGCAAATATTAAAGCTGCCTCAATAGCAGAAGAAAACATTGCAGAAGTTAAAGAAAGAATTACGTGGTGTGTCTGTTCTTAAAATGTGGGTAATGATGTAGAGTTCTTGTGTGGTTTATTTGAAGCTAGGCGAGCTGTAATGTGACTGGAAATTGTGGAATCACTGAGGCCCTGACCTAACATTATTTCTATTGAGTCTGCAAATTCAACTGTTTGTCTTTGTCTTTTTTTCTAAAACTGTTTTTATTGCCCAGGACTCGAACCACCAACAACAGCCTGTATTAATGTAGCATTTTTTCTGTTCGAAAGTGTATCGTGGCACTTGAAGGTCGATTAAATTACATGACACCAGGCTAGAGAAGGAGATATTACAAAAGATGTTCAAACGTTTTCTCAAAGTAGGCTTTCAAGGACCGAGCTGGAGGCTGGGGCCAAGGGTGTTTGGGAAGAGAATTTGAGCTGGGAGCCTAGGCAATGGAAGGCATGCCTGCAAGTGAAGTTGGGGGATCTGCAATAGGCCAGAGTAGGAGCTGCACGGTAGGAAGTATTGGGACTGGAGGAGACGAGAGATGGAGTGGTGTGGTGGAATTGAAGACGGATTATGGCAGAAGATGAACATAGGAATAAGAAATTTTAAAATGATATCAAGTGCAGAAAACACTGGAAGAACTCTGCAGATGTGGCAGTAGTTATGCAGAGGGAAACATCATAAACACTTCAAGCCTGATATGACTCCGTTCTGAGATTGGCTGCCTTGTACTTGAGGCAGACAGAACTGAAGTCATATTGGACTTCACATCAATTCTCTTTCCTGCTCCTCAGATGCTGTCAGACCTACTGAGTTTATCTGATATTGTTAATTTCAGTTTTCCAGTATCCACAATATCTTGCTTTTTAAAAAAATGTTGCCGGGGAACTTCAGATATTTATCTGACATTATGTGGGCTGAATGCGGTTTTCCTGGGGCTTTCCAACCGTAAGAGGCGCTATGCTACTTTAAGGTTGAACTTACCTTTTTGTTCTTTTGAGTTCCTTCAGAATTTCTTGGCTGATGGCTTTAAAAAGATGAACAATTAAAACTCCATTGATTCTGTTCTTGGCAACAACAATATCTTCCACATTGTACCACTTGGTGTAATTTTGTGTGTGCAATAGGCATGGGTATTGGAGCTCCTACAAATGAGGATTCTTTTTTCAATGTTTTTGCTTCTGAGATTACTCAGCCATTCGTTGGGTCCCCCTCACCCTCTCCTTGACAATGTTGTGTTCTGCATAAATTTAGTTGTACACTAAATGCCTTTACGAAACTTGTTTCTGGTGCTGAGTAACAATCTCGGCAAAAAAGGCGGCATCTTTGACCACAGTGCACACATCTGCTCAGGTCACGTACAAGATAAGACCAAAATATTCAGAATTGTGAAGGAAGTAGTGATGTATTTATCAGAACATTGAATGCTTTCAAACTTTTTAATTGCAGATAGCATTAATAGATTCAAATTAACTGTCTTATGCCATCCCAGTACAAATGGAAATGTTGGGAGACTGGTTGTGGATTGATTAGATCTAAAGCAGTGAAATGCATATTTTAAAATATTGTCCCCTGTTTAGTTTTATCATAGAACTTCTTTTTGTAAATGAATTGCTATCTTGTAAGAGGAGAGGGGTCAGCAAGCTAGTCAAGTACCTGGCAACTGGTCAGAAGTTAGTAAGAGCTAAGCCAATTGGGGGTTGGTTTGAAGGTGTTGGAAACTGCAGAACTTTGATAGATATTTTGTAACGTTCTTAGGATTTTTTTGGAGGTGGGTGTCTGAGCAATGGCTATGGATTGAGAGTCTCTGATAAATACTGCAGAAGAAGTTAGTGTGTATATATTTGCTAAGTAGTATGTTTCCTCATCAATTTTTAAATGAATTTTAAGTGTTCCTTAATGAAAGGTTTAAACCAGAAAAGTAATTTTGTAACTTTTTTTTGCCAAATCAAACTGGACAGAGGAGGGAAATGGATTATGGCTTTTGCTTGGAGTTGTCTTGTATACAGTAGAAACACTTACTTTTTTTTAATAAAGAAAAGCCATAATCTGAAGAAGGGTCCTGACCCTGAAACGTCAGCTTTCTAGCTCCTCTGATGCTGCCTGCCCTGCTGTGTTCCTCCAGCTCCATACTGTGTTATCAAGAAATAAATGTTGGGTTTATATGCTGTTCTTTACATGTTGATAATATCTCTGAAGGTTCCATATTGTGAGACTTTTCACTTAAGAGGATACGCTATTATTCCTCAGTCAGGGAGAAATTATGTTCCTGGTTACTCTTTCTGGGTATCTTAAGCAGATGCTTCAGGAACTACCACACTTTTTTTATATTGCTGAAGAAGTCCATACAACAGTTAGATCATTGGAGCGCAAGCACATGATATTGCAGGTGTTCCCTGGAAGGTAGAAGTTAGCTATGTCCTTGACTGCAAGCAGAGAATGAATACGGAGTTTAGGGTTTTTCACCTGAGCTTGGGATGTTCAGAATACATAGCTGTTGTTGCTTGTTCTCTTTGTGCTTCCTTTTGAGTATTGGTACATAACTTCTTCTTTTTCTACAAAGGCCTTGGAAGATTGCATTTCCCAATTTTTGTATTGTGCGCTGTCTTGCAGCACCCTTATCATTGGACTTCTACTGGCTCCCTGCTTGCAATGTGCAAGGTTGAAATTTGTCTGCAGATCGCTTTCCTTAACTTCCCACCTGATCTTTGTAACCTCTTGCCTTGATGCCTGCCCAAATTCTTTGCTTCTCTTCTTTCTTCTTTTATATCCAGACGTTCTCTTACTACTGAATGTTCTTCTGTTCCATCTCCAAATCAGCCGTGGATTTTTTTTCATCTAATAACCGTCACCGGTAAATCACGTGTTTTGGATTGAATAACTTGCATACAAAGCCCAATTAAGGGAAGTGCAAACCCTCAAAGGTGAGGGACACGTTGGGAGACTAGGAAGGGGCTAAACCAAAGTGGAGTTAGAATCATTGAATCCCTACAGGGCATATAGAGGCCATTTGGCCCATCCAGTCTGTACCAACCCTCCAAAGAGCATCCCACACGAACACCCCTCGTGCAATCCCTCTAACCCTGTATTTACACATCCCTGGACACAATGTGGCAATTTAGCAAGGCCAATCTGCCTTAGCTACACATCGTTGCACTGTGTTTGGGCAGTGTGGGGTAGGGACAGGTGGGTGGAAATATCCCTGCAGTCACAGGGAGAATGTGCAAACTCCACACAGGTAGTTATCCAAGGCTGGAATTGAACCTGGGTCCCTGGCACTGTGTGGCAGCAGTACTAAACATTGTGCTACCCCTCTGCTGAAAAGAGAGAAAGCACTCTTTCCCCCTGTGGTGCTCAATTCCCTCTAAAGGCATGGATTCTTGGTCCTAAATTCTTTTGTTCTAATTCCTGCAAATGACTATCCCATTCAGTTTTTTTTTTTAAAATGAGATGCAGTCGCACTTTGTGAAAGAGCTCTGTGTTGTCTCTGCTTTAAAGTCTCCTAGAACAATCCCACAGGCCACAGCAGGGAGAAGAGCCAATGTTAAGACTGTTGTACAATTGCTGTTATTTCAGCAATAACATTGACCTACGTTGTGCAATCGGGGATTAGTTAATTTAGCATATGCTTTGACCCTGGAGCTTTTCTGATCTGTATAGCTCTGTATCGTGATACAATCACCTCAGTTGATAAATGCTGAGTGATGAAATAAATTTTAACACACTTGCTGTCAGCCGCATAATGCTTTCACTAAAAATGGTGTCTTCTCTATGTCTTAACAAGTTGGGTGTGAAAACCACACCTACAACTACTGCTGGAATTGGGGAGGATTTAATGGCTTCCATACACTCATCTGTTTTTTGCCTGTTATCAGTTGATTTTTGGTTGAAACCAGTTGGAAAACAAATAACACATCTATGGAATAGAAGGTCACAAATGCTTTTGAACTGTGAGCAACAGGACGACACCATTCAGCAAAGTCGTGGCTGATCTGATGTGGCCTAAACTTTACCTTCCAGCCTACCTGCAGTAACCTTTGACTTCCTTGTTCGAGAGTCCATTTTGTCTCTACCTGAAAAGCATTTAACAATCAACCTCCGCTGTCCTCTCTCAAATGGGTGACCCCTTTGATTTTTAAGTGTCCTCTCCCGTAAGCAAGTAACATTTTCTAAGCATCTACCCTGTCAAGTCCTCAGAAATTGCACTTCAGTAAGACCAGTCAAGACTTTTCCAAACTCCAGTTGATGTAGGCCCAACCTGTACAGTTATTCTTCATTAATAGAGGTAATATCGTAGGTCAATAACCCAGAACCCTTGGCTAATGTTGTAGGGCTGTGGGTTCAAATCCCACCATGGTAGATGGTGAAATTTTGAATTCAATAATCAATCTGGGACAGCTAGTCTAATGGAAACTATACACATGTATTAAAAAAAACTGGTTCACTAATGTCCTCCAAGGAAGGAAATCTGCTACCTTTATCTAGTTTGGCCTACCTGTAACTCTAGACCCATAGATTAAGGTTGATTCCTAGCAGCCTTCTCAATTAGCCTAACAATTTGCATAGTAACAGGGCATTTAGCAATGAGCAATAAGCAGTGGCCTAAGCAGTGATGGCCAGAGCCTGTGAACACTATTCAATTAAAACATCCCTACCCCCATTCCAGATATCAGCTAAGTAAGAAATAGCTGTTTAGAGAAGGCATTCATAGTGTGCCTGTGTACCTCTTTATTTTGCAGACTACTTGTGTCCTCTTCACACTTGGCTTTTCACCCTATCTTGGTTTCATCTGAAAATGTAATACCGTGCATTTGGGTTACTTCTTTGAAGTCTTTTTTTTTTAAGAAAGGTATGGTTGAGGCTCAATACTAATCCCCTGTGAAACACTTACCATTACATCCTGCCAGTTTAAACTTACTCATTTCATGGGCACCCCTCTGGACCCTATTATCCAGCCAACTCTATAACATGCTAATATGTGTTTCCCTCTTTCTCCTCTTTGCTGTCCCCATTTTGCATAGTAGTCTTTTGATCTCACTGTGGTAAGTGCTTGCTGGAAAACTGAAGTCATTGGGAATTGTTAATTATGGAAAGCAGTTGTTGCATATTGAACTTGCTACAGATATTCAGTTTCGAAATATCATCTCTCTCTTCCCTTCAAATGCCTGAATTCTGGCCAGTTGTCTTTGTAGTCTACTCCTGCTTTGATTGTTGAACAACCAAATTCTACTTTTTTTTTTAACGGAGGAAAAGATTAGCTGGGGTTTCATGTTGGTTCATTGTCTAAACCACCTCAGACTAACTAAAATAACATTTGCTTTTATATTTGTGTAGTGCTTTCTAACATAATGTTTGAAGTATCTTTTATTGCTTTATGAAACAAAAAATAGGGTTGAGCCATCGGTCAAAGGTTTAGTTGAAAAAGTAAATTTTTGAGGAGCATCGTAGAAGGACAAGTAAGATGAAGTTTAGGAAGTGATTTTGTTGTTTTTTTTTTGAGCTGAGGGTATGACCTTCAATAATGAAGGAAATATTCTCTCCAAGCTGCATTTTCAGCACTAGGGAAGTGCAGATATTTTGGAGGGTTATGGAGCTGGTAAAAATATTAAAACAGAAGACAATGTGGGAGAAAATGGAGGGAGTTGAAAACGAACAAGGATGTGAATTTTGGATCTGGGCTGCTTGGGAGCCATTGTAAGTTGATAAGCAGAGAGGACGGATAACCGGGGACTCCATGTGGGCTGGGACACCACCAGCAGAGCTTTGGATGATATCAAGATTGTGGCGAGTAGAATGAGACACCAGCCAGGAGTGTGCTTGATGGTCTGACGGAGAGGTGGCTAAAGCTTTGAGGGTTTTGACAATAGATGAGCTGAAGTAGAGGCAGAATCAGGCAATGCTATGGTACAAACAGGAAACTTAGGCTAGCAACTAGGTATTTGCATTATTACTATTTCAGGGATAAACACGGATTTAACAGCAAGCAGACAAAGTTCAAGTGCTGCCAACTTACAACCAGTAAAGATGCAATGTTAGAAATTGCTAGAACAACTCAGCAGGTCTGGTAGCACCTGTGGGGAGAGTTAACCAATCCGGTCCAGTGATAACACTTCAGAGCGCTGGACTCGATGTCAATTCAGCTTTCTCTCCATAGATGCTGCCAGACCTGCTTATTTTTTTCCAGCAACTTTTTTTTTTCTGACCTCCAGCATCTGCAGTTTTTTCTCAATGCAATGTGTTTAATTCACGCCAGAATTTCAAACTTGGGCAGGAGAGTTTTGCACTGAATATTGGTTTCTTGTTGAGTAATTATACTCATGCAAGATAGACAATGTGCTTCATCTAATGAGTTTCCTGTTAAAATAAGGACATTGTCATACAGCGTGGAAACAGACCCTTCAGTCCAACCAAACCATGCTGAACATAATCTCAAACTAGTCCCACCTGCCTGCTCCTGGCCCATATTCCTCCAAACCTTTCCTATTCATGTATCTATCCAAGTGTCTTTTAAATGTAATTGTGTACCACTTTCTCAGGAAGTTCATTCCACATGTGAACCACCAATTTTTTTTTTCTTTTAAAAAAGGCAATTTTTTAAAATGTCTCTCTCATCATCTTTAAAAATGTGCCCCCTAGTCTTCAAGTCTCCCATCCTAGGGAAAAGACAATTACCATTAACTCTATCTATACCTCTCATTATTTTAAAATTTCTCTGGTCACCTGCTAACGTCCTAGGCTCCATTAGAGAAAGGGGTGAGGGGGTGGGTGGGGAGGTTCCAGCCTTTCCTTATAATTCAACTTTCTATACTCGGCAACATTTTGGCAAATTTCTTCTGAACCCTGTCCAGCTTGATAATTTCCTTCCTATGACAGAGTGACTAGAACTGAATAGTATTCCAGAAGAGGCCTTGCTGATGCCCTTCACAACCTCAACATGACCTTCCAACTCCTATATGCAAAGGACTGAGCAATGAAGGCAAGCGTGCCAAACATTTTTAACCACCCAACTTAAAGAATTATATACCTGCACCCCAGATCCTTCTGTTCTACAACATTACCCAAGGCCATATCATTAATTGTATAAGCGCTATCCTTGTTTGTTTTACCAAAATGTAATACCTTGTGCTTATCCAGATTGACCTCCATCTGCCATTTTTCAGCCCATTGAACCACTTGATCAGGATCCCTTTGTAAGCTTAGAAAACCTACTTCACTGTCTAATGTCACCAAATTTGTCATCCGCAAGCTTATTAACTTTATTTCTTCTATGTTCTCATCCAAATCATTTATATGAAAATGACAGACAAACGAGGACCCAAAACTGATCCCTGTGGAACACTGCTGGTCACGGGCCTTCAGTCTGAAAAGCAACACCCCCTAACATTACTGTCTCCTGCCATTAAGCCAATTATGTATCCAATTGGCAAGCTCACCCTGAATACCATGTGACCGAACTTTATTAATTAGGCTACCACGCAGAACCTTGTCGAAGGCTTTACTAAAATCCAAATAAACAATGTCGACTGCTCTGCCACCATCCACCTTTTTGGTGACTTCCTTGAAAGAAAACTCAATCAAGTTTGTGAGACATGATTTTCCTTGCACAAAACAATGCTGACTACCCCTAATCAATTTTTGCCTCTCTAAATGTCTATAAATCCTATCCTTTACAATCACCATCTCCAACAATTTATCCACAACTGAAGTCACTCTCAGGTCTATCGTTCCCTGGTTTCCCTTACAACCTTTCTTAAAGGTACAACATTAGCCAACCTCCAGTAATCAGGCACCTCGCCTGTAGTTATAGATGATGCCAGCATTTCTGCAAGGAGTCTTGTAACTTCCTGTCTTGTATCCCAGAATGTTCTGCGATACGTTAGATTAGGTCCCAGACTTATTCACTTTCTTATTCTAAGACCTCCTGAACATTCTCTTCTGTAATGTGAACTGTTTATTTTCAAACAGTTTATTTCTCTGCATTCTCCAGACTTTTTCTTCCTCCACAGTAAAAACTGACATGAAATATTCATTTAATATCTCTCCCACCTCCTCCTAGGGTTCAACACAAAGATGACCTTGCTCTTTAAGAGGCCCTACCCCTCTCTGGTTACCCTGTTGTTCTTGATGTATTTGTAGCATCTCTTTGGATTATTCTCAGCCTTATCTGACATCACTATCTCATCCCCTTTTTGCTTTCCTGATTTTTTTTTTTTTTTCTCCAGAATGCCCCATACTAATTTAATTTAAGAAATTCAATTGAATCAAGTTGTGTATATCTAAAATAAGATTCTTTCTTTCTTTCTTATTCTTGACTAGAACCTCAATATCTTTATTGATCCATTGTTCCTTAGTCTTACCAGCCTCACCCTTCACTCTAACAGGAGCAAAATGCCTCTGATGCAGCCACTGTTTATGTCGGGCAGTTCAATTGCATATTTTGGTGTCTTTTAGTCTTCTAGCTCCGTGATTTAGAATATAGTGTGGAGTTTTATCCATGTTGCTGCTTTCTCTACTTTTACACTGGCTAGTTTCAAAAATTGGCTGTAAAGAACATTAACATGTCTGGAGACTTTTTTTAAAAAAGAAAAACAAATTGCAAATGCAGACATTTTATTTTTTCTTTCAGCCCTCCACCCATACATGTTTGTTTTAAGCTAATGCGCGCACACAAAGTATCACACCTAGCCAAAGCCATAGTGCATGTCTTTGTCTTTTACTACATGTCCCCAGCACGTGAAATGCAGACGAATATGCAACTCTTGGCTTGTTTCACCAACATGTTCCTTAAAAGTGTATGACAGATATTTTAAAATATTTATCTCTATCTACAATAGTAACCATTTCTTCAAAAGTAGCTCTCAATACTTCAATTTGTCTTGAGACAACAAGAATGCAACGTCCAAACTGGTAGACAGCATAAAAATAGTAGCTTTGGCTAACTAGTGAGAAGGGGAATGGGCAAATGGATTTAGATGTAGGTTTATTTTGTAATGTTGTTAGTATACAGACTAAAATGCATTAGCTGTATTTTTATCTCTTAAGTTGTGTTCCCGTGACTTGGATCTGATGTTTCTCTCAATTGCTATTCTCTAACTGTAAAATTAAATTTACAATTGAAAGTACCATCTTTACTGTCCAACTGGTGTTGACTTGAAGGTGGTAATGGAGTCCTTGAATTGATACAAGTCACATGCTGACTCTACCACAATGGTACATTGTGAAATCCCAGGACGTTGATCCAAAAACCATGAAGAAATGGTGACACATGATCAAATCAGGATGGTGCATGACTTGTATGTACTTTGACATCAATCTAGAATTGTATTAAATAAATGAACAATATCACCAGCAATCTTGTCTAACATAAAAGTTACGCTTGCATTAAACCAAGAAAGTTACATAAGACCTCTTTTAATTGCTTACATTGTCTTTTGTTTCTCCTGTGTGGACTGTTGATGAACAGATCTCATCTGCAGTTTTTAGCCAGCGGAAAATAATTGTTCACCAGGTTCTGAGTGAGGCTGAGCTGTGCAGAAGAAATAGCTCATCTTTGAAGGTTGTTGAGCAAGTGTTTTGAAATGAGTCTCTTGTATTGTCTGTCTTTAGAAAGACATCATAGGCCATCACTCACTAATGAGTGTATCCATCCAGGAAATTCTAGTCATTGATCATGGGTTCTCTGGATCCTTGCATGACTTGAGCCCGATTGAAAATTGACGTAACTTGTAATTATTGGAGCACAAGGCAGCAAAATGCTAAGACACAATTGGCATTGCATTGTCACTCTATAACATGAAAAGCATTGAAGAAAATGTTAGCAGTGAGCACCATTATTCTTTGAACTCTTCTTCCTCCCCAAAAGGAAGCATTTAAAAATATATAATTAGCCACTAGTCTTTCAGATATGTTTTCTCCAACCCAGACACATCCCCCTTTTTGAAGTTGAAACTGGGTATTGGTTCTTTTTGATCTATGTGCACCCTGTTTTTCCCATATTAGAAATAAAATCAAGCATTTTCAGAAGCAGAGTTCAAGCTGTTAATTTCTGTCCTCCAAGCGATAACCGAAGCCAAGCAAAAACTAGATATCAGTTCTGTACCCATCTCTGCAGAGAGCTGAACATGGTATAGATTTTCAGTGTGTCCCTATATTTTGTTAAACATAGGTTTTACTTAAAAAAAAAATTCACATTTTCAGCTAAACTGCAGTGTTTTTTTAAAAGATGTTGTGAAGGACTATCTAACCACCTCTCTCTTTTTATTTTAACAGGAAGCATCAGCGTCCTTCTATCCTTCCCCTTTATTTTTAACCCTCCAGTGGGCAGCAGTGAAAACATTCCACAGTGGGCTGAGCTCATTTACTTCATTCCGTTTATTGTTGTATCCCAGTTTGGGTGGGCTGCGACACAGATCTCCCACCTCTCCTTGATACCAGAGCTTACTTTGAACAACCATGAGAGGGTTGAGCTCACTGCTTTTAGGTAAAACAAACACTTTCTTGCTATGTCTGTTTTTAACCACTATCTACACCTTTGGTAGATTTCCCACCTGAACAAAAGTTTTTTAAAATTTTGACTTTTGCTGTCCGTTTAAGTTGCCGGTCACCAATGTTAGTTAAAACCAGGTTAACTGTTCTGATTCCACAGACAGTCGCTGTGGAAGTGAGACTGCATATTCAGCCTGCTCTTTGTTTTTGTAATTGAGGAATTAACAAGAATCCAAGCAGTGAGGCCTAAATGTCATTGGGGAATATTCCATAGTTATCTTGGGAACAAAGGGAAGGATACTGATCAATCATTAGCTTTGCCATAATGGCTGAGAGGATGCTTGAGAGTGATAGAGTTGTCAGGGCCGTATTCTGAATAAGATTTTGAACATTTAACCAGTGTACTAGGGGTATTTTCTAAATATAAGCTATTAATTTAGAAACATGAAAATAACGATACAAATGAAAATGAAGTTCCCTAGACCCTCTGTCACAGGAGTACCACTTTGATGTGAAATTGGGGTGGACAGCAGAGAAAAAGACCATTCTGTCTGTCTGGTCTACACTGATGTTTATATAGTGCACAAGTTGCCCTCTGGTCATTTCAGTCCAATCTGTGTTTTGATATTTGTTTATCCCCCGTGTCTTTATTCCCTTAAAAAGAAAATCCTATTTGAAGTTACTTGCATCAAGAAGTCTGAAATAATCTGGCATCCATTATGCATACTTTACAAAAAGGAGACTTTTAATTTGACTACCAATATTAACTATTTTAGCGTGAAACCCACTTGGAATCAGTACTGCTTTCTCTGGGCTGGAATAACATCCACAAGAAACTTGCCCAGCAGCATACACCAGGAGCCACCCCGTAGTTCGGGTTGACTGATGCAGGAATCAGGAGTATGCTCAGTGAATATATTTGCAGGAGGACAAGTTTGAATCTTTACTCCTATAGAATTCTAACCTGTAGAAACCAATATTATTTGTATCCACAGGAATGCTTTTACTGTTGTAGCCAATATAGCAGTGTTTGGGATTGCGTGGTTGTTGTTTCACTTTCAAGCTGCGCACACGGATCCAGATGTTGATAACAGTTTGGGTAAACAGGATATTCCCTTGTTCAGGGTAAGCAACAGCTAAACTATCCTTTTTTTTTTCCTGAATAACTTCTTGACCAACTACCATCTCTACTGTAGGCACACCCCACCTTTTCTCTTCGGCTTGGGTGGGATCTAGAACCAGAGAGGACAGCCTTAGAATGAAGGACCAGCCAGTTAAGACTGAGGTGAAGCAAGTTTTTGTTTTTAAACTGGAGCAGGATGAAATTTTCGAACTTTCTACCTCAGGGGTCTGTGAAATAAATTGTCCGAGTATATTCAAGAAATCACTAGGTACTAAACAGATCAAGAGCTGTGGGGATAATATGGGGATGTATTGTAATTGATGATTAGCCGTGATCTAGAGTAGTGAAGGAGGCTGAAGGGCCTATCCCTGTTCCTTCTCCAAACTGCCTCCAGTGAGGCAAAGGTTCACTAGGATGATCCCTGGTATGGAGGGCTTGTTTTTGAGCAAAGACTTAAACAGGTTGGGATTTTACTCACTGGAGTTTTAGGATGAGGTAACCCCATTGAAACATGGGATTCTTAAGTGGCTTTACAGGGTAAATGCTGAGAGGATGTATCCCCTACGTGGAAGTGTGTAGGACCAGAGAGCATAATCTCAGAATAAAGGGGTGCTAATTTGAGATTGAATTGAGGGGGAATTTCATCTGAGGCTCAAGTCTTTGGAGCGCCTTGCCACAGAGCTGTTGGGGCAGAGTCCTCGTGTAAATCTTAATGCTGCGGTAGAATCTTGATCAATAGGGGAATCGTGTTAGGAGGAAAGGGCAGGGAAGTGGGTATGAGGAATGTCAGATCAGCCATGGACCTGTTGAATGGTGGAGGAGGCTTGAGGGTTAAATGGCCCTTGTGATTCTTATGTAACAGAATGGGAATCTGAAAACGTTGACAGATATAGGAGAAAGTCACATGCTTCCAGCAACTGTTTTGACTACGTAGAAAGTGGTAATATCGGAACTAATGGGCAAGCTGTTGTGTCTGGGTTTGATCCGTGAATAATGGTCTTTTCTGATTTAGCAACAGACACTGGATAAGATGGTCTTTAGTCTGTGCTAAATTACTCAACCGCTTGAATTAGGAATTGTCCTAGTGAACTTTTTTTTTGTTCAAATTGCTTCTGATATTGTTATAAATTGCTTTGCCTTTTTCAATTCTTTAGTAGGGGTATATTTGTTATAACTTATTTTATTTTAATTTGAGGCTCACCATTAAAATCCAAAGGAGTTCAGTTTAGTTTTTCATTCCTGTTTTTGTTTGTTTGTTCTCTTTACAAGTCACAGCAATTTTCTTTTTCTTCTGAATAATTCTAACCTTCCAGTTTTTTAGTCTGTTTCTCTCCCCATATGCTCTTCTCTTCTCCCTCCCTCTCTCTTCTCTTCCCCATCTCCCCTCACTCTCACCCCTGACTTTCTGTCCCCTTTTTTCTTTCCCCAGTGCCATTCCCCCATTGCTCTTCTCTCCTGCTTTTCAATGCACCCCCCCCCACCCAAGAGTCTGCTAGCTTCAGTTTTGCTATAGCTCCTTGATGCTGCACTCTGCCCCTTTTGATATGATACAACGACTGTCACTTTCCACTCTTGTGATTGTTCTTCAGGCTGACAAATGAGGTGAAGTATTTTAGTGCTAATCTGTCAGAACAAACCTTTATTGAATAAAAACCAAAAGAACTGCGGATGCTGTAAATTGGGAACAAAACCAGAAGTTGCTGGAAAAGCTCAGCAGGTCTGGCAGCATCTGTGAAGAAAAAACCCAGTTTGCTTTTCGGGTCCCATTCTGAGGAAGGGTCACTGGATCCAAAACATTGATTATTTTCTTTTTCTTCGCGGATGCTGCCAGACCTGCTGAGCTTTTCCAATAACTTCTGTTTTTAAACCTCTTATTGGAGATTTTGGTGCTTGTGGTATGAGGCCAACACTGATTTGAAAATGTACTCTATTCCTGTCATAAGATCTTCCTAATGGACCGTTGCAGACTTGCTGCTGTCTGATAACACACGAGACAGTTGTGTCTCTCTCTCTGCGTCACCAGCATACTCTATTTAAACTTCAGAAGAATTGTTGCATCAGTGTGGTATTTTCTACCCAACAACAGTTGCCCTGTGGCTTTTCTGTGACTACCAATTAGTTCTGTACTGGGGAACTTGTGCACAGTCAAGTCAACTGACTAGGAGCCACACTGAGACCGCCAAACTCCCTTAACACAAGCCACAAATCAGAAATTTAATTTCAGCTAGGTCTTATGATGTAGTGGTAGTGTCCCCCACCTCTGGTCTAGAAGGTCTGGACTAGAATCCCACCTGCCTTGGAGTTGAAAATAATTACAAACCTTTTGCTCAACATAAAAGTCAGGCTTTTGCTTGGCTGTGTCCTCTACCTTCCTATCTCAACAGGGAAGTGAATTCTTTGGTTGCTGTTATTTTTCCAATTAAAAAAGGAACTGTAGTTAGTGATAGTCTGTGATTCAGAATGGATTAGTCCCCTTAGACTGCAATTGAGGAAGTTTGCCTTTTGGTTTTCTTAAAATATTTTCCTCCTGATGCAATTATCATTTTGGAAGCCGTTCTTACGTGCATAATTTCTTCTAAAACCCTGTTGAGTTTCCAAAATTGATGTCCACCTCTTTCCTCCTACACTATTGTCATGGTGAATGCTGAGGATCTCTAGTGGAAATGGTTAGAGAGGAATCCAGTACTGTGAAGGGAGCTTCACTATTTCTCTGTTTTTAAATGGAGATAGTGCAGTTTTGGACCAAACTGATCAAGGAGATGGATATCCATTGATTTTAATTTTGAATTTGTAAATACTGACTGGATACAACTATCACAACCATGTTTTATTTTCATCCTTCTGTCCTTTTTTTTTTTAAAATGGATTTCAGTTTTGTTTCATTGAACTTTTGAGGGCAGGAAGGTCATGTTGGTAGAGGGATTCTTTACTGATGGCTACTCAAACCTCTTGTTTGCAGACATTGGTTCTGATTGTTATTGGCATTGGGTTTGTATCTTCTTTGATGTTCCATATTGGAACACGTGAGGTGGTGAAAAATGAAGAGGAACGTGTTGTCGCTGAACAGACGCCACTCATCGATGGTTCCAAGAAGAGCCACGGCCAGCCATTGCTGCAGTGGAAACATTGGCTGAAGGAAGCGTCTTTCTATCATGTAAGTGATGTGGTGTCGCAGACACTATCCCATGAAGTAAGGAAAAATTAGAAGGTTGGTCAGTAAGCGCAAAATTACGATGACTACATGCTCCCTTCAATGAGGGAGTGTTGGAAGTACAGGTTGTAATTGCTGGAATTAAAATAAAACTGCATTTTATTTGGTGCCAGAGGATGGCATTCTACATACTTTAGGCAAAGGGTCTACAGGCCAGAAATAGACTGTTCAACCTAACCGATCTGCAGCATTGTTTACACACTGCACTGTTGTAAAAGGATGTAAGGACCTGAAAGGATTAATGCTTAATGCATTGCTCAGCATTGCCCTCGCATGATTGTCGCACGGACTTGTGAAGGAACAACTTTAGACCTTGAAGCGAGACCTGATGTGGTTTCAGCAACTTTTTTTTTTTGTTTTTGCCAGCATAACTCCTCTTACCTAGTTGCTATTAAACAATAAACTACATACACTTTAAGATAAGTGCCTCTTCTCATTGGACTATGAGAGAGTTTTCCTCTACCCCATTAGATCAACCAGGCCCTGTAGATTCCTCACCAGCAAAGAGGATGTAGTAACCAATCTGACCTTAAATTATGTTGAGCTAAGGTGAGATTCATCTTGGAATGTGCAGGAGCCTTTCCCATTTTGGTTACCCTCTCCACTGTCCCAATAGCTCCTTCTGTTTTTTCCCCTCATTTATGCATCATGTAACCTCTTCGTGTTGTGGCAGCAATTTTTCCCCTATTCTTCCCATCGATTGCAATTTTATTTAGAGATAATTTGCATCTTGCTGTTCAAACATTTAATCAATGAGGAAAGGGTTGTGATCTCTCTTTTTTGTTAGTGCTAAAAGTGCCATTGGTCCTGTCTTCTGTAAATTGTGCATGATGCTTATGGTGTTCTGGTTCAGTAGCTCCACAGGAACTTTGAGAAAATACAGTTGTGGTATAATGCAAAGCTGTGTCAAAGGATGTGATCGTTTTGGATGTTGGAGATTTTGGCACCATCAAAAGCATAAAGACTTTAGAGGGGATTTTAGAATTAAATTTCAGAAAATGATTTTGTAATAGCCATTTAAGTTGACTGGGCAAAATAATTCCCATCTGTATTAAAGTGTTGTGAACAATAGGCACTTGAGCTTATGTTGAGCAGCTGTGGAGTATGTTTTAGAAACTGTACAGAGGATGTCAAATTCTCCTTCAATGTCGAACTCCCAACAATGCAGAAAGGGCGTATTTCCTCTGATTCATTGAGTTCCTGATCAAAGCAGCTCCCTTTCTGAGCTTTTCCTACTAGAAAGTGCAGAGATCAAGAAGATTAAGTGGCGAGCTGCATTGACTTACTGCATTCTGCAGAAGATCCTGCTGTCTCTCCTGAAAAAGGAGAAAGCTAAAGGGATTCGGCTTTTATTTTTCTGATGCTTTCTCCGTAATGGTGTCTCCAAAATATTACTGTATGTGACCTCCCTTCAGGCACCACCAGGCAGATTAACATTGTATGTAGAACAAGGCAAAGTCTTTAAATTTTGTCATAGGACAATAGGATGTTAGTGGGGGATTCAGTGATGGTAACACTATTGAATGTCAAGGGACAATAGTGGCAGTGTTCTCTTAGAGATTGTTGCTGCCTGCTACTTGTGCCGTCCACCTGTTATTGGCTCCTTATCAGCCCAAGTATGGATACTGTCCCTGTTTTGCGGTGTTTGATTCTGGTCTGTTTCACTATTTTTGAGGACTCGTGAATGGTGATGGTCACTGACAATCGCACAAGATTATCCCTACTCCTGACCACCTGATGGAGAGAAGGTCATTGTAGTTGAGGATGGTTTGGTCCTGAGGAACTCTAAGTAAAATTTTAACGAGTGGCATTAATCCAAACTGAAGCATCTTGTGTAAACAACGTCTGAGGCAGCATTGATATTCCTCCAAGACCGTGATGTTCAGCCAATCACCCAACAATTGGATCATGCCAGCTCTGTATCTGTCCTCCAGTTACTGAACTTTGGTCCATATACTTTGATATCCTATTGCAATCTTAGATTTGTATCTTAACGGTGTGCAGACATCTCAATTTTAAGATTATGAATTGTATTTGTAGTGGCAGGATGAAACTTTGGAGCTGACTAGTCACTAAACACCTGCCATTTGTCAGTCCAGTTTTGGAATTGAGTATGTGTTGCAAAGTGAAGAAGTAATAAATGGCAGAAATTCAGCCAAGTTTAACTTGCCTGTAATTCTGTTGGATTTGAACATTTTCTCATGTATGCTTTTTAGCACAGTACAGGTCGTTCAATTTGACGCCAGTCCTTGAACCAGTATCTTTGCATACCACTAGAATTGGTCACTGCTTCTTTCAAAACTCCAACGAAACCTAAAACACTTAAAATTGAAGGCAGGCATGTCAATTCAGTGAGTAAAAATGGGCCCTTACATGCACTCATCATGGGTTCGATCATTTTAAATCCTTACTTATCATTTTAGTAATTGTTGACTTTATTATATGAGCAGAACCCTCAGTTGAAATCAAAGATCACAGAGTGCCCTGTTAGGATTGTCCTAACAAATTGAAATTGGCTCTGGCATTATGGATTATACCAGAATTAGTCCAGCTGCCTTTAAGTGAACACGCGATGTATGCTCAGACTTGTGTAGTTTTTCACTTTTGTAGATCCCCTTAAACGGTGAAAGGATTTGTTGCTCTTAGCTGTACTGTTTCATACCCCTTTTGATCCCCTCTCTCCCACTCTCTATTTCAATTGCTGTAAGTTGTTTCTTCAGTGTATTTGGTCTCATGTTCTCCAATGCATCAGAATTGTCATTTTGAAACAGAAAAAACTGGAAAATCTCAAGTCTGGCAGTATCTGTGCAGACATAAACAGTTAATATTGAGTCCAATGATTCTTGTTACAAAGCTGGGTAGAATAATCGTGAAGTAAAAAGCAAAGTGTGGTCCTTTTTCAGAGGTGATGTGTATTTAAGCTTAGAGTTAAATAGAGGTCTGTGAGCAGATGGGGATTAGTACAGACGGTTCTAAAATGCAAACATGTAATAACTGGCTTTGTTAATGCATACCTTAGGCTTGTTTTGAGTTTGAATTGGCTAATTAATTTAAACGAAATACCTGGATACAGAAAGCCAGTTGAATTGGTATTGACAACCTGAAACCAGTCGTCAGAAGTATTTGTCACTACGGGTGTATAAGATGAAGACACTTGGAAAATCAGAGCCTTCTGGCACCTGCCAGAGTTGGCACCATTTAGCTGTCAGCCCAAATAATTAAAGGTACCACGGTATTTTAGCTCAGTCCTCATTGAATAAATTAGAAAAGACCTTCCTGACAGTAGAATTAGCGGAAGAAAGGCATTTGGAGAGAGTGGAGATGACAATATTCCTGAAGACACAGTCTGTGTGAAATTGGAGAGATTAAGTTAATTCATTCTTTTCTTATCAATTGGGTTTATTAAGTGGGGCATGTTTATTTGAACAGCTTTCCAGTAGAGTTTAGAACAGTTAGGAAGTAGGAAGTGGGGCAATTGTTGGATTTAGTAATTCTATTAATTTGTTCATTTGTTAGGGTTAAATTGTTTGTTGTGAAGTGGAGATTAGGGAATCTCTTTCCTTTTTAACCATTCCTTTAATAGATTACCAGGGGAAAGGTGGGCTTCTTTGGGTGTTTCAGGCGTGAATTTTAGAGGGAATCCCTACTCCCTTTAACAGATTGAGGCTTTGTGTTTTAAGGATTAGAGGGGATTGGCCATTTTCCCCTCCGTAACACTGTTTAGAATCGAAATGAGTGTAAAGTGATTTTTAAGCTGTTGACTAAGGGGGAGGAATGGAACAAAGGATGCTTAGAACAAAAAGACTGATGATGGAGGGATGATAAAGATGGATGTTTAATAGTGGTGTAAATATTAGAATATGAGTTAGCATTGCTGATGGCAAACCCATGCAAACAAGACACTGGGTGAGTACAGGGGAAAGAAGGTGTAATCAAAATGCAGTTCTGCTCTGAAGTTGAACTCAATGTTTGTGAATTTTCAGGATACAGTACCTCCTTATTTGCTTTGGGTTTTTGCTAGAGGGCTGCAGCAGACCAAGGACAAAATGTTAGTATGAGGGCAATAATTATTTTGTACTACTTTTGTGTTACTTTTTAAGCAGTTACCAGAGTGTGCTTACAGGTGACCTAAACAACTTTTGTTTGACAAACCTCTGTTTGTTTGAAAGGTGGCATTTGTGTATATGTGCACTCGACTGATCATCAACCTCTCTCAGACCTACATTGCCATGTATGTAACCTACACTCTGAAGCTTCCAAAGGTATGTGCTGGTGAACACGTGACTGCTACTGGAAATATTTCCTGAACAGATGTTGTCACTTTTTCCAGACATCTGATGTGTGAAGTAACACTTGTTTGGCTCCTCAAAGTGGCAGGAATGTAATGTTGATGACTGAGTTGCATACCTCCTGGAGGACTAGCTGTTTCCAGTGCTGCAACAAATGTCCATTTTCTGAAGAAGGGTCCTGACCCGAAACATCAACTTTACTGCTCCTCTGATGCTGCCTGGCCTGTTGTGCTCCTCCAGCTCCATACTGACTCCAGCTTTGGCAGTTCTTACTATCTCTAAATGTCCAGTGTTTTTTTTTCCACTCCAAACTACTTGGCTAGTGATTTAGAGATAATAGGAACTGCAGATGCTGGAGAATCAGAGATAACAAGGTGTGGAGCTGGATGAACACGGCAGGCCAAGCAGCATCATAGGAGCAGGAAGGCTTGACGTTTCAGGCCTAGACCCTTCATCAGAAAATGATGATTTTCTAGTGATTTACTCTTGATTTGTGGGATTTCTCCTTTTTAAGTGTTAATCCTAGTCTGTGAACACTCCTTTATTTGGCTGGTTTACAAACATGCACTGGTAGTTTGTGAAAACAACTGATATTTGGTGCCATCTATAGTTAGAGAAGGTGTTGTACTTCTTTGAACTTTACCATTTCTTTCCAGTGGGAATTTCCACGCTTTTTTCCCCACTTGATGGCTCCCTGTCAAGGCGCCATCGTGTGGCCGTACTTGCTGTAAGTGAGCTTTAGGCGAAAAACAAATGTATACGAAAGCTTGAAGCTTCAGAAACATGCCAAACATCTTGGGAGAGAAAAGAAATACTGAGTATTGGTTATTGGCAATTCATTAGGGTCTTCCTTCAGTGGTAGAGAGATAGAAATGAGAAATCAGATATGGATTTTGACACCTACATTGTTTGCAGTAGAACATTTTCATATTTTTTGAAGTGGTGGTTGTGGTGAGTGCAGTTTTATTTTGAGCTTCTCTTTTGCAGAACTACATTGCCATGATCCCTCTCGTGATGTACATCAGTGGGTTTCTGTCCTCCTTCCTCATGAAACCTGTGAATAAATGGTTCGGCAGAAATGTAAGTGCTGTTAGCTTCTGTGAACATTCTGCTTCAAAGGCTGGAGTTATTTGAAGTGTTCCCCTGTATGTTAATTTTTTCTTCCGAGGGAAACGGGTACTTGAAATAGACGTGCACAAAAAATGTCTTGTCTTCTAAATCTGCAGTTATTCAGATGCCATCCTATTTACAATAAGGACACCTGAATATCTTAAAATTTTGGAAGTTACTTGGTTTGCAAACTTTGAATGTAAACAAATTTTATTATGTATTTAACAATTTGAAGAGCATCAACAGAATTCTTGCAACACATCATTTGGCCAATTAAACCTATGTCCAGCACTAACCACACAATATCTCTGTACATTTTGTTTCACCACATCCCAACCCTGTCTTTATTTCTAAAGTAAATATAGTGGATTCTAGCTTCACTGTTTCTGGTAGGTTATTTGATGTCTTAATGAGCCTCTGTAGGAAGTTATAAAAGGCAAATTTCGGGAAAAAATGTATTCCCTTTTAATTGGTATCCAATCCTAGGGTTTGAAGAAGACTGCAAAACTTTAAAAGCTGTGAAACTTGCAGTTTTGAGACTTGATTGCTGTTGAATTTAAATCTACTGTGTGTGTGTGTGCGCTCTCTGCCTGGAGCGAAGGCGTGGGAGGAATAAAATCTAGTGATTAGTCACTTCTGCACTGACCGCAGTAAATCATATTGCTCCACATTGTTTCATTTGTGGTGAAATTCTTTAGAAGCTCTATGTAACCTATAGCAGTGACCAGCAACAGTGTGAGGGTTCAGTAAAGAACCAAGTCAGTATTTCATCTTTCAAAAGGGTCTAAAAGGCTCAAACTATTCTGTATGGGCTCCGGTACATGCTTTTATTTTGTTTCTTTGTACATTGATCTGGTTCAGATTTCATGTCTGCAGCAGACAAGTCTTCGCCTTTTTTTTTTTGAAAGGGCATCTTTTTGCCTCAGTGTTCAAGAACTGTACAGACAATCACTTAGGGGAAAGCAAAGACCAAGATGGATTAACTTTTTTCTGAATGTTTTTGTAGAGTCATAGTCATACAGTGTGGAAATGGACCCCCTTTGGTCCAACAAGTCCATGCTGACCATTATCCCAAACTAAAGTGTCCCCACCTGCCCATGCTTAACCTGTACCCCTCCAAACATTTCCTAGTTGTGTACTTATCCAAATGTCTTTTAAATGTAATTGTACCTGCATCTGCCACTTCCTGTAGAAGTACATGCCAAACACAAACTACTGTTTATATTTTTTTTTTAGAAATGCCCCTCGTGTTCGTTTTTAAAACTTCTTTCCGCACTTTAAAAATATGTTGCCAGTCTTAAAATCCCCCACCCTAGGGAAAAGACTCCTTGTCATTCACCTTATCTATACCCCTCATGATTTTATAAACCTCAAGGTCACCTTCAACCTGCTACACTCCAGTGATAAAAGTCCCAGCCTTTCTTATAACTCGAACCCTCCATTCCTGGCAACATCCTGGTAAATGCCTTCTGAACCCTCTCCAGTTTAATAATGGCATTGCTATAATAGGATGATCAGAACTATGCACAGGCCTCTAGGAAAGACCTCGTCAACATGACGTCCCAACTCCCATACTTAGTGGCCTGACCAATGAAGTCAAGCGTGCTGAGTGTTGCCTTAACCCCACCCTGTATTGCAAACTTCAATGAATTATGTAACTGAACCCTGAGGTCTCTGTTTGACAACACTACCCTGAATTGTATAAGTCCTGCCCTTGTTTGTTTTACCAAAATGCGCTTCTACAAATTAAACTCCATCTGCCACTCCTTAGCCCTTTGACCCAATTGATCAAGATCTCTTGGTAATCTTCAATAACCTCCTTCACTGTCGTCTTCCACCAATTTTGGTGTCATCTGCAAACTTGCCTGCTATATTCTCATGAAAATCATTTACTTAACTGATAAAAGCGGACCCAGCGCCGATTCTTGTGGAACACCATTGGTAAAGGCCTCCAATCTTTTAAAAAAACCCTCCATCACTGGAGGTCTGTTGCCGTAAAGCCAATTTTGTATCGGATTGGCAAGCTCACCCTGAATCCCGTGTTATCAAACTTGACTAATTAGTCTAACATAGAACCTTCTCAAACACTTTTTTACTTGGACTTTGGTTTTAAAAAAATGTCTACTGTTCTGTCCTCATCCATCTTCTTGGTTACTTCCTCTAGGAAAACATGGCTTTGTAGCTTCAATGAAATTTGTCTAGTTTGTTTTAGCTGAAATGAATATGATTATATCTTGGTCTCATTTCAGTTCTTTCTTGAATTTTTTTTTTATAAAAAGAGGGGACAGGAGATCATTGTGTTGCATTGGTTGTGCCAAACCATATAACACAGCAGCGCATCTAAGTTGTGCAAGGGACAACATTTGATTTCAACCAGTCTTTTCCAGATGAGCTGTTAAATAGGAACAACGTTAGAATTAGGAGTGGGAGCAGGCAATTCACCCCTTCGAGCCTGCTGTGCTGTTTAATGTGATTGTGGCTGGTCATATCCTGGTCTCAACTCCCTATTGCTGTCTGCTCCCCATAGCCCTTTATCGCACTTTTCATCAGAAATTCATATGCTGCTGTCCTGTCACCTTTCTCCAGCAGCTGGTAACAATTTTTCTTTTTTTATATAGATGACCTACTTTTTTGGACTTGCATTTATCCTGGCATTCGCTTATTGGGTCTGGTTTTTTCAGCTAGGGAAGGGCATCTTTGGTGCAGCAGTCCTTCTCGGCACTGGTTCTACCACGATCCTAGTGACCTCCCTCGCCATGACTGCTGATCTCATCGGAGAAAACACTGTAAGACATGAGTGAGATCAGTGTCAAATTTTGTGAACTGTATGGGCATTGTTTGTAGCAAGATGTCAAAACATGGTTTTTCAAAAAAAATAACCGTTCTCTTTAGAAAATGACTTGTCTGGATACTTTATCTCCCCTGAAAGCTGTGACTTATTCCCCCACCACCCCACAAATTCTGCAGGCACCAGTAGCTTCCTCACCCTTCCTGTTTTGATTGTTCTGAAGACTCCACCAAAACTGGTCTAGGTGGACCGACAAGAAGGTTTTCTGAGTACAACGGGACCATGATCTGATGGGCTGTGGAGTTTAGTTTAGATAAATGAGGTGTTGCATTTTAGTAAAGCACACCAGGGCAGGAGTTATACACTTAATGGTAAGGTCCTGGGGAGTGTTGCTGAACAGAGACCCTGGAGTAAAAGTTCATAGTTCCTTGAAATTGGAGTCGCAGATAGATAGGATAGTGAAGAAGGTGTTTGATACGCTTGCCTTTATTGGTCAGTGCATTGAGTATAGGAGTTGGGAGGTCATGTTGCGGCTGTACAGGTCGTTGGTTAGGGTGCTATTGGAATACTATGTGCAGTTCTGGTTTGCCTACTATGGAAGGATGTTGTCAAACTTGAAAGGGTTCAGAAAGATTTAAGGATGTTGCCAGGGTTGGAACTATATGGAGAGGCTGAATAGGCTGGGGCTATTTTTCCCCCAAAGCGTGGGTGGCACGAGAGGTCTTGTAGCTTCTATGAAATCATGAGGGACGTGGACAGGGTAAATTGTCGAGGGTCCCCCCCACCCCCCAAAGGGTAGGGGAATCTAAAACTAGAGGGCATGGATTTAAGAGGAGAATGGAAAGATAAAAAGAACCCAAGGGGGAACTTTTTCACGCAGAGAGGGTAGTGCATGTATGGAATAAGCTGCCAGAGGTAGCGGAGGCTAGTACAGTTACATCATTTAAAAAGTTTCTGGATTGAAATGTGAGTAAGAAGGGTTTAGAGGGATATGGGCCAAAAACTGGCAGATGGGATTAGATTTTTTTTAAGATATCTGGTTGGCATGGATGAGTTGGACCGACGGGTCTGTGTTTATGCTGTACATCTCTGACTAAGACTTGGAAAAGGAAATTATAAACAGAAATTATTATTGGATAAATTCAGGTCATGCAGCATCTGTGGAGAGAGAAACAGTTGATGCTTCAAATCTGACTTTTTATTTCCGAACCACTCTGAAGGCTGGCAAGTGAGACTGGGTGAGCTGTTCTTGCTTTCTGTAGATTCTGGTACTTTATTTCCCTCTCATCCACTTCATAACATGATGGTCTGTTTCCAAATGTGAAAGTAAGGAACCAGAGATAAAACGTTGTGGAGCTGGATGAACACAGCAGGCCGAGCAGGAAAGTTGACGTTTCAGGTCGAGACCCTTCTTCAGAAATGGGGGAGGGGAAGAAGATTCTGAAATAAATAGGGAGAGAGGGAGGCGGATAGAAGATGGATAAAGGAGAAGATAGGTTGAGAGGAGACAGACGAGGTCAAAGAGGTGGGGTTAGAACCAGTGAAGGTGAATGTAGGTGGGGGATAGGTCAGTCCAGGGAGGACGGATAGGTCAAGGAGGCGGGATG
Source organism: Ginglymostoma cirratum (assembly GCA_024137785.1). Taxonomy (NCBI): domain Eukaryota; kingdom Metazoa; phylum Chordata; class Chondrichthyes; order Orectolobiformes; family Ginglymostomatidae; genus Ginglymostoma; species Ginglymostoma cirratum. The sequence continues at coordinate 17,067,105 of JAHRHZ010000274.1, forward strand.
AGGTCAGTGTGTAGGTGATGGGGGTGGGGCTTGAGGTGGGAGGAATGGTTAGGGAGGTGGGGACTAGCTGGGCTGGTTTTGGGATGTCGTTGGGGGAGGGGAGATTTTCCTGTTATTTGTATTGCTTGGTTCATGATCACATTCAGATCAGAATGAAAGAGCGCGAGAAGTCTTGGAACTAGAAAATGCCAATACGTCCATCATTCTTGCATGTGTTTGCTACAACTCGGTCAGTCGTACAGCACGGAACTGACCTCGTCTGATTTATAGTCTGACAAGCATCTAAGAGCCATCTACTCTTCCGAGCCTTAGTCCCAGATCTATTCATATCTTCTTTCTGCTGTCCCCTTTCATGAATAATATATTTTTTAAATGTCAACAAATCATGAATTAACCACTTTTCTAATTAATCTGTTGCCACGAAAAGAGGTTTCCTTTCAGCACTGCAAGAATTTTTATCATGAAATGTTGATAGCTGTCCAGTATAAATAGCATTTGTATGTCCTTTACTGAGCCCAATTTCTTGATCCTCGTTTAACCATCTTGGTAACCGAGCAGATCAGAAATCCTTGTTCATAATCTTGCTAATATTATTCCCGTTGAGCTCAATGGCAAGTGAAATTGGCTGTAGTGTAAAACGAGCTGTTAAAGTCATCCTACTTATGAGCAAGTTGAGGTAACTGGTGGTTGTAGGCAAAGTATTTGATAGCTGCCTTGTTTCCTGTTTATCACTTGATTGGTAATAGCATGGGATTAGTAATCCAGTATCCCATGCTAATGTTTTTGGGGACATGGATTTGAATCCTGTTGTGGAAGATGGTTAAATTCAAACTCCGAGCTTGCCCGATGACAACCCATGTCACCACTGTGTCAAATCTAGACGTTCCTGCTGGGCTTTTCCGCTCTAAGTTTATTACTACACTGCATGATATTGTTTGGTGAGGCTTGTAATTTATTCAGCTCATTTTAGAGATTTAAAAACTTACGATTTGGCTTTTTTTTTTTTCCCCCCCACCCCCGCCTTCCAGCAAAGTGGGGCCTTTGTCTATGGTTCCATGAGTTTCACAGATAAAGTAGCCAATGGTCTTGGAGTGATCATTATTCAGGGTCTTCACCCCTGCAAGTAAGTCCATTTGAACTTCAGGTTTTTCAAGTCTCATAGCTAGTGCAATTGCCTAAGTGTTCCACTGAAATTTCTTTGGTATGAAATACTTGGGCTACACATAATTGGGATAACAATGGAATGCTTAATGACAAGTATACAAACTGTGTAGAAGTGTGTACCTGAGATATAAAATGGTGGCAAAACATTGTGCTGCACAATTTTCTATTTGTCTAAATACTGCACCTTTTTCTTTTTTAAAAAAAAAAAACAAATTTATCCTGGATCTGTTTTTAAAGCAATGTAAATGCACTGAGGGCAGAGAATGTTAAGTGGTAGGCAACCAGCAACAAGCATGGGAAAATCCAGCACTAATTCCTGGCAGAGCATTACCAATAGGCCCAAACTGGGAAATGCTGAAACATATACAGCGCAGAACAGGCTTTTTTCCCCAATTCGTCCATGCTGGTCAGGTATCCTAAAGTAATGTGGTCCCATTTGCCAGCATTTGACCCATATCACTCTAACCTTTTCTAATCCTATACATCCAGATACCTTTTTTAAATGTCATTGTACCAGCTCACTGCACAATCGCACACAGTCCCCTACCTTTTTTGTATCATTCCCTTCACACCTTAAACCTACACCCTCTGGTTTGGAATCCCAGCTATTTGGTCTCTCCCTACAACTCAAACCCTCCAACCATGGCAACACCCTTTGTAAACGTTTTCTGAACCCCTTCAAGTTTCACAACATCTTTCTTATAGCAGGGAGGCCATAATTGTGTACGGTATCCCCAAAGTGGCCTAACCAATATCATGGACAATCACAACATGTAGGGGGATAATTATTTAGAAAATAGTCTATGGTATTTAAAATTGAAAAATGTGCTTTTCTGGAAAGATTGCCAAGTACTACCAGTGTGAAAGGCTGGGATTTATAACATTAATTCCAGTCTAACTTGCTGACTTTTCTATCTCTATGACATCTCCATCAGCTGCTGTCACCTTACTGAAGCAGCTAAAGACTGGTAGTCTTTGACAAGAAACAGAAATTGCTTGCAAAACTTAGCAGATCTGGCAGCATTGGAGGGATGAAAACAGTTAATGTATCAAGTCTGGACTTGAAACATCAACTTTTTTTTTCTTCTTCCCGCTGATGCTGCTAGACCTGTTGAGCTTTGCCAGCAATTTGTTTCGTTCCAGATTGCCAGCATCTGCAGCTGTTTGTTTTATTTAACTGTTACTCTTGACTTCAGAAACAGGACTGAACAAAAGAGAGTGCATTCACTTTGTCATGATTTGCTGCAGTGCTCTGACTGGTGAGCCTGATCTCTTGTTTTTCTTTTAAAAAAAACAAAACAACTTTTTTTGCTCCTTTCTGTCTAGGACTGAAAACTGCTGTGCACAATGTAGTCCATTCTACCACTTAGTGATGGCATTAGTGACTGGTGGCATTGCCTGTGCAGCATTGGTTTCTTTAGCAGCTATCCGAATTTGGCCCATCAAGATTAGGAGATGTAAGTAATAAGTAGATGCTCTTTCTCTGTTTGTGGTGTTTTTAGCAGCTTGTTTTGTTGCATTCCTTATGTCTCTCCATTTGAGCTGCTCACTATTTATCACAAGCAAGAGAAACCCTTATGTCCCTGTTTTGTGTTCCCACGCCCTGCATTTGTACGTCTAAACCTTCACTGGGAAAATTGTACAGGTCAGTGTAGCAGGTCACTGAAAAGGCACAGCCCGAAATGGGACTCGGCAACAGGCTGGACTTGAAACAGAAATGGAATGGACCATTACCTAGTAAGTAGGAGTATATACTTGGCAATGCTAGCAGCAAAGTCTGGGGTAGTGGTGTGGATGCAGCTCCTAATGAGTAATGGCCTCTGACTGAACATGGTACAGTTTAGATCAGTAGATCACTTCATGTCTTTAGATAACTTTACCATGTTGCAACAACTTGTTAATAGTTTGCAGATTGATTGTTATCTCTCACTTTCAAAAAGTTCTTACAGTTTAAGCAAAAACTAATCGCTTCTTCAAAGTACTGTTTAAAGGACTGTAGTATTTAGAACGTGAGATCGAAAGCATATCAGAAATTTGAGTAGACGATTCAGTGTCTTGAACCTCTTCTGCAGTCTAATAATATCGTGGCTGATCCAATTATGGACTCCCTCCATATTCCTGTCTGCACCCCAACCAACTTCTTGGGGGCGGGGGGAGGGGGGGATGCAAACAAACTCTGCCTAACTCAACCTTGAATATTATCAATGAGCCAGCCTCACTCTGGAAAAGAATTCCAGATGCTAACTGCTGTTAGAGAAATTTCTTCTCGTTTGCCTTCAATAGGAGAGCTCTTAGTTTGAAACTCTGCCCCTAGCTTGCTTTACTCCTTGAAAGGAAACATCGTCTCAGCATCTACCCAGACAAGCCCCCTCAATCTTCTTTCTATCTTGTTTTTCTAAACTGCAATGAATTTGGCTCAACTTTTTCTCTGAAGACGAGCCCCTTACCTCGAGGGGCCCGTTGGTCATGTTGGAGGATCCTGCACGCAGAAAATAGAGTTAATCTTTGGGTTTTTAATCTTCATTTTCAATTTAACCTTTTTTTGTTTGAAAAAAAAACGTTTTGGAGCAAGTTATGAGTTGCTATTTGCAAGTTCTCTCCAAATGTCTATTGGATATCAAGGCCTCCCGGAGGGCCCTAGCTAGAGAGAGTGTATCATGATTGGAATGCAGCAAAAGCGGGATCTCCAAACTAGAGGGAGGACCCCTGTGTGCAAAAGCTTCTCTACTGGATTGGTTTAACTTTTGGCTTGTATATTTTAATAGTTCAGACACTTTGTCCATTAGAAAAATTTCCAAAGGCCAGTGAGCAGCTGAGGTGGCCACTATGCATTAGAATTTAAAATGCCTTGCCTTTGGGATGTTTTGCTTGTTTGTCAGCTGCACTCCTTATTCATCTGGCTCACCCAAAGTTCTTGTTATTTTTGTCCCGTATGTTTTGTGCCCTTTTTGCTTAGAAGCAACATTTTTAATAACTAGGAATTTCTACTTGGATTTTTTTAATTAAAAGCTGCTGTGGATCCAGCTATTCTCACTAGGATCAATGTTGCTGCATTTTTGTTATTTTCATAATGCTGTGCTGTGGTTGACAGGAGGCTGTGACAGTTGCTTTCTCATGTGATTAGTACTACATCAAATTAAACCAAAATAAAGTTCAGAATTTCAGCTTCCATGCAGTCATTATGGTACAGAAGGCAGCTATTCAGGTCATCAATTCCATGTTGGGTTTATTTGTACACAGCAATTCAGTCCCATCCCTCCCCTTATTTTGTGCAAGTTTCTTTTCTTTTCAACCTACTTTTTCCAATGAACATTTTTCAGAGATGTTATTACACTTCTGAAGCAGGTGGAATTTGAACCTCTGCCTCTTTGTCCAGGGGTAGAGACACTGACACTGCTATGAGTGCCCCTAGCCCTTCGTTAGCTGTGTCCATCCAACTTTGTTTTAAAATCATTTGTTTCCCCCCTCAAAGTGTAGCCTAACTATAAATTCCCTCCATCCTTGTTCTCTTCTAGGAACTTCCCTGTGTGTCTCAGATATTGTATTCCCTTTTTCTAAAGTGTGGTGACTGAAACTAAATGCAATATGATGTATGTAACTTAACCAGAGTTTTTATAAAACAGTCATGTCTAGCGTCTAGAAGTGCTAAACCAAGATGACCTTGTTGCCAAGTTTCTTGACCAGTGAAATTTTGGTTTTAAGTGTAGTGAATGTTACTAATGAACGTTACTAATCTGGTGAATTGTCTCTCTGCCCTCCCACCCTTTACCCATGCAATTGCTTTTAAACCAAAAGTTAAGCTACTTTAGCACCAGGCAGCAAGAATGCATTGAAATGCTATTTTAGTTTGTTTTTTGACATTGAAAATAACTACATGTTTGGCAGTGATTCCTTTTCTAAAAATTTTGTATATAATAGTCTGCAAGCTGTTGGGTGAAGGTAACGTGTTGGCCTCGCTTGTCTGTTATGTGATAGTGCTTAGAGAGGATCACTGGTTAAGTAATGGGAAATATTTTGCTGATTCATGTCAACACGTGTTAAAAAGACAGTCCTCCATAGTGGCCACTGATTGTGGAGTCGACTGTTTAAGATTTACCTGGCTGAGCATGCTCTGTGCTGTTTATGATTTCATTGAGTACTTGGCCAGCCAAATTTAACCTGTACCAGTACTCACTCAAATCAGGCTACCCAAAAATGGATGCTTATATATAATCTTCCTTAATTAACATTTTTTTTAAAAAAAAAAGCAATACCTGAGCAATTAGGTGCTGCATTGGCATGATATGACTATAGACTAGTTACCCCCTTCACACACCCGGACTTAGCAACTCTGTGGACACACTTGAGCTGCCAACTACCCAATCCAAGATTCAGAAATATCTGAAACAGTAACAGCCGCTGCTCTAAGGGTGCTGAATCTTGAGATACTGTACCTGTAATTGGTGTGGACTATTTATAATTTCTGGTCACCAAAATGGTTTCCATTGTCTGTATTTCAGGGCGAGATGAAGATGGTAGTAATGTTGAAAGCCAGAATCAGATTGACTGACTGCACGTACACTTGTTAAATAGAAAACAGAAATTTACTACATGAAACAACTCGCAAAATTCACTAAACGGGGGGAAAACAAACTACAAACGGGAGAAGCTCAGCGATTTTTAAATTTAACAACCATATTTGCTCTAAAGTTGCAAGTCAGCTTTTTAAATCAGAATTAAAATTTAGTTCATTTTAAGTTGATAAACATTAATGTTTGTATTTAATGCCATCTTAAAATAATTTGTATTTAAGTTCTCAGAATTTTCGGATTTGAGCTGGTGTCACTATAGTAGCACCAATCTGTGCACAGCAACAAGGTAAATGACCAGACTTTGTCTAATATTGGTCACAGGGCAACTATTGGACTGACAGCTTCCCCAGCTCTTCAAATAACACATCCTGTATAGGGCTTTTAATGCCTAGCTGAAAAGATGTTGATTTTTAATGTACTTCCAGGAGATTTCCCCTCTCATGTGCTGAGGCTGATGCCATGACTTTGAGTTTGCCACTGAGCCTGGACCAACCCTACTTCTGCATGCAGAGTATGCAGCTTTGCTGTCAACTGCATGTATTCTTCATTAGAGTCTCGGCTCATTTTTTTTCAATGAGAATTAATGAAGATTAATTGTTTTCTAGTGATGACCCATGTAATGCAAAATTCTGTTGACTTATTCCTATGGAGAGATTTGCTGATTTTTGGCAAGCTGTCCAAATTGTCGCCTGATTTATAAAGGAGTGACTGTGTGCCCAGTTGAACCTCAATGGTAATTGTGCAAGTCTCCATCTTCTGTGAAAGTGCTGTCGACGCGCTAGAGGACTTCCAGTGTTGCACCCCTGTTCAAAAGTCAGGAAGGGTAAATACAGGAGCCAGCCTAATGGTGGAGAAACTTTGAAACAGTAATCTGAGGCACAAGTTTAATTCTGCGGGAGAATGAGCTGTTAAATGACAACCATCAGAAGTTTATGAAAGCCAAGTTATGTTTAACTTGATCTTTCCAGAACTAATGGTTGATGTTCAGTATATGGGTTTTCAATACATTTTAATAAAGAGCCACTTAATGAACTTCAAAATTGTGAAGTCCTTTTGAATTTAAAGGACCATTGGTAGCAGAACTATAAACTTTAAGAGGAAGAAAACAGCCTTTTTTTAAAGGCTGGAAACAAATATTCACAAGTGCTACCAGGGAATCAATATTAACACCACTACACTTTTGAGAGTTAGTGGTATCCATTTAAATATTTTAAACACTATTTCAAAGTTTGCAGTGAGAAAGATAGTAGCAGACTTCAGGAGGAAATTCAGTTGGTAAAATGGTCAGGGTACGTGTAGTTTAATGTGTGAAAGGATACAGTTTTGAGACTTTTGACTGTAGTACCATTTTGAAGGGGATTTAGCAACACTGATGTATGTTCACAAACCTTTTTGAAGAAAATTCTGGGCCCTTTCTAAACTGATTTAGTATTCATATCTTTGTACACCACATTGTTTACTATGTAAACATTGTTATTTATTAAGAATTAGTGAATAGGTCCCAGCTAAATTTTTTTGTCCAGTTGCAGAGATTGAACTTCAGGAAGGATGTTGAGGCCTTCAGAAGGATGCAGAGAATTTCACATGGTGTTGCATTGTACAAGACACTGGGGAGAACACATCTGAAGAACTGTGTACAGTTCTGGCTCCTTACTAGAGTATAAACTGATTTGGCGATAGTTGAGAGGAGTTTCACTAGATTCTTTCCAGAGAAGAAAGGCTTATCTTCGAGCAGTTTAGGCCTATCATCACTAGAGTTTAGAAGGATGAGAAGAAATCTAATGGAGGTGTCCAAGATGTTTAAAGGGGTTGACGACAGAGCAAGTGTTTCCCCTTGTCGGGAAATCTAGAATGAGAGGCCTTGGTCTAAAACTAAGAGATAGCAGAATTGAAACTGAGAAATTGCTTCCCTCCGGCTCGCTAATCCTATGGAATTAGAGTGCAGTGGATGTCAGGACACTGAATGAATTGAGCAGATGGATGCACTTTTAATTAGGAATGGAGTTAATAGTTCTGAGGAGCAAACAAGAAGGTGGATTTGAGGCTGAGATGAGGTCAGCTATGGATGTAATAAATGGTGGAGCAAGCTTGACAGTCTGAATTATTTGCTCATGCTCTTTCTTTCTTATACTTTAATATTCTAAATTATGGCACCAGAAATGAGAGGCTTCAGTTAAGTGGAGACATTGTTGAAGCTGGAATTATTCTCCAAGTTAAGGGTTAAGTGCTAATGTTATGGGGATGCTGAAAATTATTAGGTTAAGATAATTTCTCTTACTGTTTGTGACACGAATATCATAATCAGAGGGTAGAAATTTAAAGTAAATGGCAAAAGAACTAGAGCTAGCTGAATTTCTTTAACACAGCCAATTGTTATAATTTGAGTGAACAGCCTATGAAGGTGGTGGAACAAAATTTCAAGGGGAACTGGATAAATACTTAAATGTTAGCAAAGGAATGGGACTGATTTTTGGATAGCACTTCAGGGTGCTGGCATAAGTACAGTGGGCTGAATAGTCCTTTTATTGCACAAAACATGGCTAAATAAAATGTTAGGAAGAGTGAGTCTAGGAGTTTAGCAAATGCCAGCTAACACCAGTGAAAGTTCAGAATGACAGCTGAGCTTTATTTCCCTGCTTGGTTGGCATTCATCCCAACATAATGTTTAAATTAAACGTTTCCAACAGACGAATGTGTTGCACTGTACTATCTTTCAGGTGCGATTTTAAATCTAGGCCCCTTAGGTCCCTTCTAAGAGCTGGAGATCCTGGTCAATCATCATCACCCAAGTTGGTGCATTGAGATCTTGCTGTGCATAAATTGGCTGTGGAGGTTCTATACAAAAGTGACTGTGCTTCAGAAGTAAGTTTATGAAATGCTCTAGGACATACTGAGAAGTGTGTATCTTTTCCCTGTCATTTCATTTGTTATTCTAGGAGAATAAGAATCTTGTGTTCAGCACTGTCACTTGTCATTTTACCTATCTTTAAAATGTACTTGCATTTGGTCAGGGCAGCAAGTTATTGCACATCTCACGGTAAACTATGAAGGAAAAAATTTGCTTTTAGTAATTTAAACACTTGTTTATAATGGTACCTACCTACATTTTTTTTTTTTTTTTTTTTGTTAAATGGCATCTTCTAATGTTTTTGGCTCGGTTAGCTGGACAGCCGGCTTGTAGTGCAGAATATTGCCAACAGCATGGATTCCATTCCTGCACTAGCTGAGGTCACCAGGAAAGTCCCACCTTCTCAACCTCATGCACCCCCTTTGCTGGAGTTATGGTGACCCTTGGGCTAAGCTCACCACCAGCTGCCCCCGCTAAAATGAGAGGGCAATACTCTGGTCCTCTGGGCCCATGCCAACTACCTTTTTCAGTCCACACAACACTCCTTTTTGACTCTAACTGAAGTTTAATTGTAAATTTATTCCCATTACATTGTTCCCAAGTTTGCAGGCTTGTAAGAATATTATCAGTTACAAAACTTGCCAAATGTTTAAAGTGGTAAACTTGCAATAGTGCAGATGTTTCAGTATAGCAAAATAATTGTTTCAATGACATTTTTAAATACTGTGGTGAAACAAACTAAAATATCTAGCAATATCCTTTACTGAAATTTAAAGCAATAATTTCTTGCATTATGTTTTGAATGTAAAATTTCATAATATTGTGTAATACAATCTGGACTCAAATTCCAGATGCATTCGCTTCACTTATTTCATGACAGTTTTGTTCTTGCATTAAATTCTATACCAATAATGGAAAGTTGCAATAAGAATCTAGAAATGCATTATTAACATATACACTATTAAATGTGTTAAAATTTACTCGAAGCAACTTAAATACTGCAATAAATTTTTAAATGCAAGTTTACTGCGAGCACATGCAAATTTTGAATATTTAAGACAACATAAAATTACTGTTCTATTTTAATAAAGGGTGATGTTGACAGTTGCTATTTAATCTGTAGTTTTAAAAGCTAAAAATGAGTTGTAAAACACCTATGATCATTACAGTAAGTTAAGTCATGACAAACTTGTCATTTTACAAATCACTAAAGGAGGCTTCAAATGAAGCAACAATAGATTTTGAGGGAATCATTACTAATCTCGCACCTAATTAAATCTGCTTGGGAACACGGCCCCTGTACCAGGAGCACAGGTTTTTAAAAAGTCTGTAAACTTTTGGAGTATTAGAGTCTCATTAATGGTAGTTGCTAGATGTTGTCAGTAATGTTAAATTCTGGCTTTAAATATCTTATGTTTAGCCTGTTGGAACGTTCAGGGAATAACTCTTTCAAAACCTGGTTTATTTTGAATGTGCACTGAATTTCTGTAATGGATTAGTTATTGTTTCCAATATCTTGAAAAATGTCTTGTGATATAGAAACAAAACAAAAGCACTTAATTTCCTGATGCCACTGTACCAGATGTACATTTTAACTTGTTCCTAGGTTGTGGGCTTTGTTGGCTAGGGGAGAATTTATTAACCATCCCTAGTTCCCCTTGAAGATGTACCTAAATTCTCAGGTGGTTTAGAGGCAACTTGTTTGAAACAAGGTCCTCAGACTTTTGAAAGACTGCATATGGAAAGTGGCTTTTCTTGTGGGGAAGCATCTAGAACTAAGGACACTCCTGGAAAATAAGGAGCACTCATTTACAGTGAGGCAAATTCTTCAGAGGGTCACCTCTTAGACTTGGCTTCTGCCATATTTTAAGGGAGAATGTCCTAGAATATTGTTAAAGCAGAGGCTGATGGATTAATGATAAGCATGGGGGTTATGGGCATGTGTGGAATGTGGAGTTGAGTTTACTATCTGATCAGCCCTAATTGTATTGAATAGTGGAGTAGCTCAAAGAACTGAATGCCCTACTCCTAGTTTGTTTGATGCCTCAAAATACATTTTTTTTCTTAAAAACTTCACCTCCCTGGGCTCATCAATTTTAATGACAAAAATCATTAAAAGCGTTTTTACAATCTTTAGAGATTCTAATGTTTGCAATAATTTTCTTGCTCCTATTTTGAGTGAATGCAAATCTCATTTTAAGGGATTAATTTCAAATGGACTGCTCTGGAACAGCTATTGCAGTTCTTCAGTATTGTACTCTTTTACACTTTCTGTGGCACGTGCATTGTTTTGCCCTAGAAAGAAGAGTTTCAGTTAAGTTCTGCCTTTACAAGTATACTCCAAGTATATGCTTAATGGGCACCAGGTGCTGAGGTATTGATGAAAGGAAGGTGAACAAATATTTTTCTTTTAAAAAGTATAGGCAAATGATATTAGTGTCTAACGTTTAACTATTTTGAACTTAAACATTTTTTTTTCAGGTCCGTTTTACGTTTCAGTTGAAAACTACCTAGAATGGTGGGTGGTATGGCGGTACAGTGGTTACTACTGCTGCCTCATAAAACCAGGGACCCAGGTTTGACTCCAGCCTCGTATGACTGTGTGCAAACTCCTCACACGCTCTCCCAGTGCCTGCATGAGTTTCTGCCAGGTACTCTGGTTTCCTCCTACGGTCCAAAGATGTGCAGGCTAGGTGGATTGGCCATGGGGATTATAGGATTAAGGGGATAGGACGGGATGCTTTTTGGATCGTCGGTGTGGACACTGGGTCAAAGGGCCTCTTCCTGCACTGTGGGGATTCTGATTCTACAAATGATTTGGTTCAAATTTTTAGAGCAGATTTCCACATGAGAAACCTTTTTGGGATGTGTTTGCCTTGTTCACTGTTCAAGCCATCTGTGCAGTTGAGGTTTACTGTAATCCATTCCCTCTGGAGAAATCTACTGCAAAGTAACTGATCACTTCATCTGTGTGCCTTCAATACTCCATTAGTGTCTTTTTTCTTCTCAGTTTGAACTAAAGTTATTCTTGCACATTACTGCATCATTAGTGTGCAGAGATGACTGGCAGTTTTTAGATATTTAAACTTTTCAAGTTTATAGTATGTATTTATGAAGTTTTATTATAAATATGCTGTTTGAAGGAGGGCAAATTTGTTTACATTGGAATTGATTGGTTGATGTAGTTTGCCATAAGTGGTGGGTGGTCGGTTGGTTGTGTGGTCTGGGTTGAGGTAGGCATCAAGTTTGTGCCTCCTGCTTGATCAGTCATTCCAAAATTTGGATTTTTTTCCTTTTTTTTAAATCTAAGGATTTGTTTTTGGTTTGAATTACTTTTTGAATTTGGTTTGTGGCACAGAGACCAGATAAATAGTCTTTTAGTGTATCATTTTGAGGCCATGGTGTTAAGAGTTGGACACTCTCTCTCTACTAAAATGTTTTCAGTAGATTCTATAAGAACTGGGAGATTGTGTGAAAACTGCACATTCTGGAAATCCAAATTATCATGTAAAAAATTTTTATTTCACGAATTAGAAACAAATGTCCCTTGAGGTTACTCAGTCCAGATGAGTTGCTTGCATTTCTTTTTGCTGTCTTGGAATGAAGTTTGCTTATTCACTCTCATATAGTTTATGCATTCTCTTTTAAGAGGCAAGAGACTCTTGACTGCAGATATTTCATTTTTAAATGAAATTCCAGTTTGTTTTTTACAGATGGACATTTTCATACCAGGGAATGATTGCCAGCTTTAATGGAGCATGTTGACATCTGAGTGCCTGCAACCTACCTTTTTTAGCTTTAAACGTGATGGAAGGGTTACCAGAAGATTGGTCTCTTAACAGACTTTCTCTTTAGTTAGGGGGTGATCTATTTTTCCTGTGGCTTTAAGCAAATGATTTGTCCAGTACTGTGTGAATTCTCTCTACTTTCTCAGTTAATGTATTGCATCCAGTTCTTGGCACCATACTTTTAGCATGGATGTGAGGACCCTTTAAAAGGGCACAGAGGAAATTGAGCAGAATTATTCAAGGAATGTGGGATTTTAGCTGCAGTGCTGCTTTGGAAAGTTACCTGTGGCTCAGTTGGGAGTGCTTGTCTCAGACTCTCAGCCCAGGGTTGAGTCTCACTCCTGGCTTGGGTTCATCTTTTATATTTTAAAAAAAAAAAAACCAAGGCCGTCCCTGGTGAAATACTGAGGCAACCTCTGCATTGGGTAAGATGTTAAACAGAGTCCCAGTCTGCCTTTTCAAATGGATAGAACAGATCACATGGTACTGTGGGAAAGCAGAGACACAACTACCTCCATTGTCCTGGCCAATATCTCTACTCGAGCAATTTTTCAATTTAGATTGTCTGGTCATTATAAAAACAGGCAAAAATAGCATATTAGTCTGAAAGAGCCAAAGCAGAAGTGGCAAAGCCAGGATGGATCTCTTCGGAGTAAAGGAGGTGGAGAGAATTACTTCTGTTTTTCCATAGGAAGTGGGTTTTTGCTTTTGGGTGTTGTGCAGGTTTACGACCATTTTATCTAACATAATTGGACTGATGTGTTGCTCTACAAAAAACTGAGTGTCTCTGGGCTAAATGGTGGCTTCCTGTGCCTTGTATTATATCTGTTTGGCTCCTCTTTACAATTGAGGATAGAAGTTTGAACGGACCTTGGAGCATATTCCAAATTGTAAACTGTAGGCTACTAAACTCCAATGAAACTTTCAAGGCCTTTGTAAACTTAAAGCCACACTGGCTGAACCAGTTGTTATGAATTAGATTCAGATTTCTTAATTTTCAATCAAGGGGAAAATGGGTTGCAGCTTATTTCCTAGCTTGTGATGAGTGCTTCTGTTGTACTTGACCCTTGCACAGACATTAAAGTGCTAAATTCATGGAGAGAAAAATCAATTAAAGTTTCAGGTCCAGTGACCCTTTCCTCAGAGCACCTCAGGAAGGGTCACTGGACCTGAAATGTTAATTCTGATCTTTTTTTCTTCACAGACCTGCTGAGCTTTTCCTCCGACTTCTGTTTTTGTTCCTGATTTACAGCATCTGCCGTTCTTTCAGTTTTTAACTAAATTCATGACAGCACTTTGCTTCCATCTTAACGTTACTGCTTGAAGTTTTTTTCCCCCTTTATTTGCTAATGGTGCATCTCTCTTTCTTTTTTCCTTTTGAATGTAGGTCATGATCCTGGCCTGATGGGATCTTCTGCAACTGAGAAGAGCATAGATTCCAGTGACTATGGAGCCATTAATTAATGGACTTTGCCAGACAGTGAAATAAGAAACCCTTGTACAACGCACCATAACATCTAAACTTTATTGCTTTAGGGCAATCATACTTTGTGTTTTGGAGCTGCTTTAAAATCTGCCCCTTTTCAGCTAGTATTTGTCAGTACAGGGTCCATTTAACTGCTCTAATGAATTTGAATGTTAAAAAAAAAACTTTGTACAGGAAGTTAGTCACGTTATTGTTATTGTTTCTTAAATCACCTGATTATAAAATTGAGGACAGTGATAATAAGAATGACCTCTACTTCCTTTCTGGTCACAAAAGTTTTAATGCCTTTGCACTTTCTAATCAGTGGTTTGCACTTTTTTTTTATTGGGAATTTCATTCTTTAGATCACGTTTTGTCTTGTGTAAAGCAGCATTTTCAGAAATCTGCTTTAGGATGGAGTAAATTTGCAAGTGTAACTGTGCAACAGAGGCTACACCTAGCAATTGCAGACTGTGAACTGTAGCAGCTCATGAAAAAGGGAAACAGGATCTTGATTGTTTGCTTGAATAACCAAATACTCAAATGAACCTTTCACGTCACCATGTAGGTGTAAAAGATTACAAATGGAACTGACTGGATACTTCTAGTCACTGAGTAAAAATGTTACACTCTGGACACAATTAAAATACTAATTTTTTTTCTATAACTGACTACAGGATGATTTTTTTCTTGAATGTTGCACTTTTTTGTAAAAGTATTCTTTCAAATAAGTATACTCTAAGGCATTTGACTATTAATCTTCAATCAAAATAAGAACCTGAGTAATCTGTGTTCTATGTTTCACCTCTTGTGTAAAGATTCCTCAATTTTTAATGTTCATACGTGGGCGAGTAATGTCTGTTAGTGAGAATATATTCCGTACATCTGGACCTGAACTAACTGTGTAACATTTTTATTTTTGCAATAATTGTTTCCTGTATTTAAAATGTTTGTATTGGATGAATTATAATAAATGAACAGATTTGTATTACTTAATAATTGAAATTTTATTAATTAGCTAAAATGGAGCTTGACACTTGCATCATGTTTGATACAATTGTGGACATATCAATACTTTGATAAATAGGAGTTTGTGCTGGTTGCTTCAGTGTTGCAGAAGGGACAGTAACTGTGGCATCTCTGTTTTGAGCCTCTGCAGTGGCTGCCTTATGCTTCAGTGCATCACACAGCACTCTCACTTGGTTTATGGAAAATGCGGTTGTGAAAGACCAAGTGAACCTGGAAGCACAGCAAGCTTCAAACCAGAGAGCATCTTTCATAGAGTTGGTGAACAAGCAGCAGCAGCTGTTTGTTCCTTTCTCCCTGTGTCCAGGCATTCTTTTCAAATGTCATTTCCAGAATGAGATGGGTGGTGGTCTCTTACAATAATACCTATATTTCCTTGGAGCAGAGTAGCATAATCTAATGACCATATCCAAAGGAGGCCTTTTTTGTTTTGGCCACGCTGATATCCTATCCTTGAGCTAATATTTTTTTCACTAAATTTAATATGCTTGATATGTGACTATAAATAAAGTAATCTCTATTAATTGAAATACATGCATGTGAGTGGCTGCCAGGATGTAATGGCATGATGCTAGCACTATATGAAACCAGCAGTAGGTAATTTCTGATGATTCTTTCACCATGAGCTTTTGCAAGCATTCACTTTTTATGACCTTGCAGTCAAATGATAACCTTTTTGCATGTAATCTCTTCAGAAGTCTTATGACCCCTGTAATTATGCTCACTGGTGAGTCCCAGGTGTGTTTGGACATTTTATTATAAAACACTCATGCTAAAGAAACTCAGTAGGTGTGGCTGCATCTGTGGACAGTGTTAAGTTTTTAAGTTCGTTATGACTCCTCTTCTGAATAAGGCCCAAAGAAGAATCTCATTCATTCAGAGTTGCAATAAACATTACCTTCATCCTCTCTTTATCCCCCACAAATGCTGCCAGACCTGAGTTTCTCCAGAATTTGCTATTTTCATTTCTGCTTTACAACATCCTCAGTGGTTTCGCTTTCATTTGTTTGGTCACTTTTTTTTAATTTTACTATGTTTTTCCTGGACACGAAACTTCTGACTTCTGGTAATGTACTAAACTTTGGTATTTATTGTCAAGAAATACTTGTAAATTTGGTCAAAGTGCAGTGGGTACATGAGCAGAGATAAGTAACAACTTTTACTTTCTCTGACTGACTGAACACCAGGTGTGGTAGTATTTCCAGAATAGGGTGTTTTAGTGCTTGGGGTGGGTCTCTTTTTAATCTGGCAATATTGTCTGTATCTGTGGTATACAGCTGGATTTACATTCTATTTCTACATGTTCCCTGTTTTTTTTTTTTAAACCCACCTCATAGAGTTATTCCCTCATTCTCCTGTCTCATGATCAGAGATTAAATCCATACAAGAGTCCTGTTGGATGTTTTCCACAGGAGTACTTTGTAGGTCTTTTCTGATTTTTGTTCAGTCTTTTGTTCAGTTTTTTTTTTTTACTCAAATGACTGACTGCCTTTTCAGAAATATCACTCTTTTTGGACCAGGTCAGAACACTCATGTCAAATCTTGTCAATTTTGTCGAATTTGGATTTTGCACATCTGCAAAATTTTTTGCTTTTTTTTTTAGGTTTTGTTGTGCTTCGGTGAATCTGTTAATTTAGTACTTTACTAATAAACACATTATGATAGTGCAGCTGTACTGTTGATGCAAGTTACTCAACTGTATATTTAATGTACTTGGTGGTTTCCCATAGCATTGAAAACTGACGATCTGGACTGTTGCTGTGGCATTGATTAGGGCCGTGCACATCATTGTGCAAATACTCTGGTTCTGATCACAGCCTTTAACGTATGTAAACACTGCCACCTGGATCAAACTGAATTACATGTTTGGCATTTTAAAGTGAAAGTTCGGTTATTAAGAAATTGTTTGATATGATTTTTATTAACAATTAATGAAGTCTAATTACTGTAGAAAGCAATGATTGTAACCTTGGCTATTTATTTCAACGTGTTGTACAATGGTCATTTTGTTTTTGGGTTCCTGTGCTAAATAAATGTTTTTCATTGTGCAAGAAACTAGGAGGGAATTTTAACCCCCGAGGTGGGTGTTGGGTTGGTACAGGCAAAAAAAATTGTTTGATTTTTGAATATCAAACTAGCCTTCAACTCACTTGCCCTCAGTTTTAATGTCCCCTTCAAGTATTTTTTTTTTTTTTAAGCCACATGGAGGCCAGAATTCCTGGGCCTCCGGTTAAAAGGAACTGGGAAGAGTTGGATCCAAGAGGCACTTGACTTTTTGTAGCCCACGAGCAGTATAAATAAGTTCCTTCAGGCTTGACAAACTTGTCTTAATAATAAACCAGACTTCCACCTTTAGCATGTGATAGCAGATGTACCAGTGATCCATTACTCACTACCTCCCTGCCTGAGACGAGCCCAGGCTGGTGCATGGAAAACATGTTGGGAGAGAATAGTGCACTGAGGTTAACTCCCACGCATTAAGGTAGCTTGGAGACTTTTGTAGTCCAGGTTCCCTGTCTGAATATCCTCCCTTTCTCCCCTCCCCTCCATCCCTTGATGTTTGGTTCAGAGACAGGGACACTACCACTGCACCACAAGAGCCCAACGGTCTGCAGTTATCCCCGAACCCATTAATTGGGTTCAGGAGATCACACCATCCACTCACTCAAGCATTCAGGGCAGTAGGAATTTGAGTGTGCCAGCCAGATTAAAGATGCTCTTTGCTGAGCAGCTCTGCCATTAACTTTTTCTGTTTTTGGTGGGGTTTTTTTCCCCTCTCAACAGATGGTACCAGACCTGATGAGTAGCTCTGACACTTTTTTGTTTTTTCGGCATCTGCAGTGTTTTCTTTTTGATTGAAGCTTGGGATACCTCTTCATTTTTACAGGAACCCTTTCAATCTTATCAACAATGACCACTACTTTGACTACTGGGGATTTAGCATGACAGATGATATCATGATATCATGACATATACTTTCAACTAGTCAATCATCCAAGCTGTTTTTGAGCACTAAGGGCCCATAATTCACAAGTGAAGAATTCAGACACTTCCTGGAGAACTGGAATATTCACACAACATGTCTCTAGCCACCTGGAAACACTGAGCTTAAAGGAGATATTAGGTGGCAGGGTTAGTCTTAACTTTTAAGTCTTTGTAAGTCAGAGACACTTCAAAAGGAACACCTTTTTCTTTGCACTTTTTAAAATATCTTTGAACTGCTCACTGTTACAAATGGTTATACTCTGAAGTGTTGGCAGCTAGTTGTGGCGTTGCTGGCAGGAATATTACCTGCTCTATAACTCTGGTGCATTTGTAGTGACATTTGCCTTAAAGTAATAGCAGAAGCTATTTTAATTTGGGGAGAAACACCCCTGAGAGACACTATCTGAAGCCTCATCTATGGGGCTATTGGACCACTTCCTTAGCCACATTAAACCTTGGAAGTATGAGCAGAATCCTCCTACAGCTGTTCAGATTTGCATTTTAATATTTGGAGAACATCATGGCAATTGAACCACAAGAGGTACTCTACCATCGTAATGGTAATATCCCTCTGCCTGAGCCAAGGGACCTGGGTTCAAGTTTCACTGGATCCACACATGCATCACATCTCTGAACAAGTTGACTTAGAAAATATCTTAATGCTAAAGAAACCTCACAGCTTATTGAAAATCCTTTTTTTTTTCCAGAAAGACCTCAACACCTGAAGATTGAGTGTAGGTGTTGGGAGGTCATATTACAGCTATACAGAACATTGGTTTAGCTACTTTTGGAGTATTGTGTGCAATTCTGGTTTTCCTTCCTCCTATAGAAAGGATGAAATTTGAAAGGGTTTAGAAAAGACTTATAAGAATGTTGCCAGGGTTGGAGGGTTTGAGTTTATAGGGAGAGGCTGAATAGGCTGGGATTACTTTCCCTGGAGTGTCAGAGACTGAGGGATGACCTTATTTTATCAACCTCTATAATGAGGGGCATGGATAGGGTAAATAAACAAGGTCGTTTCCCTGGGGTTGGGGGTTCAAAACTAGAAGGCATAGGTTTAAGGTGAGGTGGTGGGGTAAGATTTAAAATGGACCTTTTAGGGGCAACATTTTCATGCAGAGGATGATGCGTGTATGGAATGAGTTACCAGAGGTTGTGGTGGAGGCTGGCACGATTACAACATTTAAAGGCATCTAGATGGGTGTATGAATATGTAGGTTTTACAGGGATCATGCCCAAATGCAGGCAAATGGGAGTAGATTTATTTAGGATAACTGGATGGCAGAGATGAGTTGGACCAAAGGGTCTGTTTCTGTTCTGTATATCTATGACTCTACATAAGAGCAGAATTAGGCCATTCGGCCCATCGAGACTGCTCTGCCACTTGATCGTGACTGAGGTTTCTCAACTGTTTTCCTGCTTTCTCTCCATAACCTTTGATCCCCTTACTAATCAAGAACCTATCTCTGTTAAACCTATTTAAGACCTGGCCTTCTGCAACAATTAGTGCCACAGATTAATCACCTTCAGGCTGGAGAAATTTCTCCTCACTCAGTTCTCAAGGGTTGTCCTTTTGCTGTTGGGGTGTGGCCTTGCATCCTAGTCTCTTACTAGTGGAAACATCTTTTCCCAAGTCCACACCTTCCAGGCCTCGCAGTATTTAGTAAGTTTCAATCAGGTCCACCTCATTCTTCTAAACTCTATTGAATACAGACCCCACGTCCTTAACTGCTCCTCACGTGACAAGCCCTTCCTCCCCGGGATCATTTTTGTAAACATCCAACCCCGCTCTTTTACTTTCTCCATAAGTTTTCCAAGCAACTGAATCGATCCAACTTACTATTTAGTTTAGAGCCCTATGTACAGCCCTAGTTATGCATTTCACCAGGACTCTGTTCCCAGTATGATTTAGATGAAGCCCATCCAAATGGAACAGCTGCCTCCTTTCCCCATTTTGTGCCAATCTCCCATGAATTTGCACCCAGGTCTCTGACACCAATCTTTGAACCATGTGTTTACCTTGTTGACTCTGTGCCAGTTTTCTCATGGCTAAGGGAATAATTCAGAGGTTCTGCTTTTCAAGTATACTCCTTAGCTGCTCATATTCCCCCAGCAGAACTTCTTTCCTCTAGCTACCTATATCGTTGGAACCTACATGAACCACCGAAACCTAGATCTTTCCCCTTCCCCTCCACGTTTCTCTGCTGCCCCGATGAGATATCCTGAACCCTGCACCGGGCAAGTAATGTAGCCTTTTGGGACTTTTGATCCTGTCCACAGAGAACAGTATCTATTCCCCTGACAATGTTATCCTCAATTACAACTATATTTCTCATTTCTTACCCCCTCTTGAATGGCTTCCTGTACCATGGTCAGTTTGTTCACCCTCCCTACAGCACTGCTCTCATCAACACAACAGGTTTGAGATTCTTCCTCTCTAAGACAAGCTGAAGTGCTGAAGAAACTTCAGCCCTCCCTTATGGATGCCTCTGTCTACCTCACTGGTAGTCATGCCCTCCTCTCCTTGACCTCTGGCTGAATATGAGAGAGTTAATCTAAGGGGCATGACTGCCTCCTGTAACACAGCATCGAGGTAACTGGACCATCCTGCTGTGTTGCAGCATGTAAAGCTCAGACTCCAGCTTATCAACTCAGAGCTGGAGTTCCTCAAACACCCTACAGGCATGGCCACTATGAACCACGTTGAGGTACACCAGCTCCAATGTCATGCAGGTACAACGCACAATGCCTGGCTCAACATCTCTTATTTTAATTACTTGGTTCTTAATTTGCTTCTTTTAAATTGTACTGGTCTTTTTAGTTTGTAGTCTATAAATATTTACTGTGTTTATGTTCAATCTGAAAGTAACCTATAACAGATAGCTACTAATTTGACTATCACCAATGAATTTGCGGTTTACCTGTGATGTCAATCTTTTGTGCTGTGCACTTGATCCTGGGCTTTAATTTATCCTTCTTAAAATAAATTTTACAAGCTGACCCAAGAAAAGCAAGCAAAACCACCTCTTCCCCTCTGCACTGAATTCTCATGCTGACTCTCAAGTCCCTGAACTGTATACACGCTCGGCTCTCTCACTCTGGATGTGATCTCTTCTCCCTGACAGTGCAAAGCGTACTGATGGAGGAACATGGAAGATATCCAGTATGGATGTATTAAAGAAAACTGTCAGAATTCACACGACACCAGGTTCTAGTCCAACTGGTTTATTTGAAATCACAAACTTTCAGAGCACTCCTATTTCTCATATCAATTATATGCCACGAGATAAAAGTTTCAAATGATTTTCAATGAGGCATGTTATTGACCTTGGATGACTGGAAAACATTTATTACTAACAAACCTGATTATTGATGCTTTATGGGACCAATTTCAAGAAAGAACAGTGGAAAACCTTTCTGTGAAAGGGCAGACTGAAAGGCGAATGTGTTCTGAGGCCTTATATAGAGTATGATTGAGTGCAAGAGTAAAGAAGCCTCAATAAAATGTTACTTATTCCATAATTTGAGCATTGTATTCAGTGGTGCAAGTCCTCTTTTCGAATGGGAATAAAATCTATAGGGATAGCAGAGTGGAGATTCTCCAGAAAGATGCAAAGGAGGGAAATATGAATTAGATATAAATTACTTTGCAGCCTCACTTTCCTTCCCAATTCTGAAACCTCATCCAATCTTCTAATCCCACCACTCTCCATCCCTTGAACTATCCTTGTGAAATTTTCCCCCTGGTTTTGCCCCCATATTGGCAGCCACTCAAACAGTTGGACCTTCCTCAGCATTTGGCTATCCCTCCTAACATCTCTTTTTATTTGGCACCCATTGTTTTGAATATGTCCCTGAAGCACCCCTGGGGTGTTTTGCTCTGTTAAAAAACATTGCATAAATGCAAGCTATCATTTGTGGAAAAGACTTCAATATTTTCTAATCAACCTGTTCAGAGGTGTTATTACACATCTCTGAAGATGGTGGGACTTGATCTTGGAGCTTTCTGGCTCAGAGATAAGGACATTACCACTGCACCATAAGAAGCCTATCAGGAAAGATTTAAAGTACAAACTGAAATCTTGGGGCGCTTTGCTATTGCAGGGCGAGTGGGAATTGATTCTTCTATTTTTTAAGGGCAACTTGCATGAACAAGTCCAGTTGATAAGATGCAAGACAAGAATGTGAGGAACAGAATTGTCTGATTTGCTCTTGCAAAGAACTGGCGCAGATGCAATACTATGTCTGGTTGTATTTTCTGTTCTGTCTGAGGGTTACCGGACCCGAAACATTAACTCTGATTTTTTTCTTCACAGATGCTGCCAGACCTACTGGGCTTTTCCAGCAACTTCTGTTTTTGTTCCAGATGCAATACTGTGTCCGGTTGTGTTTTCTTCAGGTCTAAGGTGAGAGTGAGCTAGGATTTATCCAGCAATTTCTGTTCTCGTTTCATATCTTTAGCATCCGCTGTTCTGTTTTATTTCAAATCCTCAGTATCTACAACACTATACTTTTGTGCGTGTTGTGTGTGTGCTCTTGCTCACGCTTTAAAGAAAGTAATCAGATTGCAAATTAGTTGGAGCGCGTTGGTGCTTCATTTAAAGAAATCAACTTGTCCAGGGATGTTATAACACACCTCTGGGCGCAGTTGCGACAGGAACCCAGACCTGTCAGCTCAGAGGTTGGGACATTGCCACTGCCCTTATTCAGTCACAGAGACATGCCCCGCTCGGCAAACAGCAGAAGCCGTGTAGAACCAGGTGAGTTCGCTTTGACTGCCTGAAATGAGCAGAGTTGGGATTGAGAATCTTGATTCTCTCATTGGTTAAACTAGCTAAAGTGTTCCCTCCCACAGATAAACGTGAAACCGACCGGAAACATAGGCGATTAGAGCCAGGCAGCTGGGTCAAAGCGAAATGTATGAGATTTTAGAGAACACCAAACACTCAGTTAAAACAGGATTCTGGAAGCGCCACCAAAGCAAAAGGTAAAATAATTTTATACACGGAAGGTAAGATTCGAAAGGCATAGATCGTAATTAGTTTCAATAAGGGCATTTTGGTATTGAGTAACTTTGATTTTTTTTTAAGAAAGCTGCTAGTGATGAGCTTGTCAAGGGTAAGATGCGTTAATACATCTTTAACATCCTTACTTCATAAAAACGAGTTTACAGTGTCCCCATAAATTGTTGGAAGGGAGTGTAGGGAAGTTTTGAATTTTAACGCGGGATTGCAATTGTATCTAAATTCATGTGAATACTGTGTGCTTGTTTTATTTCAGTTTCTAAAACATGCAGCTCCATGTGTCCAGTTTCATAAGGGAGGGAAGGGGGCGTATTTTCAGTACAGTTTTCCCATCCTTTCATTGCTGGTCATTCTCTGCTGTAGACTTAATCTACTTAATCTACTTAATGTCATGTCATTAAATCACATTTCCTTCACTTAATGAGTTTACTTTTGTCTGTTGAAATAATCGTTCATTGATGCCTAGCCTCAAAACCCTTTCTCCACTGGAACTCTTTTGTTTTAAAAGCTTTCACCCCTTTGTATAAACTGCTGTGGCTAATCTCCTTAAGATATTTTCCTGTTTACAAGCTGTTTCATGCTTTTCCTTCTTACCTAGTTAGGAAACCAGCATCTCCACTAAATTTATATTTTGCGTAGACTTAAATCTCGTTTTTTTTTCTCATCATACAATGTTTTGGCCTTTAACATCTAGGCTTGGTTGTGCGTGCCTTTCTGTCTTGATTCTTCTCCTCTTCTCAGTTCTGTCTTGGCCTTCCATCAGTGTTTTGAAATTATTGTTTATTTTTGAAAAACTTATCATCAAAATACTCAGTTTTATACATTTGGACAGGTACACATGTAAGAAATGTTTAGAGGGATATGGGCTAAACACAGGCAGATGCCACTAGTTCAGTTTTGGAAATGTAGTCAGCGTGGATGAGTTGGGCCGAAGGGTCTGTTTCTGTGCTGTATGACTCTGGCTCCTCTTCTTAAGCACAGGGGCATTGATTAATGAGCAGTGACAATGATCTTAGTATTATAGAATTTGGTGTTCCATTTGAAAGTGTGGGTCTAGAGTGAGTGTTTTAAATCTAAGGCAAAATAACTATACCAATGAGGACAAAGCTGGCAAAGTTACTTGGGAAACTATGTTAAAAGATAGGACAGGTAGTGGTGCAGTGACCACCCTTTTAAGGGAGATATTTATTAACTCTCAGTAATTTATTTATGCCAGTGATAAAGAAAGATCCTTTGAGAAGGCTGCATAGGCCAGATAAACAGCTTAGGGATAGTTTCAAATTGAAAAGAACACTGTACAATTAAACAAAGACGAGTGGGACAGTCAGAAGATTGGGAAGGTTTAAGAGCCAGTAAAGAATGACTTAATAAAGGAGAAAGTAGACTGTGAGAAAGCTAGGTAGTAATATACAAATAGGTAGGAGTTTCTGCAAGTATTTAAATTGGAAATGTGTATCTGAAGCTAGTGTTGGTCCTGTAGAGGGTATGTCTGGAGAACTGATAATGGAAATGGAAGCGGTGTTGAACAAGTATTTTGTCTGTGTCTTCTCTTTAAAGACTTAGAAAATTTCCTAAAAATACTTAAAATGAGAGGTGAACGTGAGAGAGAAATCTTAAAGCAATCAATATCACTGTGGCAAAGGTACTGGGAAAAGTATTAGACCTGAAGGTTCTCAGGTCTCCTAGACCACATGACCTGCATGCTAAGGTCTTAAAAGAAGTGGCTGCATAACTACGTGTTGATTATAATCTTCCAAAATTCCTTAGATTCTGAAGGAGTCCCAGTGGACTGGAAAATGATGAATGAAACATGTTTAATCAAGAAAACAGAAAAGTATGCCCTAGCATCTGTCATAGGGAAATTGTTAGAATCCATTTTTAGGAAGGTTTTAATAGGATGCTTTAAAAAAAAAAATAATGTGTTGATGCAGAGTTCACATGGCTTGGTAAAAGACATTTCATTCAAGTGATTTATTCACTTTTTTTTTGCAAGTAACAAGCAAGGTGAGTTAAGAGGCCTTTTTTGGATGTTACTGTGTATGGATTTTCAAAAGGCACTTGAGAGTGCCACATGAAAACTTAGACTTGGCCTTGTTTGAAGAAAAGGATATTCTTGCAGTAAAACCAGTTCAGAGGAGATTCATTTGAATCCATCCTGATTTCTTTTTAAAGAAAGGTTGAAGAGGCTCTGCCTCTACCCACTGAAGTCTAGAAGATTGAAAGGTGAGCTTATTGAAACACAGTAGATTCTAAGATGCCTTCGGAGTGGATTCCAGTGAAATTTCCTCTTGTGGAGAAAACCAGAAAAGGAGAGATGGTTGAAGAATGAGTTTGCACAGTGTGGAGCTGGAGGAACAGAGCAGGCCAGGCAGCATCAGAGGAGCAGGAAAGTTGACGTTTTGCGTCAGGACCCTTCTTAAGAAATGGGGGAGGGGGAAGGGAGCCGGGAAATAAATAGAGAAAGGATGGGTGGGGCTGGGGAAGGTAGGTGGGATGGTGATAGGTGAGTGCAGGTAGGCAGTGGTGGGGATTGGTCGGTGAGGTGGGAGGGGTGGATAGGTGGCAGAGAAGACAACAGGTTGCCTCAGGTCAAGGAGGCGGGGACGAGAGGGAGGGTTGGTCTTGGGATGAGGCTGGGGCTGGGGAGGCTTTGAAACTAGTGAAGTCCACATTGAGACCACTGGGCTGTAGGCTTCCAAGGTGGAATATGAGGTGCTGCTCCTCCAGATTCCAGGTGGCATTGTTGTGACACTGGAGGTGGTCCAGGATGGACATGTCACCCAGGGAGTGGGAGGGGGGAGTTGAAGGGTTATGCGACTGTAAGGTGTTGTTGTTTGTCGCGAACAGAGCGTAGGTGCTCTGCAAAGCAGTCTCCAAGCCTCCGCTTGGTCACACCGATGTACAGAATGCCTCATCGGGAGCAGCAGATACAATAGTCCACCTTGGTGGATGTGCAGGTGAACATCTGTCTGATGTGGAAGGTTTATTTGGTTTCTTGGATGGAGCTGAGGGGGGAGGTGTAGCGGCAGGTGTAGCACCTCCTGCGATTGGAAGGTAAGGTGCCGGGGATGGTGGGGCTAGTGGGGAGTGTGGAGCAGATGAGGGAGTTGCAGAGAGAGCGGTCCCTACGGAAGGCAGACAGGGGTGGGGAGGGAAATATATCTTTAGTTGTGGGGTCAGATTGCAGGTGGTGGAAGTGGCGGAGAATGATGCGTTGAATCCAGAGGTTAGTGGGGTGATAAGTGAGGATAAGGAGGATTCTGTCTTTGTCTTTGTTTTTGTTTTTGTTGCAGGGAGGGGAGGTGAGGGCAGACGTGCGGGAAACGCAAGAGATGCGGTCGAGTGTATTTTCAACCACCGAAGGGGGGGGAAGGTTGTGATCCTAGGATGTTCGGAAGTGGAATGCCCCATCTTGGGAGCAGCCGCGGCAGAGGTGGAGGAATTGGGAATGGGGGATCGCTTTCTTGCAGGAAGGTGGGTGAGAGGAGGTATTGTCCAGCTAGCTGTGGGAGTCGGTGGGCTTGAAATAGATATCAGTTTTGAGATGGTCACCGGAGATGTAGACAGAGAGATCCAGGAAGGAGAGAGAGGTATCAAAGGTGAGCAGGTCAGGCAGCATCAGAGGTGCAGGAAAGCTAACGTTTCGGGTTGGGACCAGGTCAGGCAGCATCCTTCCTCCAGCAGGATTTCTCCAGCTTCAAATTGTGTTATCTCTGCCCCAGCATCGGCAGTTCTTAATATCTCTTAAGAATGAGGTTTCCTTTTTTAAGTCAGAGATGAATACTTTGTCCCTCTGAGGATCATTAGTATCTGGAATCTTCCCAGAAAGCAGTGGAGGCTGCGTTATTGAATTTATTGGACCCTGAGTAGGATGGATTTTTAAAAAAAATATAGACAAGACAGTAGAATTGAAACCAGAGAGATCAGCCATGGTATCATCAAATGGGGGCTGAATGGCCTACTCCTACTCCTACTCCTCTGTTCCTAAATTAATCTGATTCTCATTCTTGTTCGTTCGTAAGATGTGCTTAGGTCAGCATTTATTGTTCATCCCTAGTTGCCCAAAGAGGCAATTAAGAATCGACCATACTGCTAAAGGTCTGGCATCCCATGTAGGCCAGACCAGGTAAGAATGGCAGATTCATTCCTTTAAAGGATATTAGTGAATCAGATTTGTTTCTTACGGACTTGCATTCCAGATTTTCATTGAATTCAAATTTTGCCATCTGCAATGATGGGATTCAAACCCACATCCCCAGTAACGTTAGCGTGGGATTCTGGATGACTAGTCCAGTGATATTACAGCAAATATGTAATATTCTGGTCTTTCAATAAGATAAAAGAAAACAAGGTATTGAAACAAATGTATGCTTGGAATAAGAGCAAAATAAAACCTGCAGTATGGAAAAGAAGTTGAAACGCTTTATGGGCACAAGGGGTTGCATTTCTCCTGGTGTTGTACATCTACAATGTCTATATATAGTCTATTGAGTATCTAAGGATATATTTTTCATTGCAGCAATAATGTTAATAGGAAATCATTTCGTTTAGCACCGTAACTAAAGTTTTTTTTTTTGTTTAGATCCAGAGTGAGGGTCCAAGGGTCTGGACTTGCACAGTATTGAAATGTTCATTTTCCTAAGTGATCCCCATATAGTCAATGCTATTTTTAAAATCCAGAGTTTCTGATCTATGATCTATCTCTTGAAGCCATTTCTCATAATTATAGCCTTTGTGCAAGGAAACCTGAAGGTGTAGTTACAATTGGTTTCAAGGTTTAAGGTATTTTGGTGAATTGTGAAGCAAAGATGAGGTCTTTCACCAAGAGTGACGCATATCCAAGCTTCCTGTGGTTTGTATGCATCAGAATGATTGACTACTTCCCAGGGGACGAACTGTAATGAACAATAGAAGGTAGTTAAGCGATTTCAGAACTTGTACTTTTAACTGAAAAAAAAAGTCTTCTATTAATAAAACCAGGGTTATTCGTACAATAAGATCCATCAAATATGATGGGGTAGAATGTTGCAACTGCCATTGAGTTAGTTACTTTGATGCAATCTCAAATTGAGGAGGGAACACAAGTCACTAGGTTGCAAATAACACTGGTCTATTTATTTGTCTTATTTTAATTTACCTACTTTGTACTGAATTATGTGCTGTTCTCTGCCTCAATATTTGCCAATTTGTAGGCTTTAGGAATTGATGTAACAGCAACATTGATTTTAAATGAGAGCATGTTTACAGCACGAAGAGGTCCATGCTTCTGTTTGCATCTTATTTGAATGTCTACTATAAGTAACAAAACCTTTTCTCCCCCAATACTGATGTCCTTAATTATTCAATTGTTAAAACCATATTCTCTACTCCATATGGTTCACTAATATCCTTTTAGGGAAGGAAACTGCCATCCTTGCCTGGCCTGGCCTACATGTGACTCCAGACCCACAGCAATGTAGTTGACCAACTGCAGCTTTTCTTAAAAACTGTCTTTTAAAAACAATGCAGTGAGGAAGGGTATTTTGAGAATCCTTTGTGCTGTACTTGGGTCTGCTCTGGATACACAGCAGCGCCTATCGTGGAATTCAAGGGGGTATGTCCTACCCCCGGAGAATAGGGGGCGGGGGAATGTGAGACTCACTGCCCCAGGGAGTGGTTGAGGTGAATCGTGTCTTTTCGCTAGAGGGATTTCAAGACCAGGGAGTATACCTTTAAGGTGGGAAGGGAAAGAATTTAAAAAAGACATGAAGGGCAACTTTATTTACACAGTGGTTTGTGTGTGGAATGATCTTCCAGAGAAAGTGGTGGATGCACCTACAGTTACAACGTTTAAAAGACATTTGGATAAGTACATGAATAAGAAATGTTTGGAGGGATATGGGCCAAACGCATGCAGGTGGGACTAGTTTAGTTTGGGATCATGGTCGGCATGGATTGGTTGGACTGATTGATTTGTTACCGTGCTGGATGTCCCTATGATACATTTAAGGGGTAGGGGCACTGGATAAACACACGAGGGAGAAGGAAATGGATGAAGATGATCAGAGGGAGCAGAAAGTTTTATTGACATCGTTTTTGGGGGTGTTTGATGAGACGCTCAGTCGTCATTTCCATTCTTCTGGGCTTCCACTGTGCCGATTCCTCGGTGATGGATATACCCCAGTGAGAGCCTTCAGAATTTGGGGAAGGAGTGGTGATGATTGTTTTGTCACTCTGTCTTGGGAGAATGACTGTTGAATGTATAGGAAAGTGTGATTATCGCTGTAGCTTGCTGGTTAGCTGTCTAAGTCTTATCTGCAGTTTGTATCTAAACTACAGCTTTTTTTGAATCAATAGCATAAGTGAAGAAGGTGTTTGGTATGCTTGCCTTTGGTCCATGCATTGAGTATAGGAGTTGGATGGTTGTGTTGTGGCTGTACAGGACATTGGTTAGACCACTTTTGGAATACTGCGTGCAATTCTGGTCTCCCTGCTAGAGGAAGGATGTTGTGAAACCTGAAAGGGTTGAGAAAAGATTTACAACGATGTTGCCAGGCTTGGAGGGTTTGAGCAACGGAGAGAGGCTGAATAGACTGGGGCTATTTTGCCTGGAGCGTTGTAGGCTGAGGGGTAACCCTATTGAGGTTTATAAAAACCATGAGGGGTATGGATAGGGTGAATACCCAAGGTCTTTTCCCTGGGGCGAGGCACTCCAAAACTAGAGGGCATAGGTTTAAAGTGAGGGGGGGGGGGCGAATGATTTAAAAGGGGCAACTTTTTCACACAGAGGGTGGTCCGTGTATGGAATGAGTTGCCAGAGGGAGTGATGGAGGCTGGTACAATTACAACATTTAAAAGGCATCTGGATTGATATGTGAATAGGAAGGGGTTGGAGGGATATGGGCAAAATGCTGGCAAATGGCACCAGATTTATTTAGGATATCTGGTTGTCATGGACAAATTGGACCGAAGGCTCTGTTTCCGTGCTGTACATCTCTATGACTCTTAAATGTCCTCTGGGTGATGACTGATGACAATAAATGCTGGCCTAGCCAGTGATGCCCACGTCCTGTGAATAACTATAGGATATATACATTCCTGTAAAGGCTAGTTTAAGTACAGTAAGAATGATGAACTGATGCACACTTGTTACTTGTGTAGTCACATTTATTTTACGGTTATTCAAGAATAAATGCATGATGACTGAAGCAAGAAGGATGGCACAGGCTGAAAAATTTCACTACATTTCATGCCATAACCCATAAATCCTCAGGTTTTTTGTTTGCAAGGTATGTTATGTAGAGAGAAATTTTAATAAATATGTAGATGAATTTCTGAAGTCGGCTGTGATACGACTGTCACTTCAAAAGTTGCGTGTTTCTACTAAGTTGGATCATGAACAGCTTGGAATGTGCTGCTGTGTAGTCTCAGTATCAAGGAACAATAAACATTGCTGAACAGTAACTAGGAAGCCTGGCCTAAACTTTTATCGAGTTCCGAAGAACACACACTAGATCCTGATCTAACATGTTGATTTTGGGTGTGGTTTCTGATCCATTTAGAAATTGTCTCAAAAAATGATCAGCCTCCTATAAATTGCCTCACATGGCTCCATTTCTACATGTCCAAACGCAACCAGTACATCTCCAGTGATGACTTGTCTTCTTGCTTTGTACCACTAATTCTCGAGAGACTAAATTTATCCTTGTCTTCTGCCTTTTCCCAATTGATTCATTACTGTGTATTTTAGGCTATGCAAGCTAGATTGTACCCTTGACTTCATTATCATTGTTTGCTGCTGTAAGTATCTCTTAGGCCCCAAAAGTCAGAGAATGCCTTTTACCTTACAAAACGTCTTGGGAAATGTAAAAATTGAGCAGTTGACCCTAACTTGCTGTACTTGTGTTAACTGAGATTCTTCATATGTGACAGATGTAACTTCAGTAGATGGGAATTCCTCTGTGCGGTTCAGCAAATGTACGATTGAATGATGTTTGTTTAACGATAAATGGGTAAGTAAACAGTATGCCGACAAACAATATGCCATGCTTTTACAAATTGTGGGTTACAACCTCCACAGTGGGGTCGCCAGCCAAAATCTTGAAGTTGCAGTCTCCAAAACAGGCATGTGTGCAGCGTCTTTAAATCTCTTATTTTGTTTAGCAGGCATGGTCCAGCTGGCCAGTCCTTGAGACCTGAATCCTGTACTGAAAAACCCAGCAGAAAGTATTTTTTAATTACCTAACTGTGCAGATTAAACAGCTCCCGCCCTGCTCTCTCATGTCCCCCAACCAGCCACCCCCCCCCCCCCCAAAAACCACAGGCATAATTCTTCACCACCCCCTCCATCGTAATAGTTTCACCCCTCCCCACCCTATCACCGGTCTCTCCCCACCCAAAAACCACAATGGGAAAACTGCAGTATCCTTTCAGTATGTACACTTCTATTGTCATCACACAAACTCAAATTAACAAAGATACATTACCCAAACTAGCCTTTAACATGTACTTGAGCCTTTGATGTAGGATTAATCATCATCTTGATGATGAACACTACTGTGCTGTTTCTAAATAACCTTGCAATTGTGCTGACTTTAGACTGACTGAACGAAGAGAAAGTCAGCCTCCATTACGTTGTTCACGATTCTTTATTAAAGCTGCATCAAAATGCATCTGTGTGTAGTCCGTTTTCACAAGTTGTGAATTGTATAAGAATTGAACGGAGTGTTTAACTCACTAATCTGCACTCAAAGCCTTGGCTTATTAGATGGATTGCCTTCCAAATACAGTGACAGCAATTGTAACATACCAGGACCTTCTGAACTTGTCGTTCTCTGTCTCGGCTTGTGAGTGTCTGATTCTCCATGTCATACAGGCCAAAAGGGGAGCTCCTATATGCACTGTGCCCAGCATGGAAAAATCAGTAAATTGCTTTTTAATTCTACATGATGGCTTTCATTAACCTTTCAACAAATGCAAGGTGAGTCTACATATGAGTGCTAATGAGACCCAGGTCTATGCCTTAATTACTTCCTTTCATCTCGTGACTACATCTATTGGATAGCCTGCCCACCCCAAGATATGCACGTAGAATGTGGAGAAATGTGATGTTAGGCGCTTTGGCAGGAAGAATAGAGGTGCTGAATATTGTTTAAATGCAGAAAACCCCTTGGCTAAGGAAGCATATTCTGGCATTGGAGCCAATCCAGAGAAGGTTCACAGGGTTATTACCAGCTATGGAGAGAATGCCTTATGAGAAAATTTTCAGTAGATTGGGCCTGTACTTTTTGGAATCTAGAAGAATGAGAGATGACCTGATTGAAACATACAAGATTCTTAAGAGACTTGACAGGCTGGATGCAGAAATGTTGTTTCCCCTTGTGGGAAAGTCTAGGATCAGAGGGCATAAACTCAAAGTAAGAGTCATAAAGTCATTTAGCACAGAAACTGACCCTTTGGTCCAACTAGTCTATGCCGAACATAATCCCAAACTAACTAAATAAAAACCAAAAGAACTGTGGATGCTATAAATCGGGAACAAAAACCAGAAGTTGCTGGAAAAGCTCAGCAGATCTGGCAGCATCTGTGAAGAAGAAATCAGAGTTAACTTTTCGCGATAACCAGCATGGGGCTGGATGAACACAGCAGGTCCGTGTTTGGTGACCATTCCTTAGAACTGATGGTAGTTGGGAAAAAGAAGGTTTATATGCAAAAGACAGGGAGGGGGATGAGTCAGGAGTAAACGATAGGATAAAAGATAGAGCCCAAAGAGAGAGAAGTGCAGTTGGATAGACAAAGGAGTTGGTAACGAACTGTCTAGAAGGGTGAATAGCTGTTAATGAGACTGTTAGTGACTAACAATAGGTAGTGTGTAATGGTAGGCTGTGCGATAACAAGGCCTGGTGTATGGGGTAGGGGGCTAGGACGTGGGAAAGTTTCAAACCTAGTGTGATCTTATTGAATGGTGGAGCAGACTGAATGGGCCTATTTCTGCTCTATGTCTTACAGTCTTTTAGAAGCAAAATAGACCATTCACTCCCTTTTGCCAGCTCCAGAAATGAGATGAGATAGAATTTCAGAGCTTTGGTTTTTCCACACTATTATTTTTGTCCCTCCCATTTCACCTACCAATGGTAGCAAAGCTTCTGAGGAAGGGTCACCGGACCGGAAACATTAACTCTGTTTTTCCCTTCACAGGTGCTGAGCTTTTCCAGCAACTTTGTCTTTGTTGCTTTTGATTCTAATTTACTGTACTGTGTGGAAAAGATATTCCTAGGTATTTCTATTGCCTCCACATAATGATTCACCACTAAAATAGTAACTTATAGGGTAATCATTGTTTCAATTAATTAGGCAGTAATTTTATATTTTACTTTTTTTTCAAACATTGAGTTGTTGCACTGTTTACTGCCACACAACTCTAGTTCAGTGAGTTATGGGTGATATTCCCGATTCCGCTGCTCCTGCAGCCAATCTATATTAAAAGAGTTTGCCTACTTTTGTTCGCTTCCACTGGCTCCCGGAAATACTGAAACCCATTGTTGTTTTTGTTTCGAGCTGATAAGAATGGGTTTACGTTTATTTCCAAACATGCAAAGGCTCTGGAACTAAAGGAGAATCACCTCCCCACTCTTCTGGGAGAATGTTTTTGATTCTCCAACAACTGTCCCTCACCATCCTGGTCATTTTTTATTTTAGAAAAAAAAAATTCTTTTTGTACCTCTTAGGCTGGTAGTCTGGAACAGAGGGAGACTAATACAGCGGTAAGAAAAGTTAATCCATTCAGTTTGCAAGTAAAACAAAATCCCCAAAAAACTTCAGCTTTATAGTAATACAATACGATATTATTGTAAAACGAGTATTTTTAAGATTGTTTTTAATTGCAAGTATAAATTTGAAATGACAACCCTAAAGCATTTCATTCATAGATCCTTTACTTTTTAGTATTTGACACTGGCAGAAATGTTTAAATCCAAGTTACTTTTTGCCATTTTATTTTTACATCACAAATGAATAAATATGAGAAATGAAACTTCAGTCTGCAATTCTACTTAGAAGTTTTCGCCGGTGTGTTTCAACGTGCGTGAGGAATTTGAAGCTGTCAATTTTGTACTATCTATTTTATTACGTGAGAAAAATATAGTATCAAAGAATGATAACTTTCCATTTATTACCCTTGAGCTTGTTGGTTGGCAGAGAGAAAGGTCTGAGAACTGGCCTTGAAAATGTTGCAATACACCGGTATATCATGAGACGAGTTAAGACAATTCCAGTATGTGCCATAAATTGCGAGTTACACAACCCTGTGCTATTTGGCAGAAGTGCAGGACGCTTGCTAATTTACACTACTGACCTCCCTTTGATAGCATAATCTGATCCTATTCCAAAAGTTTTAGGCTCAATCTTGTCTGCTTTCAGTTTATTTCCTGTTTGTACCTGAGATTGATGCTTAAAAGTGGGGATGAATTTATATTCGTGATTAATGATGGAGTGATGGTAGAGTGGTGGTTAAGGTAGAGTGGTGGTTAAGGTAGAGTGGTGGTTAAGGTAGAGTTCGTAATCCAGAGGATCAGACTAATGGTCCAGGAAAAAAAAACATCAAATTCAGGTTAATAGATTTGAAATATAAAGCTGGTATGCCGTAATGGTAACCAAAACAGCTGTCATTGTTGTAAAAACCCATGGGGTCACTAAGGAAATCTGCTATTCTAACCTGATCTAGACTATAATTTAGTCGAAACCTGCAACAAACCACTGAGTTCAAAAGCAGTCAGGTATTGGCTACCAACACCGCCATTGCCAATGCTCAGAGTCAATAAAAGAATAAAGCAGTAAGCGAATGGTTTGGGGGAGGAAGCTGCTAATTTTAAAACTGCTACTTTTTACTATGATCTGAAAAGTTTGTGATAGATCTTGCTATTTATAAGCCATTATTGAGCAGCATGTGATTAGGGCCAGAATATTTGCGATTATGTTGTGGGTTGGACTCAAACTGCTGATCTACAATCTTCAAAAAATATCAACAGTGATGTTATTTTGTGGTAGGATCGCGAAATGGTCGAGGGGGTTGCTTAGTTAGCTCAGTTGGTTGGATGGCTGGTTTATTGAGCAGAGTAATACCAACAGTGGCGTTCAGTTCCTGCACCGGCTGAGGTTACCATGAAGATTCTCCTCCTCAACTATTCTCCTCATCTGTGGCATGGTGACCACCAATTCTAATGGGAGAGCAGCCCTGTGGTTTGGTAAGACTATGGCAACTTTACCTCTGCTTAACGTGGCCAGTAGTATGGAACGTCAGTGTGTAAGAAAAGCACAAGATTGTAGAGGAAGATGGAAGATTGCAGCTGGAAGATTTTCCACGATGGGAGCCCTGAGCGTGAGCTGGTTAAATATGATTCCATTCTGTAGGGTTGTGATGTTCTTCCAGTAAAATAAATATGAAAATACAAGGTTAGCCATCTGAAGGCTCTCAAACTCACTCCAGAGTCTGAACCCATTAACTTGAATGATTTGTTTTCAGGTCACAGCAAGCACTCTGTGTTAAGTGGTTACTTTGCAATGAAAATGTATTTGTTTAGGAATAATTTGAGGCAGTGTGACGCATACTAGGCAGTAATCTGTACCCTCTTCATTGTATGGAAAATAAGTTCACAGACACGAAGAAAGATTCTTGCTATCTGTGCACTAACCAATTTTTTAATCTGAACTGCAATATTTTATGGGCTTTTTTCAAGTGAGGCATTTTTATTATTGTGATAAAATTCCTACTATATTTGAATTGTTTAATTTTATGATCATAGTTTACATTAATTGATCTGCTTGTGTCTGCGTTATTTGTGCTATTATTTTGAAATAGTCCAGATTTTTAAAATATGACTTTTTAAAATCTTTTTTGCGAAGAATTTAATTTATTTTCATTCATCATCTCCTTTGTTTTGAGAGTTACATTCCAGATTAACTCTTACTGCTGTTCTGGCAGATTTCTTTTCAATCCATCAATATCCATTTGAAATCAAGAGAGTCAAACTGCGCTCAATATTCCAAATAGAATGTTTCTGTTGAATTGTGAAAACAATTTTTGTAGAATGCACACCAAATTATTTTGAGTTATTGATGATTGCACTCTCACCTTTTTCATTTTTCATCTCTCCAACAATAAACTTGAAATAAAACATATTTGGTATATCGAACATAAGGTACATTGCTTCTAATTTGTTTTCAGGCTCTGGGACATTGTTAGTTTTTGCAAGCATTTCTTGCCTTAAGAATTGACAAATTGGAGTGGGGTGAGATACCTTGGCTTATCCTTTTGATGTCCAAAGTTCAAGGATCTCAAATTTCTTTATTCTTTACTCATTCATGGGATGAGGGCATCGTTGGCTAGGCAGCATTTATTGCCCATCCCCAATTGCCCAGAGGGCAATTCAGAGTCAACCGCATTGCTGTGGGTCTGGAGTCGCATATAGACCAGACAAGGTAAGGATGACAGCTTCCTTCCCTAAAGGACATTGGTGAACCAGATGTGTTTTTCCGACAATCGATTCGTGGTCATCATTAGATTCTTAATTCCAGATATTTGTTGGATTCAAACCAGGTCCCCAGAATGTTGTCTGGTCTCTGGATTAACAGTTCAGTGATAATACCACTAGGCCATTGCCTCCCCTAATAAAATTGTCAAGGACAAATGGTAGAGTTTGCTAGGTATGCTCCTGCCAGTTGTACAAGACATCGAGTAGCCTGACTGGCAGGCTGGCAAAGGAAGGGAGGCCATTATAATCAGTTTTTTGGCGGGGTGGGGGAGGTGGAATTTGTTTTTTCAGCCCAGTAAGCGCAGCTTTCTTGAAGGGATTTATTTTGATGTTAAGTGTTCTGATCATTAAATTTTTAAAGGTTTTCGCTCCCTGACTGGAAGACATTTCCAGCCCGATGAGATTTTAGTTTGCCCTCGGGATCTCTCTTGATTTCCTGTTGTATTTCTGCTGCCAAGATTCTTACACATGGGTAGAGATCTCCCTAGACTCTGTCCAAGAGTTGCACAGCCATGGTTATGGCAGAGCCTCAATTTAAATTTTATTGTTCGAGCTTGTACGTGGGCACTCGGAAATTTGTACAATACATTCTGTTGAAGCCTTGCAGTCTCTCTTGTTTGTTGATCCTTAAGTAATCAATGCTGGGCCTTTAATGTGAAGCCTAGACAAATGTAGGAAACACAAGAGTACATCAAATTACTATTTGCCTACCCATCAATGGAAAAGGTTCTGTGCTCACAGGTCTGCTGCTCGGAGGTAATGGAGAAGCTGATCCATCAGCAGCACAGCTGTGAATAGTCTTTAACACCTTCAGTCCTCCAAATCTGCCAAACAAATCAGTAAATTGCTGTATGTTGGTGACAAGTCAATAGGTTAATGATTGGAGAAATTGTGAAGTCTAAGTTGCATATACATCCCAAGAAGTTTTTAAGTTTCCTTGCTCTTGTTTTGATGCCATTTTGTTTATAGAATTCCTGCTGGCCTCACCAGTAGAGATATTGGAACTAAGTTGACACCACACCACTTTCTGATCAACCTGTTCAGAGATGTTGTTATATGCCTCTGGAGCAGGTGAGTCTTGAACCTGGGCCTCCCAGTCCAGGGGTAGGGATCCTACCACTGCATCAAAGCAGATTCCAGCCCATTTTTACTGTCAATTTGAGATGGCGTGTAGGGAACAATTAGATGAAGTCGAATCAGTTACATTTTTAATTGGTGCACTTGGGCAAAACACTGCCTGGAAATAATTTCAACAAAACACCTTAAACAATTGCAGGCTGAACTCAGCAATTAACTATGTAAAACAACACTTTCATATAGTCTGAAATATTTATGATATGAAAGGAGATTATTTGGCTTATCAAGGCCATGTTGATAATCCAGTTGGTCCCATTTGTTTAATCTCTTGCTCTGCAAATTTATATCCTTCAGGTAACTATCCAATTTCCTTTTTGAAATATAATTCACTGTAATTGTATCAAATAAAGTTCATTTCCTCTCCCCCTCCCTTTATCACATGCACAAGACATTAAATCTGAATCTCCTATACTTGTGCCATTAGCAAATGGGAACTGTGGTTATTTGCCTACCTTATCTAAAAAGCACATGATCTAAGTGGTTTGAGAGTTTGCGGAGCTTTTGGATGCAGTGGCATCTGGGTGTCCCAGTGCATGAATCACAAACAGTTAGTATGCAGGCACAGCAAATAATTGAGAAAGCTAATAGTGTTGATGTTTGTGACAGGGATTGAATACAAAAGGAGGGAGGTTATGCTTCAGTTGGTGATTTTGGTGAGACCATTGTCTGAAATAGTGAGTGTAGCATTGCTTCCTTATTTAAGCAAGGATGTAACCTTTTTGGAAGCAGTTCAGAGAAAGTTTACTGGACTAGTACCTTGTTTCATGAGGAAACGTTTGACAGACTGGGCTTGTAACTGTTGGAATCTAGAAGAAGAGGTGACTTTGTAACATACTAAATCCTGAAACATCTTGACATGGTGCATGTGGAACTGTTTCCTTTTGCAGGGAAAATTAGAGGTTAGTGTTAAAAATAAGGGGCCACCAATTCAAGACGGTTGAAGAGAATCTTTCTGGTTGGGAGTTATCCTTAGAAGATAACGGCAGCCGTGTCTTTGAATACTTTTAAGCCAAAGGTAGATTTGATTCTTAACCTTGTACCACCCTGCTCTTTGTTTAAGGCCAGAATGCACCAAGCAGACCATAGGATCCCTACATTGTGGATAGAGGCCATTCAGCCCATCGAGTCTGCATCGACCCTCCAAAGAGCACCCCACTCCCCTACCCTGTCTCCATATTTCCCGTGTCTGACCTACCTAACCTGCACATCTTTGGAATGTGGGGGTAACAAGAGCCCCCAGAGGAAAACTACGCAGACACGGGGAGAATGTGTGGAGTCTGCACAGTCACCCAAGGCTGGAATTGAACCTGGGTCCCTGGCACTGTGAGACACCATGCTCCATTCAGCCACGAATGGTAGAGTAGTGTCAAAGGGTTGAGAGACTTAATCCTCTTTGATATATTCCATTTTTTGTTTTATTGATTTTTTTTTTTTTTTTTTTGTTTGTTTAAATAGGGAAAATACTTGCACAAATTGACCAAGTGGATACCTCTACGTTGCATACACTTACTAACAATGAAGTCAGTGTCTCTGCCCATGGCACCCATTCTCCTTTTGTTAGAGAAACACTTTGGGCAACATTGGGGGGAAAAAAAATGAAATACAACTTGCCAATAACATTCTTGCAAAAATATATTGCCATACATTTATTCTGGGATTCATAATGGAGTAAGTACTTATCATTTACTATAAAAGCTTCTCGGCTAAAGGAATTGTGTTAGGAAGGGGAAGTCAAACCCCTCTGATAATTAAAATTGAAACACATGCCCCTGGTCTGTTACAGCAGGAGTAGAGGTCCGCTTCTAAAAATTACACCCGAAACACCTATAGAAGCTCAGCTCACTTTGTCTAACCTGTTAAACTGTTATGGAAAAGGGGAGGTTAAATGAAAGAAGATTCCCGATAGTCACTTTGTAAGTACAAGCAACCAGTTATTTATTTAAACCTAACAATGAACAAATTAACAGAATTACTAACCAACTGAATGATTCCCCCCTAAGTACTAGTTATTTCCTAACTGAACTAAATTTTACTAGGATTCTGTTCAAATAACCACCAGGCTCACTTATAAACTCAATTAATAAGACAACAATAAATTAAAACTTAATCTCTCCAAGTTTGCACAGGCTGTCTCTTCTGGAACACTCCGCCCTCTCCAGACGTTCTTCTGTTGATCTCGAGTCACGAACATCTTTCTTCCACTGATCTTACTGTCATGGATGTTTTCTCTATAATTTCCTTTGTGAGGGCTCTGAGCTTAAAAAAAATGCTCTGGTTTCTTTTGGTGCTTTTTTTTAAAAGAGTGCTTAATGATTTGTTTTGTTTGTGAGAGCCAAATTTATTTCTTAGATGGTGATTTTGCTTTTGCTTCAGCTGGCTGTTGGGTCTCTGCCAATTTTCCAAATGCCCTCTTTTTATATACCCTTGATGACCTGTCCATTTTCTTACAACTTGATTGGTTTCTAGGTTGTCGACACTGTCAGATTTAAATTTGATAGGTTTTTAGTATCTAAGGGCTTGGTTTGAATTTATTGACAAATTTGAAAAGACTTGTTGTCATAGTAAAAATGCCGCTTGGCTGTTTGATACAAAATGTGTCCATTCGGGCACTCTCTGTGCACCTGCGATTTAAGCTGCTGTTCAGACATCCATTTTAACTATAAGCACCGAGAAAAAACACCCCATCTTTTAAAGGAAGACACGATGCTTTTCCCCCATTTTACAATTTTACCATTTTACACACCAACTTCGCAGCAAATGCTTTTCCTTTTTGCTTTTTTTCCCCACTTTCTTTTGATCTCTGTGCTTCATGATTCTGATTTGGATTTGAGGTTAAATCTGTGCTGCAGCACTCTATTTGGCAAGGCGTATTTAGTTACTGTGCTATACTTAAGTGATGTCTGTCTCGACCAGAGATTGATTGTTGATTGATTTTTTTTTTTTTTGTTTCCTCTCTCACCACTCTTCAATGCCGTCAGTGTCGCTGTCTATTTCCCTTCAAGGATTATTGCATCTGCTTGCTCACCTTTTTAACTGGGCTGCTAGGTAACTGGATAGAGAGATTTGCATTTGTATAATGCCTTTTACAACCTCAGGATATTGTTATGCCTCACTGCCAATAAAGCATTTTGATTTTTGATAACTGCTAACTGCTCCACAGCAGGAACCCACACACAACAATGTCATAACAATTAGATGGTTTGTGTTTTGTGAGATTGGTTGAATAATAAATATTGACCATGACATCGGGCCAGTCCTGTACTATTCTTTAAAACTGTTCTACGGCCTCTTTTGCGTTCACCTGAAGGAACTGATTCAGTGTCGGTTTAACATCTCATCTGAAAACTGAGTCAAAAACACAAGTTTACCAGCATCTCAGTAATTCTATTGCATTAGGTGAATATCGGCTATGATGTTTGTGTGTCTTCGTTTTCAAAATGAGTAGCAATAGATACAGCATACTTAATATCTTTTTGATTATCAAAAGTATTTCCTCTGCCCCTTCATCTGCAAACCTGCCTCAGTATTTATGTTCGCAAACCTGGCTTCAATTCTCTACTATTAACTGTGAAGCAGTGCCATACTTTTTTTTAATTAAGTTTTATATTTGGTTAGACCCTCGGCATGTAACTTGTATACCTATTATGTTATTCCAGTTATTTGGTTTGTCTCCAGCAGCATCTTATTTTTAATTTTTTTGTAATTATCTCTGCCTCATTTAATCGGAATAAAGGTCAACCCTTCGCTTGTAATTCAGCTGTTGTCACTTTTACTCACACTGTCTGACACTTTTGATCACCTGCAGAGACTTATTATTTGGCCTGTTGACACTCCACTCACACCATTTGTATGATCTTTTGATCTCTCTGCCCATTGTGTCTCTTACCTATGAATTCTGTGCCTGTGTGCTACTCTTTCACTTCGCCTGATGAAGGGACAATGCTTCAAAAGCTTGTGATTTCAAATAATCCTTTTGGACTATAACTTGGTGTCATCTGAATTTTAACTTTGTGACATTGTTAGCAAAATAGTTAAAAACCCACATCTCTTTCTTGTAACACGGGAAAAACTGAAACTATCCTTTTCAGTTTTTGATGGGAACCCTTGAAATTTCCTTTGGCAAATGCTACATCCCAGCTTATGTATCAGGAATGAACTGAAATGTGACCAATGTATTGGTAAAGGGTCAGATGCAACAATGAAGATTATAAAGCGCAGGAAAGGTCATGAGCTGAGATGCAACTGGTGGATGCAAGAGGGTCAACAAATCTTGGAGCTTTGTTTTTACAAATATAAAACTGTTCTTGCCATGCTGGCAACGTAAAATGTAAGCAGTGTTCATCGGGGTGGGGGGCTGGGTGAGGTTGGGTGTCAGTTAGCTCAGTTGGCTGGATAGCTGATTTGTCATGCCAACAGCACAAGTACAATTCCCGCATCAGCTGACATTGCCACGAAGGACTCTCCTTCTCAACCTCGTTCTCATTACCTGAGCTAACTAATGCATACAGACTTGGGATAAGTGGAAAGGTGGCAGTCTGTAACTAGTGGAGTTCTGTAGAGATCAGTGCTGGGGTCATAGCTATTTACGATAAATATTGGCAAATTGGATGATGGAAGTTATTGCCACGATTGTCGATGAAGCAAAAATGGGTGGGATGGCAAATAGTCAGGATGACAGTGTCAGCACAGGGATATAGACATACGTGAGTGGACAAAAATGTGTCAGATGTAATGTGGGAAAATTGTTAAGTTATGTACTTTGAGAATAGAGGAGCTGAATATTATTTAAAATACAGAAATCTGCAACACAGGGATGCTGGAGTCCTCTAGCACAAATCGCAAAAAGTTGATATTTAGTCAACAAGTAATAGAAAAGACAAACAGAATTTTGCTCTTATTTCAAAGGGAATGAAGTATAAAAATAGGAATAAAACAAAGATCTGTGGATGCTGAACATCTGAAACAAAAACAGAAATTTCAGGAGAAACTCCAGATCTGGCAGCATCAGTGGAGAGAAAGCAGAGTTCCAGTTCCAGTGATTCAGAATTGGAAGAAGTATCACTAGACCCGAAACATTGACTTTGCTTTCTCTCCAAAGATGCTGCCAAACCTGTTGAGTTTCTGCAGCAATTTCTGCTTTTAATAAAGTAGCAAGACTTTCGTAAAATTTTACAAGGCACTAATTAGACCATACCTAGGCTATTGTGAATAGATTTGGTCCCCGTTATCTAAGGAAAGATATGCCA
The DNA here is from genome assembly GCA_024137785.1 of Ginglymostoma cirratum. Lineage (NCBI taxonomy): Eukaryota > Metazoa > Chordata > Chondrichthyes > Orectolobiformes > Ginglymostomatidae > Ginglymostoma > Ginglymostoma cirratum. The sequence continues at coordinate 17,109,867 of JAHRHZ010000274.1, forward strand.
GCACAGAGTCCAGAGAAGGTTCACCAGACTGATCTTGGGTATGGGAGGGACTGTCTTAAAAGGAGCAGATCAATAGATTGGGTCTCTATTCATTGAAGTTTAGAAGAGAGAGTGGTGATCTGATTGAAACACATGAGGTTCCTTTGGGGCTTATCCGGGTAGATGCTGAAAGGTTGTTTCACCTTGTGTGAGACCCCAGGACGTGAGAGCATAATCTCAGAAAAAGGTTCACCCAATTGGGATAGAGATGAGGTTCTCTCCTAGAGTGTGAATCTGTGGAATTCTTTACTATGGGATCATTAAGGCATGTTCGGTCTGTTTAAGGCTAAGATAGACAGATTCCTAATCATTTTATTGACACCATTTGCATGCACGTTTTGTGCCAACTTCAAAAACTGAACATGTGTTTATCCTTGGAAGAGATCATTTAAGCCACTTCACAGGGCAGTTAGTTATTAGTTGGAGTTGGTGAGGACAGTTGTCAACTTCTAGAGATTTGGTGATGTATTGCTCGCTAGGTGAAATGTTGACTTCAGTTATGTATTTTTTTCCAACAAGATTACTCATCTGCTCACGCATTGACCCGTGGTTAATGGATTCTATAGCAAAACAATTGGTGAAAGTTTGATGTTTGCATTTTGTACATTCATTAAACCCACTCTTATTTTTCATTCACAGATGCTGCCAGACCCGCTGAGCTTTTCCAGCAACTTTATTTTTGTTCCTTATTTTCCATTAGGTGAGTTGGACGTTCGAAGCTGCAGAGATTGCCATAAATGTTTCCCAAACCGTGTTATAGAAATGAGAAGTATTTTTCTTGCCCAATTCCAAAGGGGGTCTGAATAATCTGCATCACTTGGTGCCTCCTTTTATTGTAACTAATCAAGCTTGTGTAAAAACTAAGACTTCACCAAGACGTTTCTTCTACTTTGGCACACATTATATTCACATATCAATTAATGACAAAACTAATTTTGATTTCTGGTTGTACACATTTTTGTGAAGTGCATTTTTAAAACTGTCCTTAATATTTTTGTAGTACAGTAAGTATTGTGGTGTTAAGTTTCCTCATTGAATGTTACGATTTATGAGAATTCAGATCCAAAAAACAATTTTATGTCCTTATTTAAGCCACTTCAGGGAGGAGTTAGCCATAAATCCAGGATGGACAAGGATTGGATTACAGGGCTCTGACCCCATCCACAATTCCTAGTTGTAAATTGGACAAAAATCTTTGACACAAATTGCAGAGAAAATCAGTTGCTTACAACGGAGTTGAGACCTGGCATGATTTAATTGATCCTTCCTGAATATCTGACGTTTTACGTCGTCAATCTTGATAAGTTTGAACCTGTGATAGATTATATTGCATTTTGCAATTGATAAGCTTTTGCTGAGCACCATATATTGATGTTTCTTATTGCTGAGATGATGTGTACAGGAGGCGTGATTGTTGAGCTGTTTCAAGCCTTTTGTTAATACTGATCTACTGTTCACTGCCTACTGTATAGTGTTAGGCAAAAACACACAAGTCTTGATTTGTACTGTTTGAGAAGAATAAATTAGACTACAGCACAGAGGTAAGACTCTAGAATAGAGAAGTAGGGGTGTAAGCAACAATGTAAATGGGCTATGTCAGAAATACCTTAATCCAGCTACCTTGTTTTGAAAAATTGTGGGCATTTTCTTCCACGTGGGATGTTATTTTCTTGGAATCAGAAATTTCAGACTTAAATTAATTGAGGTGCTTAAGAAAATTTAAGGGTTTGACATGGGGTGACCATTTTCTGAGACAGTTCCAGAACAAAGTGGAATGAAGTTTACAAATGCCCTTTCATGCGAAGGATTGCGGAAGCCTGGAGTACTCTTTTCGCTTTGCATCAGAAGTAGCAGAAATGGCAGGCACAACGATTGCTTAACACTGCCATTCAACGAATGAACTGTTTAACAGTGTAGCCACTTAGTTCTCCACTAGGGCGTTAAGTGGATTTGGCTGAAATTTGTCTGTCTCCTGTCATTTTATAATATTGTCACCACAAAGCAATCATTTACATGTGTAAAATTTAAATGTAAAGCAGCATTCTGAAATGTAAATATAGCCCCAGGACCCTGATACTTTCCAATGCACCATCCTGTCCCTCAAATACGGATAACAAGCGAATGCCTTTGATTCAACTTCTGTATTTAAACCGCAGTTTCAATTGCCTGTGTAAAAGGGATCATAAGAAAAGGGATTAAAGCTTTATGTTAATAATGGTGAATAACAATAGTTGTAAATTTACTTGCCAAAACATGTATATAAATCGCGCTTTTTATTTCATTGCTTTGAGCAGATGGTAATTTGGATGCAACTGTGTGATTCAATAATATTCCTGAATTTTGATATTTGTTTTAAGAACTGGTGCAAGACACGTCCCTTATCAACAACGTGCATGTATAACATCTTTGTCCTCTTGAGCAATTGTGCTTTTGGAATTTGTTCCATGTTCGTCTATGCCCTAAAATCGCTTACAGTTCCTGGTCTTTGCTTTAAAAATTAATTCTTTGTTAGTCATGAATCTCCCAGGAATCAAAGTTCAAATTTATTTATCACTTAATTTCACAGTACACCTGCGATTGGTGCCTTTGTGGTTTACTTGGTATTGTGCTTTGAAAACTTATTAGGGACTTTGAAGTGAATGTAATTGTCTACATAAGATTTAAATATTCAGTCTGTACACTTTGTATTGCACAGTACAAGGAAAAAAACTGGCACTAGCAAACTGCCATACTTGGGTTGATTCTTGCTGTTAATAAGGTTTCACTTTAATTGCCAATAGTCCTTCAAATACAGCCTTGCTTTGCCTGTTTGCAGGAAGTTTCAACTGTTAGAGGCTACCTTCTTGAGTTCGGTCGTGTTAATCACTTTAAGCGGCCTGAACAGCTTGCTTTTATATGAGCTGGCACTTGCCCACTTGTCTGTACTTGTATGCAACTCGAGCGTATTAATAGTTTCCTTTTGTGAACTGATGTAGATAGATTTATACTTATCACATGAACTTGTTCATTTTTCTTTTAAGGTGTATCAAACAAGCACGTGGAAAAATGAGATCGATTGATCATCAATCATTTTTCTTGTATCAAGCAGCAGGACGTGTACAAGAGACTATTTTAAATCTCTGCTTGATAAGCAGCTTTAGTTCACAAATTGAGTAGGTGGAACTGTAGCTATGGCTGTTCTCACTTAATACACTTATAACATGAAAGGAAGTTGTACTAATACAAAATAATATACCGCCTTTGACTTTAAAATAATTTCTGGTGATTCTTTGGGGCATTATCATTCATAAGATGCCTGACTGACTTAGAATATTCTGCCTATGTTTTACCTTCACATTTCACGAACAATGAAGAGTTTATTATGCAAATACTTCGAGAGTTTTTCTTCTAAATGGTGTAACAGTCTAAAGAGAACATGACTAAAATAATTGGATTTTTTTTCCCCTTTCTGACTGGCGTGTCACACGGACAGAGTTATTTTAGCCTTGCAGTGAATCATCCCTTATTCCAAAAGGGTCATTTGCACCTTGACTGAAGAAATCCTGACCTGGAATGTTGCATTTGCTTTAGAATGTGCAAAGAGCAGCTTGTTAGGATCTGCTGATGCTATTTTTAGAGTTCTCCTGGTTTCTATTGTTTTTTTGTTAATAAAAAGGGTGAGCTGGTAGGTTTTGAGAAATACTAAGGTTCTTATCCACTTCACAAGTAAAGATCTCGGAGACAGTAAGAACTGCAGAAGCTGGAGTCAGAGATAATACAGTGTGGAGCTGGAGGAACACAGCAGGCCAGGCAGCATCAGAGGAGCAGGAAAGCTGACGTTTCGGGTCCCTTGAAAAAGGGTCCCAACCCGAAACATCAACTTTCCTGCTCCTCTGATGCGGTGTTCCTCCAGCTCCATTCTGTGTTATCTCACATGTAAAGATAATTGTCTTTCAACGACTTGGATCCAATTGCTGCTGGAGTTCAATAAGAAAAAAGCTCTTAATGCAGATCAACAGTTTTTTAAAAATAGCCATGAACTTGATGGGAATAAGCATAATTTGTTAGCAATTGTAGCCTGCATTCTTTTTGAACGATGCCTACATATTTTGTCAGGGTTGGGTAGCTATGGTAAGAATTAACTTTGACATTTTATATTGCTTTTAAAATGTTGCTCAACCTGAATGTTCAGGTGGAAAGGAATTATTACTTTTTGCTTCCCTTTTGAAAATATTATGCAACTGGTGTGCTATCTTTGGTACTGCACAGACTGTGTTTTTGTAAATAGCCCACAATCTATTCTGAGACCTCTACATTGGAGGGTACTTTTACAGCATTTTGATTACTCTTTTGATTTACTCTTTTTTGTATAAACTGCACTTCTAACAGTAATATTTATTTTGGGTTAGCAGTATCATAAAATAGAAACTAAAATCTAATGACAATTATGGCTACAACTTCACAATTAGCAATAAATTTGATAGCTTTCATTTGATCTAAGAGAATTAAAGGTTATGGGTGAAAAAGGCAGTCGAATGAAGTTGAGGATGAGCCATGATCTTATTGAATGGTGGAGCAAATGCATTGGGTTGAATGGCCGCCTTCTTATGGTCTTATGAAAAGTGCCTTGCGTATCCTCTCAATGTAACTAAATGTATACTGCTTAAAAGATATGCAATTCTTTAATATACATATACGACAGAGGAGAAATGTACACTCTCAATGATTAAGCACAAACATGCTGCATTTTTTTCGCCCTTATCATTTTGCCATACCTTGTCAAAGTTCACAATCCTAAAATGACTCAGCGTAGAAGGAAGCTAGTTGCCAATACAAATTCGCATTTGGTGTCTGTCAGCTTTTAGCCAATTAGTCCCTTTATTTTTTCTTTTATGTTTCTCTCTGTTTGTTGAATCTGTTTCCAATATCTTTTCTCAGGCAGTGCATTTTGGATCAAAACTGACCTGTTTTCCTCTTTTAGCCACACTCTCTTTAAATATATGTCACGTGGACTTACTGAAACATCTGCCACCAGAAGCAATTTCTCCTGATTTCATTTATGATTTCAAATCATGAATGTTCTTTAATGATTCAATTATTAATTCTCCTAGCTTCTTCAGTCTAAGGAGAAAACTCCAGATTCTGTAAGGCTTCCAAATAAGTGTCATTTTAGTTGGTGTCTTCTGTACCTTTTCTCAGGCATTGACATTTAAATTTTTAGTACTTTTGAATAGAGGACAGTAATCCATTTGAAGTTGAAAGTGTTTTTAAATGGTTTAGCATACTTTTCTTGATTTGTGTATTCTGACTCAATAGAGACAAGGATTTTTTTTTTATATAAATCTGCTTTCTCAACATGCCACCTTGAAAGATTTGTGAACATCCGTAATCAGGTGATGCCTATGCCGTGAGAGTAAGTGTCACAAACACATGACCGGTGACTGTATCTATTGATCAATTAACCACATCTGCATTCCCTAATATGGTTAGTGGCTAATGTATTGAGCAATATTAGACAGGCAAGCTAGAGAGATTCAGTCAAAATTTCCATTAAATGTGAAATGAAAATTATTAGACAGGTTGAAATACACGGGCTGCATGCATTTTTGACGTGATTAACTAGATATGTCATCAATCACCCTCTACGCAGAAAAATCTTGAATGCTGATAGTTTTGTCACAAGTGAACTCCATAAATTCAAGACTACACAAAAATGTTTCTCTTGCTTTCTTCTAAGTCTTTTGTACTTTAACAATGGTCCAACTACCTGGGTTCCACAATGTTAAAAGTAGTTTTGTTTCATCAATCCTACCTACATTTTCACTGTTTTTAAATACTTTGATTATGTTATTTCCCATAATCTACTTGAAGATAACAAGAATTGCAGATGCTGGAGGCAGAATCAACACAGTGTAGAGCTGGAGGAACACCGCAGGCCAGGCAGCATCAGAGGAGCAGGAAGGTCAACGTTTCGGGCCTAAGCCAGGGATTGTGGGTTTGTGTCCCGTCTTGGGTGCCAGTTCTGAAGAAGGGTCCCAACCCGAAACATCGACTTTCCTGCTGCTCTGATGCTGCCCGGCCTGCGGTGTTCCTCCAGCTCCACACTGTGTGGATTCCCATAATCTATGTAGTTCTTGTGAAACCAAACATTTGAAGTTTTTTTGTAAATCCTCATGCCAGACAGCATTTTGCTTCATCGTGCTCTTTCTGAAGCCTGTGTGGAGCCTGATTACTCTAACTGAAATTGCCCTAGTTTTATATTGCTTCATCGTACCTGTTTCTATTTTATACACCCTTAAGGCTAAAAGCCTGGGATGTGAAAGTTGTTTTTTATCGCCTTAACCTACAATGTAGCCCTTTTAATATCTGAGAATTTTAATAGCCTTCATACCACAAAGTGCTCTTCAAAGTATAATAATAGCAGGAACTGC
>JAHRHZ010000274.1:17116715-17141557 GCA_024137785.1 Ginglymostoma cirratum
TGCTTGGCCTGCTGTGTTCATCCAGCTCTACACCTTGTTATTTTCAAAGTATAATTATTGATTTTGTTTTTAAATGACATTGAATCTAAACTGCCATTCCAGTAGCTTATTATTTGCTTTTACAGAGTTTCACTGTTGCTTCCATTGAATTTTTGAAAAAAAGCTTGTTTTGCCCCCTTTTTCCTTTTATAACCATATTTTGAAGATACCTCCCCCCACAGGCCTTCATCCTTGAGATTCATGTAAACAGTTGTCAGCCGTTGTTGTAATACAGTTGCCTCTGAGTTGTAAGGTTGAAGGTTCAAAGCCCACTCCAGGGCTTGAGCACTTAAAGCTGCTGCTGCAATCAAGTACCAAGGGATTGATACGTTGTTGGATGTGCTGTCTTTTAGCTGAGATGTTGAAGTGTGGCTGTATTTTTTTGCATGAGTAAAAGTAAACTATCCCTTGACACAATTTAGAAGGAGTGCAGGGGAGTTATTCTGGATGATCTGGCTGATGATAACATCAACATCAATTATCACGTTGCTGCTTGTGGAAATTTTGTGTGCAAATTGGTTGCTTCATAACAACAGCCATAATTTCAAGGTACCTAATTGGCTGTAAGGTGCTTTGAGTTGTCTGGGAGTCATGAAAACCACTACATAAATGCAATGAAAACCAAAAGAATTGCAGATGCAGGAAATTGGAAAAACAGAAATTGCTAGAAAGGCTCAGCAGGTCTGGCGACATCTGTGGAGAGAAATCAGAGTTAACGGTTCGGGTCCAGTCACCCTTCCTCAGAACATAAATGCAATGCTCTCTTTCTTATGGTAAACAAAGGCAACTCCAACAACGAACCCTTTAGCACACCACCATTTGTATTAACTAAGCTACGATTAACCATGCCAGTTCTGTTTTCCTTTTGTCAAACTTGAGTTTATTCAATGTAAAGTTTAATTGAAAATAAATTGGAGGTCTGTGCTTTGGACAAGAAATCAAGCAATGTAGTGAAAGAACCTTTTACAGTCTAACAATTCTAAAATACTTTGAGTCTGTCTGGTATCATCCAGTGCAGGTGATGGTCACTATTATGAGCCTGTGTGGATTCCTAATTTTCACTGAACACTGTATATTGTCCCTGCCTGGGAACATGAGATTAAACACCTTGTGTAAAAACCCAAGAACACCTTTCTAACAATTTTGAAATTTGTTAATTTTTGGAGTGTTTTTATATTTCTTGCTGTTCTTTGTGAGTTTTGTACCCTGGGAGTAAGTTTTTTAATTTTTTTTTTTTTGCAAATGGCTAATTGTCTGCAGGAAAGATTGATAACATAACTAGCTTTATCGTTACAACAAAAATTACTTCAGAACTGCAATGGCTTTGACAAATGCAGCAGCTTTATAAAAAAGGTTCTGATAACAATGGGATCAATAGTCAATTTTTTTTTTCTTTATGGTAGTTCTGGTTGACATGAATGTGGTTAATCTCACTGGGAAAATCTCTGCTCATTTTCAAAATGGCGCTGAAGAATCTAAACATGTACCTGACCAGATAGCTGGTCTTTTCATGTATCATCCCATCTGAAGGGGTCAGCTTCCAGAGAGCAGCCCTTCTTGAGCTAGGGTCGGTACAGCATGGAAACGGACCATTTGGTCCAACAAGTTCATGCTGACCATGTTCCCAAACTAAACTAGTGCCACCTGTCTGCACTTGGCCCGTATCCCTCTAAACCTTTAATATTCATGAACATAACCAAATGTGTCTCAAACATTATAACTGTATCTGCATCAACACTTTCTCTAGCAGTTCATTCCACACAAGAAAAATTCCAAAAAAAATTGCCCCTCATGTCCTTTTTAAATCTTTCTCCCCTCACCTTAAAAAATATGCCCCCTAGTTTTGAATACCCCCCACTGTAGGGAAAAGACTCTTGTCATTCACCGTATCTATGCCCTTCATGGATGTGCTTGTTACTCCTTCAACCAGTCCCCTGTTAGTAAGCCCTCATTGGAATTGTTGAGTGATAAACATTTGATTAAGTTTGAGCTGAACATTTGGAACAGGCCTAAAAGATCAGAGTTGATGTTACTCAGATAGTAGGAACTGCAGATGCTGGAGAATCTGAGATAACAAGGTGTAGAGCTGGATGAACACAGCAGGCCAAGCAGCATCAGAGGAGCAGGAAGGCTGATGTTTCGGGCAGAGACCCTTCTTCAGCATTTCTGAAGAAGGGCCTAGGCCAGAAACGTCAGCCTTCCTGCTCCTCTAACTCTGCTTGGCCTGCTGTGTTCATCCAGCTCTACACCTTGTTATCTCAGAGTTGATGTTACTGCTTGCTTTTAAAATGAGCCTGTACGGACATTGACAATTGAAAATACAATTCAAACTTGTAAACTGAGGTTTCAAATGCTTAGCACACTGGGACCAATGCAGTATCCTTTTCTGCATTCTCTAATGGATGTATGCTAATTGATAGACTGCTTCACCAGCGGTTTCCATCACTTGGAAGTAGACATGATAACCTTCAGCTATGAGGATGGATTGAAGAAATTGGGAATGCTTTTCTTGGAGAAATGAAGTCTGAGAGGAGGTCTGATTGAGGTTTTTACAACTGTGAAGGGCTGGACAGAGTAGAAAGGGTGAAGCTGGTTCCACTTGTCAAAGAAAGAAGAATAAGAGGGCATAGATTTAATGTAATGAGCAAATGAAGGAAGGGTGATGTGAGGAAAAAGTTTATTCACGTGGGTAGTCAGGGTATGAAATATAATGCCTGGAAAGGTGTGGAGGCAAGTTCAATTGAGGCATTTAGGAGAGCATTGGATGATGTTTTTGGACGGTAATTATGTGCAGTAAATGGGGGAAAAGGCGAGAATTTGGCATTAGACAAATAAAGCTGCTCTAAGTGATAGAACCATTGCAGACACAATGGGCTGAATGACCGCCTTCTGAAAGTAATCAGTCAGTGATTTATGCCACCACCTTTACCTAATTTTTGTTTCTTGCTTATCATCTCTGTTAGTCTGCCATTCATCATCACCCCTTTTCCCCTTTTGATCTCCAGCCCCCTGCCTTCACTCTGTGACAGGAGTCATAAAGCAAGGAACCACACCCTTCCTTCAGTTCAATTCTCCATACTGCCCAAGTTTCCCAAACTAAACTAATCCCACTTTTGTTTGGCTCATGTTCATGTACCTGTCCAAATGCATTTTAAATGTTTTGAAGGGAGAATTAAAACAAAACAGGATTATTTAAATGGAGAAAAACCACAGAAAGCTGTGACACAGAGGGACTTGAGGATACTTCTGCATGAAACATGGAAAGCGAGCACATAGGTGTTCCAGGTGATTGAACACAATGAAATCCTTACTTTAAGGTGGTTGAAGTGTTAGACTAGGGAAATCTTACTGCAACTCTACAAGCTGCTGGTGAGACCACATCTGGAGTACTCTGAGCAATTTTGGTCCCATTATTTAAGGAAAGATATTTCATCGTAGGCAATTTAGAGAAGGTTCCCTAGGATTGTCCCTGGTATGGAGGGATTGTCTTGTGAGCAAAGCCCTAAACTGGTTGGGACTGTGTTCACTGAAGTTTAGAAGAATGAGAGGTGATCTCATTGAAACATAGAGGATTCAATAATGGTCTTGACAGCGTAAATGCTCAGAGGATATTTCCCCTTGATGGGAGAGTCTAGGACCAGAGGGCACAGTCTCAGACCAAAGAGGTGCCAAGTTAAAATTGAGGTGAGGAGGAATCTCTTCTGTCACAGGATTGAGAGCCTTTGAAACGCCTTGCCACGGAGAGCTGCGGGGCAGAGATCTTGTGGATGTTTAAGGCTGAGAGAGTTTTTTTTTATCAGTAGAGGAACCAAGGTTTACAGGGAAAATGCAGGAAATTGGACGTGAGGAATGTCTGATTAACCATGCTCGTGTTGAATGGCAGAGCACATTCAAGGGAGCTTAAAGGTCGTCTACTGTCCCAATTTCTTATGGTTTTATGGTCTTATGTGACACCATATTTGTATGGAACCCTAACGAATTTAAATGTATCACTTAAGTACTGTCCATGTGGATTTTATTTTTACATATTGTAAATGTTGAAACCCAGTTGAAGTCCTTATTTGTTACACAATGCTGTTGAAACTGGCTGGCAATATCTTCATTGTTTGTGAAATCGATAGTTGTTGGTAGGTGCACTTCTTGTTTTCAAGAGCCTAAACAAATAGGGTGCGTACAGTATTTCAAATACTGCTGGCATTTTCACTGGTGTTGTGTCAATGTAACCATCACCTGGCATATTCTACATTGTGCTCAAAGACTCAATAGCTGTTGGTATGGGATACTTCCTATGAAGCCTAAATAAAGTGGTATTCAGTCTTGCGTGTAAACAAAGGTTTTTGACTGTAGAGGAAATGTTAAGAACAGTTTTTACATTCAACAGTTCAGTACTGCAAGTCACTCATACTTCAGTCATGTATGTAGCAACTGGATATTTTCCAGCTGAATGATGAATAGCAAACAGGTTGGACTCCACTCTCTGGAGTTTAGAAGGATGTGTTCTGAGAAAGTGTCGCTGGACCTGAAACATTGACTCTGCTTTCTCTCCACAAATGCTGCAGACCTGCTGAGTTTCTCCAGCAACTTCTGTTTTCATTTTAGAAGAATGAGAGGTGATTGCATTGAAACGTGTAGGATTCTTACAGGATTAACAGGGTAAATCTTGAGAGAATGTTTCCCCTCATGGCAGAGTCTAGGACCAGAGGGTATAGTCTCAGAATAAATGGGCTGGAGGTGATAAATACCATTTCAGGGTTTGTGCAGCAGTTTTACTAAAGTAAGTAATAGAAGTAGGGTGTGTGTGTGTGTGTGTGTGTGTGTGTACACAAGTATTTGATATGTGGCAATCAGATGCTATGATGTAAGGTACAGTATGATATGTACTACATATGGACCTTGGGGTGGCAGCTCAGATTGTGCAAGAAGTTAACAGATGAAATACGGTGACATCTGCAGTTAAATTTGTGACTTTGATTCTTGATGTGCCAATAGTAATGATAAGCTTCTATTACAATACTTCATGTCATCACAGCAGAGAATAAGATGCCGAGATTATAATCAGTTTAATTCAGCCCATGATTATTGGGAGAATAAAATATAGGATTGCAATAAGGGAGTAAGGAAACAAAATAGTTTTTGAGGCAGTGCAAGGAGAGAATCTCCAAAATACCCACGAATAGAGAAATAGTATCGGGTGGTATAACTGATCACCAGGAAGGGAACGCGATGAAGCAAAGGCCCAGAGCAGTGTCTAAAATGTGGAAGTGGACGAATAGAGTGGGTTTCAGATACCAAAGCATGGCAAAGATTAGAAGAGGCAAGTCCTGGTTGTAACTAAGATCGTTACTAAGATTGTAACTAAGATTTCTGATGAAGGGTTTGGGCCCGAAACATCAAGTTTTCCTGCTCCTATGATGCTGCTTGACCTGCTGTGTTCATCCAGCCCCATGCTTGTTATCTCGGATTCTCCAGCATCTGCAGTACCTTTTATCTCGTTTTTGCTTACTCGAGCCATCTCGTAGTGAATAGATAGAAAGTATTTTAGACTTGGGCCCTCTTTTAATGTTGCAGTAAAATGTTACAATATCTGATTAACCAATTATCAGGTTACAGCTGCAAAATGTCACTAGGCTGACCTCACCACACTTTGTTGCATTTCACAAAGCAGTACTGACAAATTCAACTGCTGGACAGGTACATGAATAGAAAAGGTTTAGAAGGATATGGAGGACTCGTTTAGTTTGGGAAACCTGGTCGGAATGGATGAGTTGGACTGAAGGATCTGTTTCCATGCAATATAATTCTATCGTTCTGTACTGTCCTTTATGTTAGCTTCTGTGTATCCATTTAGGTAATAGTGCCTCGGTATTTGATGTGGTGGGTTTATAACGTGTGTCCTCAGAGTCTGATGCTCCCTCCCTCCCTCTTAGTTCTTAATTTTGATAAATGTGAGGTGCTGCATTTTGGAAAGGCAAATCGGGGCAGGACTTATACACTAAGTGGTAAGATCCTGGGGAGTGTTGCTGAGCAAAGAGACCTCAGAGTGAAGGTTCATAGTTCTTGAAAGTGGAGCGCAGGTAGATAGGATTGAGAAGACAACGTTTGGTATGCTTGCCTTTATGGGTCTGTACATTCAGTATAGGAGTTGGGAGGTCGCCTTGCAGCTGTACAGGACATTGTTTTGACCACTGTTGAAATACTGTGTGCAATTCTGGTCTCCCTGCTATGGGGAGGATGTTGTGAAACTTGAAAGGGTTTAGAAAAGATTTACAGGGACGATGCCAGGGTTGGAGGGTTTGAGCTATCGGGAGAGGTTGAATAGGTTGGGGCAGTTTTCCCTGGAGTGTCAGAGGCCAGAGGGGTGACCCTTGTAGAGGTTTGTAAAATCGTGGATAGGGTGAATAGGCAAGGTCTTTTCCCTGGGATGATGGAGTCCAAAACTAGGGGACATAGGTTTAAGGTGATAGGGGAAAGATTTAAAAGGGACCGAAGGGGCAACTTTTTCATGCAGAAGGTGGTGTGTGTATGGAATGAGTTGCCAGAGGAAGTGGTGGAGGCCGGTACAATTACAACACTTAAAAGGCATCTGGATTGGTTTGTGAATAGGAAGGGTTTAGAGAGATATGGGCCAAATGTGGGCAAATGGGACTAGATATATTCAGGATATCTGGTCGGCGTGGACAAGTTGGACTGAAGGGTCTGTTTCCATGCTGTACATCTCTTCTACTGTATGGTGTACAGCAGTTGGTATCGTGGTCATTGCGCATCTCCGTTGGGGAGCACATCTAGGGGAGGACTGTCTTCCTTTAACTTCCAGATTCATTTGGGAGAGAATCGTGTAATAAGCTGAAAGTGCAGAATATTTCCCACATTTTCACTTGTAATCAATATTGTCTAGTGGAAACTACCTATCAGTACTACTTTCGCTATCCTTGATTAATCTGCACTTGCATCATAAAGTGACAAGTCAGTGTCTTTTGGCCTAGTATTTAGTGGTAAATCTCCAAGCAAATTATTTTTTCTCATTATCCTAAATTTAAAGCGCGGATTCGTTTATGTGAACATTCAGCTGCTTGACCAAAATTGAAGTGGAAGCTAAAAGGCTTAAATTATTAAGGGAAGATTTGCATAGTCTAGGCTTTTAGTACCTTGAATCTATAGAAGATTAAGGGTTGGTCTAATTGAGATATTTAAGATAATTAAAAGATTTGAATGGGTAAATGGAAAGAAGACTTGAGATTAAGAGGGCACAACCATAAAGTTTAGAACTAGAGATGACGGGATGTACTTCCTCACTTTTTATCCAAAAGTTTACACACCCCTGCTGCTTTAGACAGACTGTTTTGTTGCCTGTCACACACATGTCCATCATTCTAGGATAGGCAAGAATAAGTTTATGAATCGTAGCGTCATTGCAATTCTTTTTTTAAACTGTCTGTGCCTCCAGTTTCGCAACTTTATTTGTGGATTGAAAACCTGTTTAAGATTCATTTAAATCGGATGTGCAGTTTGACTCCACTCATCTACTTATTTCTACTTAATTATTTTGGCAGTATTAGAAGCGTTGTTTCTAGTGGGGATTTATTTGCTGCCAAAATAACAAAAAATATCACTAAGTAATTCTCTCTCAGCAGCTAAACGTTGCAAACATATTCCAGAACCCTGTAAAAGCGATATAGAAAATTGACTAATCTTTAAAGCAGAGATAGCAAGAGAGGGGTTCACCTGCACATCTGTCAACTTGGTCTATTGTATCTACTGTATCGGATGCTTTTGATGTGACCTCCTGTACATTGATGAGATGATGTGTAGACTCAGGGACTATTTTGTACAGCACCTGTGCGCTGTATGTGACAAACAACACCACCTTCCAGTCCCCAACCATTTTAACTCCCCCTCCCACTCTCTGGGTGACATTTCCTTCCTGGGCCTCCTCCAGTGCCACAATGACACCACCCGCAAACAGGAGGAGCAACACCTCATATTCCGCCTCGGGAGCCGAGAGCACAACGACCTAAACATGGAATTCACCAGTTTTAAAATCTCCCCGCTCTCGGCCTTATCCCATCCCCACCTCCTTGACCTGACACAACCTGTCCATCTTCTCTCTCACCTGTCCGCCCCACCCATCCCACCCCTCCCTACCTGCACTCACCTATCGCCATCCCACCTACCTTCCCAGCCCCATCCCTCCTCTCTCTATTTATGTCTCAGCTCCCTTCTCCCCCCTCCTCCATTTCTGAAGAAGGGTTTCGATCCGAAACCTCAACTTTCCTATTCCTCTGATGCTACCTAGTCTGCTGCGTTCCTCCAGCTCCACACTGTGTAATCTTTAAGTCATTTGCATTTTTTAATTAACAAACACTCCGTTGAAGAATGGGAAAGAAGGTATCTGAGAACAACATCATCTCCAGCTTCTCTTCCAAATCCATCTGACCTAGGTCATTTCTCATGCTTCCATTGTTTAACATCTAATCAGAATTGTGCAATTTCCCACCTTACAGTATTGCGAGAGCAGTTCAGTACATCCACTGGAATGGTTCAAGAGGAATAGGTTCCCTGTAGCTTGCATGACTGCAACTATTAGGGATGGGCACGATATGTTAGTCTAGCTTTCAGCACCAACATCCACAACAACTGATGTTAATTTTAAAAGTTATGGCTTGGTTTTATGATCCAAAAAACGAATGTGATATTGTCAATACATTTCAGCTAATCATTTAACAATGAAAAGGAGCTTGACTCTAAATCAAGCTAAAAATAAAAAGACAATGTTGCATTTATGGAGTACCCTTCACTATTCGCCTACTCTTCTGAGTTGATGGAACTGTTTGTTACTTGTGCTTTACAACAAGCCACAAAAGTCTATACAGCCCCAGGTAGTGTGCAGCAAGGAATTACTGTTATTTTGTGGAGAGAATGCTGTCTGGCCAGTTTTCAGGTAGGGAGGAGTGTAAACTATCTTTGATTTATTCTGGCTCTATCCTGATTGGGCCAGCGTAAAACAGGTTGATGCTGCATGCCCTGTGTCAGGATATTATCGCAAGTCCTTCTCTGGCGGGCAGACACTTCATTCTGCTCTGGTCACAGGCATTTTCAAGGGTTTCTGCAGCTATGTTAAAAGACAGCTTCCCTTCAGCAGGCAGGTATATCAAGTTAATTGGGAAGAAGGTCCATTTACCAGAGCTTCTCAGGTAAACCCCACCATTTTATGAAGTTATTGAGCCGCATAATGGTTCACAAAGTGCGGTTGTGATTTCCAAAGGTATCAATGTTTGTTGTTTGTAGATGTATTTCATGGGATTGTAATACTCTACTGTAATGTAAGCAGGATCATTTTCCCCACGTTGCTAATATCAACCAGGTAATTACAGTGGGGGTTGCATGTTCAATTTAGATTTGGTTATGTTTAATAGTTGAAATAATTTAGAAGTACTTTTCTTTTAAATGGCAAGCAACATTTATCCACTTGCATTCCTGTGGTGGCTCAGCAACCTTAACTGGTGGACTAGGAACGGCACAGACTGTACTGTCCTTGGTCTGTGATGAGTTAGTTCCACAGCCAGCTCAGTGTGCTCTTGCAATCCAGATTAGCAAGGGAGAGAAAAGTCAGGATTCTTGTTCTTGCTTGCTGACCTGTGACACTTGTTTGAAGTATATGTACAAAATGAACAGAAATGTTCACAGCGAATTCGTTCTCCTTGGCCAAGTTTTACTTGTGAGCAGTTATGTGGAGAAAATCATTATGCAGCTTTGTTTCCAAGCAGACAATATGGGAAAGAAAATGAATTGAAAGATCATGTGACAGTGTTTTGCAATGCTTTAAGTTCATGAGAGAGTCATTCTGAATTTTTAGGACTTCCAAGTGAGATGCCCATTTTAAAGATTCCAGTTAGTTGATAAATATGTAAATTTGCAAAGTTACTTTTGAAAAGGTAAACCAAATATTTCCATTGGGCAATTGAAGCCAAGAAATTTCTGTTTTGTGATTCTCTCTCATTCCTTTCTCTGCTATTTTAATGTTAGGTCCTCCATAAACTTTTGGAAGATATCCATCCATGGATGAAGAGCAATGCACTAGCATAATATTCCTTGTGTTAGTGCTAAGCCTAGAGGGTTCTAGCAAATCAAGCAATGTTGTGTAAGCTTTATTATTTGCAAGTTGTGTTTTCGGAATGGGGAAGTGCTGAAACCCCCGGAGTGATCCCTGTAGCTACTTTGCTGGATTCGTGAATCCATAATATTGTTCCGTCAGCTAATGTTAGGTTGTTTATATTTAGCAGTTGACTTCATTCTAGAAGGAGCATCTTAGAACAGCCACAAGTGTGCATTGACATGTAAAATATAGAGTGCATTGACGATGTTACGTAGCAGGGTGTCAAAACGTTTTCAACTAAACCCACCAGCTCAGCAAGCATGTCTACAACCTCATCCACAACCTGAGCTACAAATCTTCTTGAAAACTTTTAACAAAGTAACCTTTATCACTAGGGAATCGTGGTTGCCTTGTACAATGAAAATTTGTTTGTTAACTGGATGCAGACTAAGGTGTTTGATCAATCATACTAAAGCAAATTATAGTTAGTTACAAAAGTGTGATATCCTTCAAATTTAATTTTCTCTTAAAGTTGGCAGCGTGCTGTGATTTCTGCTAAAGGACATGATGCAAGTATTCGCATAATTGAACATAAACTTCTGATTTCTTGGTTTGGAAAAATCTGTTCAGATCACTGCCTGGCACATATTGCAATTTTTCACCTGTGCTTCCCCTCTGTAGCTTTATCTTTTAATCCCGAAATCTGTATTTCATGCAAAGAGACCTTTTGGTTTTCCACCCAATGCCTTACACAGGAGGAAATACCAGCTGTTGATGTATACATCCCATATGAAAGAATTTTTAAAAATTGTGAAACGTTGCAGAGAATATTCCTCTGTCTTGACTTGCCTCTCTTACTGGAGATTTTGGGAGTCCACTAGCAAAATTATATCCTATCTGTTGGCATCTGTCATCAAAGTGACTGATGTGAGATGAATCTTCATGATAGCTTGTGATGGTGTAAGATCCATCCTCTTTCCTGATGGAGATCTATGAGGCTACGAAGTCCATGCGGTAACGGGAAATCACCTGTGACCCCACTGAAAAGAGGCTCTTACCTTGGAATCATAGGCCAAACGGCCCCTCTCTGCATTTTGGATTCTATCGAGTCTGCACCCACCCACCGAAGAGCATTGCACCCTGTCCCTGTAACCCCGTGTGGGATTTTAACCATGACTAACCCACAACCTGCACATCCCTAGACAATATGGGACAATTTTTAGCATGACCAACATACCTAACCTGCACATCTTTGGACTGTGGGGCAAACTGAAGCATCCAGAGGAAAAACACGCAGAGGTGGGGAGAATGTGCAAATTCCACACAGACGGTCACTCGAAGGTGGAATCGAATCTGGGTCCCTGGCATATTAAATGTTATCTAGCTTATTGCAGTTTACTAAATATGTACAAGTTACAGGTATGTGACAGACATTGTTACTAAGACTGAGGGACACCTCTTGTTCGGTTTTCTTCCCTTGATCTCGTGCTATTGGGCTCTGGTTAATGTACTCCGCATTAACCCGATCAGACGCTTGTACAGCAATTGAGTCACTCAATATTACCCTTCAAATCCTTATTTGAGAGATTGTTTATTGAGGGATGGTTAACATTTTTTACTTGATGTATGAAGTTTGAATTAAATCTATAACTTTTTCACATGTCCTTAAATGTTTTTCAGCATTCAGTTAGAAATGGCTGCAAAAGGTTGAAATTTACATGAAAACATCAGGTTATTCAGGGAAGTAAAACATGTTTTATAAACCTCAGTAAATAGAGGAAGGCAGCAGCTTCCATTTTATTGTGTACAATGGGGTAGTTTCATTGCTGTTATACACAATGAGATGAGTATTGTACAGTTGCTGTAATTGCAGCTGGGTCAAAGTTCAATCTAGCTTGAATGATTATTTATTGATGTGGTATCACAGGCTGTGTGAATCTTTTTTGTTACAATATTAAGTTTGTAGAGCAACTGAAAAGATCTGAACCAGTAGCCTTTACTAACTTTTCGCTTTCCCTTGGCAATTTAGTATAGTTCAAGTATGTTTTGAGTTCTGAGGAAGGGTCGCTGGACCCGCAACATTAACTCTGATTAGTCTTTAGATGCTTCCAGATCTGACTTTTACCAGCAATTCCTGAGTTTTTTTTTCTCCCAAGTGTGCTTGGCTAGATGACTGCCTTCCTTGATTTCACAGTAAAGATTAATATTTTATGGTGTTTCCTGGTTTTACTTGATGGGAGGTAGTGGGATAGTGGAATGAAATAGGCAGCAGTCACCACTCGGCGGTTAGCACTGCTCCCTCACCGCGTCAGGGACCTGGGTTCGATTCCGGCCTGAGGCAACTGTCTGTGTGGAGTTTGCACATTCTCCCTGTGTCTGCGTGGGTTTCCTCCAGGTGCTCCAGTTTCCTCCCACAATCCAAAGATGTGCAGGTTAGGTGGATTGGCTGTGCTAAATTGCCTTTTGTGTCCAGGGATGTGCAGGCTAGGTGAGTCAGCCATAGGAAATGCAGGGTTACGTGGATAGATTAGGGGGATTGGTCTGGGAGGGATGCTCATCGGAGGGTCGTTGTGGGCTCGATGGGCCAAATGGTCTGTTTCCACACTGTAGGAATTCTATGATTCTATTCATCTAAATGAAATGCGGTGCTGGGTGCTATCTTTTTACTTTAGGAATGCACAACAGTGTTTTATCTGCGACACTACCTTATGCCCATCCTCTATTGAGTACAAAATTAAGAAAGTTATGATAAAATTGTATAAAATGCTGTTTCAGGCTCAACTTGTGTGTTGAGGCCAGCTCTGGGCACAACACTTCAGGGAGAATGTGACTAAAGTATCAGAAGCATCGTTCTAGGGTTGATGAATTGCAGTCAGACACTGTGGCTGGAGACACCGGGACTATTCTTGTACAAATGGGAGATCTAAAAGAAGGTTTGATTGAAATGCGTGACAAAATAGAAAAGGGGAAATTGCTGGCGGTCGTATCAAGAGCCTGAGTACACAGATGCAAGGTGATTTTTGCAAAAGAATGATGGTGTGAAAAATGCTTTTTACGCAGTGAGTAGTTAGGAACTGGAATGTACGTTCCAATAGTGTGATAGAGGCAGATTCAATCAGGTCTTCCAAACAGTTATCCTGTTATTTTTCAGGAGAGAAAAATTTGGAAGGCTATGGGAAAAGGGTAGGGGAACGGAATCACGTGAAGTGATATATTTCTAACAGGCTAAATGTACTTTGTGTTATTCCATTCTGTGATCCTATACATGTTTCTGACCGTTGATGCTGGCCTGTCTTGCCATTAATATGGTTAGAGATTAAGTTATTTGACTTGAGCTGCTGGATGCTAGTGATAGGATCACCGAGTTAAGAGTTTATAGATTAAATCTGAAAAATACAGCGCTCCTTTTTTAAACATGAGTGCCCTTCTCCAGACAAACATCTTGAAAAGCACTTTCTGTTTCATTGGACTGCTGCTTATCCCTTGCACTTGACCAAAGAACATCAAAAATCAATCTCTTCTAATGCTGCCCAGAGCAGCATGACAAAGCCTGGTACTCCCTCTTCCCTGCAGCCTTGGGATCCCTTCACAGTCGAGAACCACTTCTCTGGCTCTCTTACCTGTTCCCTGTCCCATGAGGGAGGGAGGCTTGGTGAGTGAGGAGGTGATACGTCAGTGCATCAGGCTCATCAAGGCAGCATTTCACTCCGGCCAAAATGCAGGCTCCTAAATTTGTCTCCTTCACAACCACCTTCCTCCATATTCACCAGGTTTCCATAATATCAGCTGTATAAAGTCGGGTGGTAGTGCAGATCTGTTGACATGCTGTTTTCCCACTACCTGTTCCCAGAAATCTGTGTCAGCATAGATATAAGCCGACAGACTGACAGGGCTGGAAGTGAAGGCTACAGTAGAACCAGGACGACCAGCATAGCCATTTTGTTTTGTGCGCCAGTACTGAGGCTATGGTCTCAGTGACGTGCCTCGAGCCAATGCTCTGAGTGTTGACTGTGATGTCCCCTAATTTCGTTTTGTGCAATCAAAAGCAAGAAATAGATCAATAGGCACCTTTTTAAAAGGATTTTTTTTTTTGGAAATGGGTATTTTTGAGCCTGTGAAATATATACTTCGAATCTTGCAGATTAACTGCTAGTGCCTTAGGAGCTGCAATCCTGTCCAGCAACCAGTTTGGGCAAAAACTAATTGGTATTTAACCCTGTGCCATAAATGTTGCCCTGACTCTGTTCTGATAATGTTTGATTGATATCTAGCCCAGTGCCATAAAATAAGCAGAGCAGTTGTAGTAACACTAATGTAGAACTCTGATAGGTCACAGTGGTCTCCTTACTAATCAGTCTCCAGTTCACAGTTTAACTGTTCCCAGTAAACCTTGACTGGTCACAGCCAAAATTCAGTTGTTCTGCATGTTCCTGGTATATACCAGTTGATCTGGTTATGGGTTGGTTGTAAAGTACAGTCCACAACCGGTTTCAACTGTTCCAATTGCTTTTCCAGAAAGGCATTTGAGCAACACCTTATTGATGTGAAAGTTAGTTTGTTCCAATTCGATCTGGATTAGTTGGGTGTGTTCATGCTGAACCACTTAAAAATGATATAGCCTCTTATTTGTGTTCTACCAGAAGCATATTCTTTTGAGAAGTTGGATCAATAAACTGTGGGTTTTGTTGCATCTTGGATTTAAGTTTCTTTCAGTAGTTTTGTTTTTTTGGGTTTCTGCGTTTGCAGTAAAATGAGCAATCTCGGCTGTATATGGTTTATCATGTTGCAACAGCTAACATGAAAGCTTGAAATAAGGTTCTTATTGAAAACGGAAGATCTATTCACAAAGCAACAAGTATAGTCTGAAACAAAACAGATATTGCTGGAGAAACTCAGTAGGTCAGGCAGCATCTGTGGAGAGAAAATGGTCAACACTTGACTCTTCAGAACTGGTTTGGATTATATCACTTAACTGGCTGAATGACTTTCTTGATGGATCGCAAATTGCAGGTGTTATTCAGGGTGAGCTTTGTACCTTTTTTTTTAATGCAGAATATCACATGGCATGATGAAGTCGCCGTACTCCAGCGCCAATATTAATAACAGAAATCATATATAAAGCAAATTAAGGTAAAATCCATTTTTGTTCAATTCACGGCTCATGGATTCCCAAGATGAGGAAAAGACAGAACCACATTCTCCACCGCTGCAGAAATCCAGCATCAAAGCTGCTGGATCGTGGGCCATTGGAATCCCAGGCCGGACCACCATATCAGGATTAGGCCATTCAGCTTATTGTGCCTGCTCCACCATTCAATCATGGCTGATATGCTTCTGAAATCCAGTCTCCTGCCTTTTCCCTGTAACCCTTGATCCCCTAACTAATCAAAACCTATCTCTCCCTGCCTTAAACACACTTCATGCCTTTGCCTCCACAGCCCTCTGCAGCAATGAGTTCTACAGATTCACCACCCTCTGGCTGAAGAATTTCCTCCTATCTCGGTTATAAGAGGTTGTCCCTTCACTCTGAAGCTGTGCCCCCAGATCCTAGTTTCTCTTACTAGTGGAAACAATTTTTCCATTTCCACTCTTTCTTTTTCCAGGCCCCTCAATGTCCTCTAAGTTTCAATCAGATCACCCCCATCCTTCTGAACTTTATTGAATGTAGACCCAGAGTACTCAACCACTCCTCATATGGTAGGCGCTTCATCCCCAGGATCATTCTTGTAAACCTCATCTGGACCCCTCGATGCCAGCACACTTTCCATTAATGCGGGAAGCAAAACTACTCTCAGTATTCCAGATGCAGTCTGACCAAAGCATCATACAGCCTCAGCAGTACATCCCTGCTCTTGTCAACTGAGCCTGCGTGTTAACTTTAAGAGAATTCTGAACTAGGATTCCCGAATTCCTTTGTGTTTCAGACTTCTGAACCCTTTCCCTGTATAGAAAATAGTCTTCACCTCCGTCC
Organism: Ginglymostoma cirratum; assembly: GCA_024137785.1. Classification (NCBI taxonomy): domain Eukaryota; kingdom Metazoa; phylum Chordata; class Chondrichthyes; order Orectolobiformes; family Ginglymostomatidae; genus Ginglymostoma; species Ginglymostoma cirratum. Next base: position 17,132,819 of record JAHRHZ010000274.1, read on the forward strand.
TTCCTACTAAAATGTATAACCTTACATATTTACCACATTTTATTCCATCTGTCCCTTCTTTGCCCACTCTGATAGCAGGTCCAAGTCCATATGCAGTCACCCTGCTTCCTCAGCACTACCTGTCCCTCCACTATCTTTGTGTCTTCTGCAAACTTAGCAACAATGCCCTCAGTCCTCTGCCCAGATCATTAATGTATAACGTGAATAGTTGTGCGCCCAATACTGACCCCTGCAGAATTCCACTAGCCACCAGCTTCCATTCTGAAAAAGACCCCTTTATATCTCCACTCTCTGCTTTCTGCAAGTCAGCCAATCCTCTATCCATGCCAGTACCTTGCCCCTAACACCATGGGCTCTTGTCTTATTGAGCAGTCTCTTCTGTGGCACCTTGTCAAAGGCCGTCTGCAAATCCAAATAGATCACATCCACTGGTTCTCCTTTTGTATAACTTGCTTGTTACTTTCTCCAAAGAATTCTAACAGATTTGTCAGGCATGACCTCTCCTTGACAAAGCTGTGCTGACTCTGCCCTATTTGACGATCCACTTCCAAGTACGCTGCAATCTCATCCTTAATAATGGACTCTATGATCTTGCTGACAACCCAGGTTAGGCCATAAGGTCAATAGTTGTCTGTCTTCTAACACCTTCCCTTCTTAAAAAGGGGTATTACGTTAGCCACTTTCCAGTCCTCTGGGACCCTCCTTGACTCCAGTGATTCCTGATAGACCACCACCAACGCCTCTACAATCTCCTCACCTTCTCTGTCAGAACTCTGGGGTGTAGTCCATTTGGTCCGGGTGATTTAGTCACCGTCAGACCTTTTTGGCTTCCCAGCCCTTCTACTTTGTGATGGCCATGACACTCACCTCTGCCCCAGACTCTGTTGAAGCTCTGCTATGCAACTGGTGTGTTCATCTATGAAAACTGATGCAAAGTAACTGTTCAGTCCCTCCTCCACTTTGTTGTTCCCCAATACTACTCCCCCCGCCTCAAATTCCAGTGGTCCAATGCCCGTTCTTGCTTCTCTCTCTGTCTCTCCTTTTTTAGATATGTACTTACTCTCATTTCATCTTCTCTCCCCATTGCTTTTTTTTAAAGTTATCCTCTTCTAGTTTTTAAAGGCTTCCCGTAAATCTTTACCACATTATATGCTTTTTCTTTTGCTGTTATGCTGTCTCATCCTCCCCTTAGTAGGTTTGTTCTGGCTGTACAGGACATTGGTGAGGCTGCTTTTAGACCATATACACTTCTGGTCACCCTTCTAGCAGAAGGATGTTGTTAAACTTGAGAGGGTGCAGAAAGGACTTCCAAGGATGTTGCTGGGACTGGAGGGTTTTGAGTTATAGGGAGAGCTTGAATAGGCCGGGGCTTTTCTCCCTGGAGCATCAGAGGCTGAGGGGGTGACCTTGCAGAAGTTTGTAGAATCATGATGGGCATTGGTGGGGTGAATAGCCAAGGTCTTTTTCCTCAAATGGAGGAAACCTACGCCCTCTTGTTTGGATAAGGTGAAAAGGGAAAGATTTAAAAAGGACTTGAGGTGTAACTTTTTCAGGCAGAGGGTGTTGTACATATGAAATGAGCTGCCTGAGGAAGTGGTGGAGGTGGGTACTATTACAACATTTTAAAAGGCATCTGAATAAGTACATGAATAGGAAGGATTTAGAGGGATATGGGCCAAATGCTGGCAAATGGAATTAGGCCAGATTGGGATGTCTGGTTGCTGTGGATGAATTAGACCAAATGATCTGTTTTTGTCCTGTATTTATCTATGACTCTGACTGTTTGTTTGTTTCTTCTTCCTTGGGGTGACTTGCTGCTGTACCTTCCAAATTAATCCCAGAAATTCCTGCCTTTGCAGTTCCACTGTCTTCCCAGCTAAGCTCCCCTTCCAATCAACTCTGGCCAGCTCCTCTCTCAAGTTTTTGTAGTTACCTTTAACTTAGTTAGAATATTGTTACATCTGATCCAGCTTCTTCCTGTCAAACTGCAGTTATAGTCATGATCACTGGCCTGTAAGGGTTCCTTGATCTTCATTAGTTCCCCAATCAAGTCTGTTTTGTTACACGTCAATACATTGACAATTGCCTGTTCCCTAGTGGGCTCACTACAAGCAGCTCCAAAAAAAATCTTGTAGACATTCCGTGAATTCCTTTTCTTGAGTGCCACTACCAACCTGATTTTCCCAGTCCACCTGTGTATTGGAAGTCCCCCATGATTATTGTAATTGTGCCTTTCTTACATCTCTTTTCTAACTCCGGATTTATTTTCTTCTGACTACTGCTAGGGGGCCCTTTCACAACACCCATTAGGGTTATTTTCCCTTTGCAGTTCTTTAACTCTACCCACACAGATTCTATGCCTTCTTACGCTGTATCACTTCTTGCTATCGATTTACTTTCATTTCTTACTAACAAGGCAACCCTTCCCTCTGCCCATCTGTCTGTCCTTTCAGTAACATGTATATCCTTGGATATTTTGTTCCCAGCCCTGAAGCCCTTACAGCTACATCTCTGTGATACAACATCATACCCACTGATTTCAATCTGCATGACATACTCATTTATATTGCTTTGTATACTACATGCATTTAAGTACAACACTCAGTCCTGTGTTGACTGCTCCCCACCCCTTCCCATAGTTGTCCCCTTATCTGCTGTGGCTGAAGTTAGATTCCCGACCCTCTCCATAGTTTCTGTCCTATTACTTGTTCTGGAAAGTATAATCTCTGCTGACCAACACCTCTCCCCACGTGAACGCTTTCCATAATTTTCCACGCAACTGAACCCAACTCCCTGCCCTCTATTCAGTTTAAAGCCCTGCCCACAGCCCTAATTATGAAATTCACCAGGCTCTGGTCCCAGTTTGATTCCTGTCAAAACAGCTTCGTTACGACAAACAGCAACAATATGAGGTGAAGAACAATAACACCTAATTGTAGATCCAAGGGTACATCTTTTAACAATGACTGGGTTCGGAAGCCAACTCTGTATCAAGTTATCGTCTTGGAACCTGGTTTGCACTAGACCTCTCATTCAGAACCTTTGAATTTCAACAAAGATGCAGAGCTGTGGCAGTGCACTTGTATGGTTTCCTGTGAAAAATTTTCAATAGCCTGTGAATAATATGGATTATAATATATTTGATGAACAAGTATGAATTGAATCACTGTATTCCAAGTGCCCAGTGCCAGAGTGTTCCTTTTGGTTTTAGAATATTCTGTTTGGACCATGTGGAGGACTTGGAGCCGAATGTGACGGGCTCATGTAATAATGTAACAGACATGATTCAGTTAGAGCTATCTACCTTCGGAATTTAGGCAGGTTTAGATGGGTCATTATACTGATGTATGCAATTGCTGGATGAGAGGATCCTTCAAGGTTCCAAAGATATGGCCATCTTGTCACAGGAAATGTCTATTGTTAAATAGAAGCTCTCGGAAGGGGGAGACTCCACAAAACCCGGGTTTTGTGCCGATAGGAATTTGAAAAGCTGAGGCCCCTCTACAAGTTGTTGTTAACCTGAGGTGCAGGCATCTTCCAGGTCAAATGGTTGAGTGACTTGAACCAAAATGTTTCTTTGGCTTGTATTAATCTGACAATTGGTGATAAGGGCAAAAGTAAGTCTCTTCACCACCTCTATGAATTGTTAGAGATTCCATGTGCTTAGTCTTCCCTACGACTGCAATGTCAACAGCAACGCAAAGATAAACTGGAACATTATCTACAATTCAGTCCACGGGCTGAAAGATATCCTGACTCTCGGCCAGAATGGTAGATGTAAGAAGCAACAGCTACCAAAAGGTGTCCAGAAAGTAGTAATCTCCTTTGACCTGGGTGAATGATGCACAGACCAATGGCTTTTATTTTGCATTTGACTCAGAGTACTCGGTACCGGAGAGTTTGGGGATGAACTCTTTGCGTGGGAATTTTATGTGGACGTTTTCCAGTGAGGGACTCAGTCACCTGGGGTCTTAGCAGAGATGCATAGAGCATAGAACATTACAACGCAGTACAGGCCCTTTGGCCCTCGATGGTTTCACAGGTCGGCGCAACAATCTGAAGCCGATCTAACCTACACTATTCCATTATCATCCATATGTTTATCCAACGACCATTTAAATGCCCTTAAAGTTGGCGAGTCTACAACTGCTGCAGGCAAGGCGTTCCATGCCCTGACTACTCTGAGTAAGGAAGCTACCTCTGAAATCTGTCCTATATCTATCACCCCTCAATTTAAAGCTATGTCCCCTCGTGCTAGCAGTCACCATCCGAGGAAAAAGGCTCTCACAGTCCACCCTGTCTAATCCTCTGATCATCTTGTATGTCTCTATTAAGTCACCTCTTAACCTTCTTCTCTCTAACGAAAACAGCCTCAAGTCCCTCAGCCTTTCCTCGTAAGACCTTCCCTCCATACCAGGCAACATCCCGGTAAATCTCCTCTGCACCCTTTCCAATGCTTCCACATCCTTCTTATAGTGCCATCTGTTTTCGCTCCTTACTATCTGCAAGTTTTCATCACTATTGTTGTGTTCAGTTCTGAACTTGTTCTGTATGTGAACACTATACCTGCAAGGAGATTGGATACCAGGCTGGAATGTAATAATGCATCACCATGCAGATTGCCAATGGCGTCAAACCAATCCGGAAATAGATTTGTGCGATCATGGACGTATTCAGTTTTTCTATCTGTGATCTATGGTATCACAATGGATGTTTTTGCCACCTTGTGTATCATTACAATGCAAGGATCCATGTACATCGGCAAATTAGTAATGGCTACGCCCTCTACTTGGCAGTGTAAACGTTCCGGGTATCCATCCGGAAGGACCATTTTGAAAGTTGAGAGTACAAATGCCAACACATTGAGTAGTGGACCCATTATAGAAAGTAACCTTATTGCGTGTAAGTTTCACCACACTCTGCCATTTTCTCGCATTTTCTTTCCAATCAACCTGTTCAGAGATGTTATGACACACCTCTGGTGCACGTGGGACTTAAATCACAGTCTCTTGGCTCAGAGGCAGGAACCTTACCACAAGAGTCCTATTCGTTTCCCTGCCTATATTGCATCTAGGATTTGTAATAGCTGCTTGCAATTCATGTTGTCTGTTTTTCTGCAGAATATAAAATCTCAATCTTAGTGAATGCTTCAGCTCTTCTAATGTCATCAAGGTGTGTTAAATGGACTACATGTATAGTTTGGTTTGGATCTGGAAGCTGCTTTTACAGATGTTTCCTGAACTACCTTAACATGTTTATGCTTCATAGGTGTAACCTTTTTAATATCTTTTGTGTTGGACTTTGACTGAATCCTTTCTACATTTTATGCTTGAGTTTTGTGCTCGATCTTGAACTTGCCCTGAAGATTAGACTTTCTCCACATCTTTGCCTAGTGACTGTTTGTGGTGCAGAACTTGCATGTATTGTAGAATGCTCAATACTGTTTAGGTAATTGGGGTTAACCTGACTGGGACGCTTCATGCAGTTTGCTTGCTGTAGCTATTGTTGTGAAATCATGAGATTGGCAGTATTGTTATCCTGCAATTATGGCCTTGAACCTTCATCCATTTTTTCCAATTGTGAGCCCTTTAGTCTTATTTGGGTGTTTTCTAGAATGACTTTGTGTTGAAACTATTAACTGGCTGATTCTTTCAGACAAATCTTCTTCACTAAAGTCAGACTCTGTACTGAAATCCGCCCACGTACTGGGCAGTTATTTAGCTTAGTCCCTTCATGTAGGATATGAACTTGAGTCTGTGAATCTTGAAGTTTACCCTAACATTGATCTAATCCTCTAACAGATTTAAAGATCTTTTTCAGGGTTTGTTGCTGTTAGTATAGAAACCTGAGAAATTAACCCTTCTCACTGCTTCATTGTCTAGAACATTAAAGCATCTGATCACTTTCTTTTCTTGATCAAATATGTGTCAATTAAGTGGAATTTCACTCTTTGCTTAGTATTTGGAACTCTATTAGGAGGTCAGTAGCTTGCCATTCTATGTTGAGAATGTTGTTCTTCATTGTGGTTTTTATGTTACGCGTTTGCTGCATCCTTGCTGTACTTGAACAGAACTGAAGAACTGTTGCTAAGCTGACACTCGGTGAAATGCACTTTACTGCTTTCTTTTACAAGGGTGGCTACTGTTTCTTCTCATTGTTCTGGGGGTGGATACAGTACAGCATTATCAGCTGTTCCTATTTGAAATGTTGCACGTCAGTGGCAGTACGAGCTGTGCATTGCAATCTCATTGATTTCAGTAGAACTTGGGATGACCAATATTTGTGCCGAAAATAAAAAACACAAAATATAGAGGAGAGTGTTGAAAAATGTTGCAATTGACAGTGCTGTTTGTCTCCTGACTGGGAACCACTACGGCAATAGTTAATTTGCATCATTAACAGAATGCTGGGAACATTTTGCTAATGGGTCTGAATCAATTTTCAGTTACCTTTTTTGTTTTTTCTTTGTAAACTAGTCCGTCTATTCCACCAAAGCACTTTGACTTTGTATTCCAGATAACAAGCATGGGGCTGGATGAACACAGCAGGTCAAGCAGCATCATAGGAGCAGGAAAACTTGACGTTTCGGGCCTAAACCCTTCATCAGAAATGGGGGAGGGGAAGAGGGTTCTGAAATAAATAGGGAGAGAGGGGGAGGCGGATAGAGGATGGATAGAGGAGAGGATAGGTGGAGAGGAGGCAGACAAGTCGAAGAAGCGGGGATGGAGCCAGTAAAGGTGAGTGTAGGTAGGGGGGTAGGGAGGACGGACAGGTCAAGGGGGCGGGATGAGGTTAGTAGATAGGAGATGGGGGTGTGGCTTGAGGTGAGAGGAAAAACAGGTTAGGGAGGTGGAGATGAGCTGGGCTGGTTTTGGGATGTGGTTGGGGGAGGGGAGATTTTGAAGCTTGTGAAATCCACATTGATGCCATTGGGCTGCAGGGTTCCCAGGCTGAATATGATTTGCTGTTCCTGCAGCCTTCGGGTGGCATCACTGTGGCATTGTAGGAGGCCAAGGATGGACATGTCATCTGAGGAATGGGAGGGGGAGTTGAAATGGTTCGCGACTGGGAGGTGCAGTTGTTTGTTGCGAACTGAGCGCAGGTGTTCTGCAAAGCGGTCCCCAAGCCTCCGCTTGGTTTCCCCGATGTAGAGGAAGCCACAACGGGTACAGCGGATGCAGTATACCACATTGGCAGATGTGCAGGTGAACCTCTGCCTGATGTGGAATGTCTTCTTGGGGCCTGGGATTGGGGTGAGGGAGGAGGTGTGGGGGCAGGTGTAGCACTTCCTGCGGTTACAAGGAAAAGTGCCGGGTGTGGTGGGGCTGGAGGGGAGTGTGGCGCGGACAAGGGAGTCGCGGAGGGAGTGGTCCCTCCGGAAGGCAGATAAGGGTGGGGAGGGAAAGATGTCTTTGGTGGTGGGGTCTGACTGTAGATGGCGGAAGTGTCGGAGGATGATGCGTTGGATCCGGAGGTTGGTGGGGTGGTATGTGAGGACGAGGGGGATTCTTTTTTGATTATTGTTGCGGGGACGGGGCGTGAGGGATGTGTTCCGGGAAATGCGGGAGACACGGTCGAGGGCGTTCTCGACCACTGTGGGGGGGAAGTTGCGGTCCTTGAAGAATGAGGACATTTGAGATGTGCGGGATTGGAAAGTCTCATCCTGGGAACAGATGCGGCGGAGGCGAAGGAATTGGGAATAGGGGATGGCATTTTTGCAGGAGGGTGGGTGGGAGGAGGTGTATTCCAGGTAGCTGTGGGAGTCAGTGGGCTTGAAATGGACATCTGTCTCTAGGTGGTTGCCCGAGATGGAGACAGAGAGGTCCAGGAAGGAGAGAGAAGTGTTAGAGATGGTCCAGGTGAACTTCAGGTTGGGGTGGAAAGTGTTGGTGAATTGGATGAACTGTTCGAGCTCCTCGTGGGAGCACGAGGCGGCGCCGATGCAGTCATCAATGTAACGGAGGAAGAGGTGGGGTTTAGGGCCAGTGTAGGTACGGAAGAGGGATTGTTCCACATAACCTACGAAGAGGCAGGCATAGCTTGGACCCATGCGGGTACCCATGGCCACACCCTTTGTTTGTAGGAAGTGGGAGGAATTGAAAGAAAAGTTGTTGAGGGTGAGGACGAGTTCGGCTAGGCGGATGAGGGTGTCGGTGGAGGGGGATTGGTCCGTTCTGTGGGACAGGAAGAAGCGGAGGGCCTTTAGGCCATCAGCATGGGGAATACAGGTATATAGGGACTGGACGTCCATAGTAAAAATGAGGTGTTGGGGACCTGGGAATTGGAAGTTCTGGAGGAGGTGGAGGGCGTGGGTGGTGTCACGGACGTAGGTAGGGAGTTCCTGGACCAAGGGGGTGAAAATGGAGTCTAGGTAGGTGGAGATGAGTTCGGTGGGGCAGGAGCAGGCGGAGACAATGGGTCGACCAGGGCATTCAGGTTTGTGGATTTTGGGGAGGAGATAGAAGCGGGCGGTGCGGGGTTGGGGAACGATGAGGTTGGAGGCTGTGGGTGGGAGGTCACCTGAGGTGATGAGGTTGTGGATGGTTTGGGAGATGATGGTTTGGTGCTCGGAGGTGGGGTCATGATCCAGGGGGCGGTAGGAGGAGGTGTCAGAGAGTTGGCGCCTGGCCTCAGCAATGTAGAGGTCAGTGCGCCATACTACGACTGCCCCTCCCTTGTCCGCGGGTTTTATGGTGAGGTTGGGATTGGAGCGGAGGGAGTGGAGGGTGAGGTTGGGAT
>JAHRHZ010000274.1:17148522-17246837 GCA_024137785.1 Ginglymostoma cirratum
GCTCAGTTCGCAACAAACAACTGCACCTCCCAGTCGCGAACCATTTCAACTCCCCCTCCCATTCCTCAGATGACATGTCCATCCTTGGCCTCCTACAATGCCACAGTGATGCCACCCGAAGGCTGCAGGAACAGCAAATCATATTCAGCCTGGGAACCCTGCAGCCCAATGGCATCAATGTGGATTTCACAAGCTTCAAAATCTCCCCTCCCCCAACCGCATCCCAAAACCAGCCCAGCTCATCTCCACCTCCCTAACCGGTTTTTCCTCTCACCCCAAGCCACACCCCCATCTCCTATCTACTAACATCATCCCGCCCCCTTGACCTGTCCGTCCTCCCTGGACTGACCTATCTCCTCCCTACCCCCCTACCTACACTCACCTTTACTGGCTCCATCCCCGCCTCTTCGACTTGTCTGCCTCCTCTCCACCTATCCTCTCCTCTATCCATCTTCTATCCTCCTCCCCCTCTCTCCCTATTTATTTCAGAACCCTCTTCCCCTCCCCCATTTCTGATGAAGGGTTTAGGCCCGAAACGTCAAGTTTTCCTGCTCCTATGATGCTGCTTGACCTGCTGTGTTCATCCAGCCCCATACTTGTTATCTCAGGTGTAAATGTTAGCTATGTGAAGGAGAAATTCAGTCTGGTCTGCTAAGAGCAAAGCCAACAAGACATGCAATACGTGGCCCAGGGAGGGTAAAAATATGGAGTACGTACAATGGAGGTCATAAGCTTGTAGAACTCAATATTGAGTCCTGGAGGCTGTAAAGAGCCTAAGCAGAAAGCAAGGTGCTGTTCCTGCAACTTGTTGTGAGGTTTTGTTGGAATACTACAGCAGGCCAAGAATGGAAAAGTCAGTGTGAGAGCAAGCTGGTTTATTGAAATGGAAGCAACTAGCAGGTTAGGATCTTTTCCTATAGACAGAGTGGAGATGTCCCGCAAAGCGGTAACCCAGTCTGTTTGGTCTCACCAAGGCCACATTGTGAGCAGTGAATACAGTAGGCTATGTTGAAAGAAGTTCAAATTTTTTAAATTAGTTGCCTTGAAATAAATACATGATTGTGAACAAACATCTTGGTCGTGATTGCAGAACTGATTTTGGTTGGATCTAATATTGATTTTGAGTAATGCAATCCTCCATTCTCAATTAGTGAGATGCTCCATGTGGCAAATGCATTTAACCTCTTGGGAACAAGGAGAAATTTCTAATTCATTAACTTTTTTTAAATTGGATAATCTGATCCCTATTCATTAGTTCGTTTTGAAGAAATTATATCTGCAAGTGGAACATGGTAAGAGAGTTACATCTGTTAGAGAATATGATAAAGTAGCAGAATACAGATATTAGACTTTTATTTTCCGTCTGTTTGTATGTTTAGCTCATTGTTCCCGTCACAATAGTGATTGCATTGAAGAAACAGAATACCGCCCTCCTGGTCCCCAATGCCTTGTGTATCAAGACGAAAGAAGGAGAGAAGGCAAGTTTAATTTCTGATTCCATTCATTCATTCCTTTTAAGTGTAAGAAGTTTCCTGGATCTCCAGTGAATCCTCTTTGATGTTTTAAATGTCAAACTTTATCATTTTCAAACATGCTAGAGCTGTCTGTGTCTTTATCATTTCTCCTACTAGGAAGCCTGTTCATTAAGAAATTTTAAAAAGGAAAATCTACAAATGCTGGAATTCTAAATTTAAAAAGCATCTCCATCTGAAATGAGAAAAGTAGCCAAATAATACTGGTTCTGTGAAACAAACTGTCTGAAACACTAACCTGTCTTTTGGTTTTGGATATAGCTGAATTAATTATGTATTTCTAGCATTTAAACTTCCATTAAGGGTAGAGTATAAATATTAAAGTAAGTGGTTATGTTGACAAAGTCCCAGAGAACCGTAGGACTGCTCTCTATTTAGAGGGAGGTGACTGGTATTGTTTAACCTGAGGGTGACCGTACCCTGGGCAAGGGACAAGGTTGATAAGGCGCGACATTCATGGTGACATCAGCCAGTACAGAACTTGAACTCGCACTGTTGGCATCACTGCAGCTGCCCAATCAACTGAGCTAACCAATCCCCAAACATTTATCCTACAGCAGTGGCATTATTTAGAACTAGTGCGCTTCAAACCAGTGTGGGAGTATGAATCCAAAGCCAGGCTCTGACCTAATATCAGACTGCGACAGGAATTCATTCCGGGAGTGTGGGTATTACTGGCAAGGCTGTACTCGTTCACCTGAGAAGTTGGTGGTAGATCATCTTGGACAACTTGCAGCAAAGAATCTTCAATGTTGAACAGTGTCAGCAATTTGTAACAACTTAGCATTTGAGAGAAAACAATGCAGGATGGGTAGGACAGTAGCTACATTAGGCCAGATCCAAGCATGTTTCCTTCTGTAACGGTCACTAATGGGTTAGGTTTGTACAGCGTTTATTTCCAGGAAACTGATCTTGCTTTGGTTTTTTTTACTTGCAGCATCTGTTCGGATCATTACGGTCAAGGGATGTGACATTTAAAGTTCTGAAGAGCATTTGTACCCATCTCGAGGTATTATCTCAATCATCGTTGACTTATTTCATCAAAACTTAAACTCAAGTTCTCATTTTGGAAACCTGCTGTATATGAATCTATTTAGTGCATTTGTTTAATCTGTGCAATTTCTATTACTATAAGATTACTACAGATTAATCATTGAATTGCATTTGTTCTGTAAGTCTAAATTAACAATGAATTGTACTTTCCAGAATGGAAGTCCCACTAATAGCCCTCGGACTTCAATAAACGAAAGCAGCTTTAGTACAGACTCCAAAAACTCTCAGGTCAGATATTTAATTGGAGGTACTTATTTAAAATGATTTTAGTAACACTGGTTTAAAGTTTTAGCTGTAAAGTATGTGATAAAATACCTTAATGTAGTTTTTGCCTTTGTTTTGCTATTTTGCAATCTCGTACTGCTGATATTTAAGACAGTACAGGTTTCCAGCATAACTTTTAGATGACAACTAGGTTCCATAATAAATTCAGAAAGTAACATTACAGTGCTGATTATTGGAGATTCTCTCTGCTACATAGGGTAACAACAGGTTTTGTTTCTCCCACAGGAGAATCAGTCCAGCTTTGAACAAAAATGCTCAGATCTGAACTCTACTGATTGTGTCGATGCTTCCCCACAGCCAATACCAAATACAAGTAAGCAACCTTGATATGGATTTATAATGTAAGAGCCAGATAAGTTTCTCCCTATTTAAAAAGGATAGAACATCTGCAAAGTATTGCATGATCTGGAGGGCCTGGCAGCTGTAATAGAGAGTTTCCTTGAGTGATGTAATGCTGTTAAACAATTACAATTTACATATTTATTTAATTTTGTATCACCAACATCATCATCAGCCAGAACTTTTCAGAATACTTCTCTCCGTCATGTTAGAACAATAGTAAATGTTCATATCAAAAACTTCCTGACACTCCCTTCTCAATGCCATTCATCTGTCCAATAGCCATCATGTAATCTAGATATTGAAACAACTTGGTGATGTTTGCGCAAGAACTGGAATTTTTGATCATTTACCAGAAGCCTAATCTTCCATGATCTAGCTGGCTTCCGGCTCAATATGTTGAACATCATATTTCATTTCTTTTCAAAGTATGAGAACAGGAAAGTTAGCTTGGGCTTCTTTCATGTCAAAAATGTCAACATATGTAGGTGTTAAACATTTAATTCTGTTGAAGGAGAGCATATGTTCCAATAAGAATTGCGCTGTGTGTATGTGTGTTATGAATAGTTCCGATGGGTGAGACTTATAATTGGAGTGTACACTTGTAACTACCAGTTATTGTCATTATTGTTTCATAAACTACCTCACAGAGGTGCAATAAATTGTTTTCTATCTTTTATAATGTTGAAAGATTGCGCTTTTGGAAATGTTAAATTGCTGTAAATCACCTGTATGTTGTTCAGTCTTAATATTCAGCTGCTAAGGGCCTAAGCTTGAATTCTTTTCAAAAAGCCATATACTTCACTGCTTCTGTCCTCATGAGATTCTTCTTTATAAACTAAAGGTGAGAAATTGGGCTTGTTTATGCCTGTTTTTGGATGCTATAAGTGCCCTTAGGAACTGCAATATGGTGTCTGTGGATTGATCACAGACTTGGATTGAATTGTCAAATGCCGTGTTGCTAAGGGTGTCAGTACACACGCGCAGGGAACTGCATTTAGAAACACTCCAATGTCAAGATCTGCTTGATATAGTCAATGTACAATTCTGGCTTGCTGCTTGTGATGTGATTTATGGAGCTCAGTATGCCAATTAAAACGTCTTGTGTTGGTCAATATCTCCTTAAATTTACACAGTTGAACACTTGTCCAGGAGCAGAAAGGAGTCCCTCCAGCATTTGAAACAGCTATCAACACTGTCCCTGGCTGCTGCAATTTTGCAAGTGCTTGGTGCTCTGTATATTTGGTTCAAATTGATAAAGCTTACAGCAAGTTGTGCAATAGATTGTTGAAGCACCTTTTGAAATAGACAGCATACAGCCCGGAAATGAGCCCAAGTCATCCATGCTGAACAGTTTTCCTGAACTGAACTAGTCCCATTCGCCTATGTTTGGCCCATATCCCTTTAAACCATTCTTATCCATGTCCAAAAATGTTTTAAATACTGTAATTCTACCTGTCTCTACCCACATTTCCTCTGGCAACTTGTTCCATATACTTTGCTTTTAATCAAGAGGACCCATTCTTTCCCTTTCACACCCTAATTTTTTTCCATTTTTTGTTTTTTTTTGTATTTCGTCACTTACTGCCCTTTTGTCTTTTACACTGCAGGCCTCTACACCACTTGCTGTCTTGTTCCTCTTCTGCCTTTGTCAAAAATATATTTTAAAAAGAAAACATTTTCCAACACCTTTTAGTTTTGTTGGACTCAAAACTTTCTCTTGCCACAGATGCTACCAGACCTGCTGAGTTTCCTCTCGTATTTTCTGTATTTCTTTCAGATTTTCAGCATCTGCAGAAATTTGTTTTTTATTTAAGTCTGTGAATGTTGTGCAATCTGTTCGCTAATTGTGGCTGTCATGGTTGAACAGAGTAAGGTGTGTATGAGAAGCTTATGGCAGTAGTAGGTAAATGAAGATAAGACAAAATGTGAGAGTCCTGATTGGAGATTGTGGATGTGATGACGTAAGCAATATCTGAAGGTATTAGTGATGTTGATATGGCATTTGAAGATGTACTTGCCGACATTGGCCACTCATGATGTCATTTAATTTCTTGTGGCACTTTTTTTTTAGTTTTGATTCGACCTCCTCAGCAATGGCAGCCTCATCTTTCCAAATGTGTGTCTTAATGGAAGTATTATGGAAGTCTGAGAACCCTTTAAGCCCACAGTCTCCAGTTTTGTATCACTTGTTAATATCTCTCAGGTTAGAATGCACTTCCTGTACAACCTGCTCCAGCCCCAATGCACTTCCTGTATGAGAGGTATGGACCAGATTATGTCATGTTGACCACTCGCTATATTGACCTCCCAATATATCCAGCCAATCAACAGGATAATGTGTCTGCTGCATGTGAATTCAAATTAGTAGGCTGCACAAATTTGGTGGCGTACTGACTGTATTGCAATAATCTGGAGGTTATCTAACTTTGACCTTGTCCGTATGGCTCTGTGTCAAATGTAGTTTGAGAGTCACTTCTGTAAAATGCCTTGGGATGCTTTATCGGGAAAAGTTACTGTTTAAATGCAAGTGTTTAATGCGTAATGGCTACCATGAGCCTTTGTGCCAATTGTGATTCTTTTCTGCAGCCACATTGTGTCTTTCAATGAGTTTTCTTATCAGGCTCCCTTGACATGTGAAAAGCTAAGTGGAAGAGGAGGACCATCAAAAGGCACCAGAGCATTTTAAGGATTAAGAGATGTTCTCTGTCTATGTTCTGATACTAGGCTATCTGAACCTCCAAAATGCGCTACACTTCTCTTCCTCGACAATAAGTACATTCCCGAAATAACAAGGTGTAGAGCTGGATGAAACACAGCAGGCCAAGCAGCATCATAGGAGCAGGAAAGCTTGACGTTTCGGGCCTAGACCCTTCATCAGAAATGGGGGAGGGGAAGAGGGTTCTGAAATAAATAGGGAGAGAGGTGGAGGCGGATAGAAGATGGATAGGTGGAGAGGAGACAGACAAGTCAAAGAGGTGGGGATGGAGCCAGTAAAGGTGAGTGTAGGTGGGGAGGAAGGGAGGAGATAGGTCAGTCCAGGGAGGACGGACAGGTCAAGGGGTCGGGATGAGGTTAGTAGGTAGGAGATGGGGGTGCGGCTTGAGGTGGGAGGAGGGGATAGGTGAGGGGAAGAACAGGTTAGGGAGGCGGGGATGAGCTGGGCTGGTTTTGGGATGCGGTTGAGGGAGGGGAGATTTTGAAGCTTGTGAAATCTACATTGATATCATTGGGCTGCAGGGTTCCCAAGCTGAATATGATTTGCTGTTCCTGCAGCCATTGGGTGGCATCATTGTGGCACTGCAGGAGGCCCAGGATGGACATGTCGTCTGAGGAATGGGAGGAGGAGTTGAAATGGTTCGTGATTGGGAGGTGCAGTTGTTTATTGCAAACCGAGTGCAGGTGTTCTGCAAAGCGATCCCCAATCTTCTGCTTGGTTTCCCTGAGGTAGAGGAGGCCACAACGGGTACAGCGGATGCAGTATACCACATTAGCAGATGTGCAGGTGAACATCTGCTTGGTGTGGAAAGTCTTGTTGCGGCCTGGGATGGGGGTGAGGGAGGAGGTGTGGGGGCAGGTGTAGCACTTCCTGCGGTTGCAGGGAAAAGTGCCAGGTGTGGTGGGGCTGGAGGGGAGTGTGGAGCGGACAAGGGAGTCACGGAGAGAGTGGTCCCTCCGGAAAGCAGATAAGGATGGGGAGGGAATAATGTCTTTGGTGGTGGGGTCAGATTGCAGATGGCGGAAGTGTCGGAGGATGATGCGTTGGATCCGGAGGTTGGTGGGGTGGTACGTGTGGACGAGGGGGATTCTTTTTTCATTGTTATTGCGGGGACGGGGTGTGAGGGATGAGTTGTGGGAAATGCAGGAGACACGGTCGAGGGCGTTCTCGACCACTGCGGGGGGGATGTTGCGGTCCTTGAAGAACGAGGACATCTGAGATGTACGGGAGTGGAATGCCTCATCCTGGGAGCAGATGTGGCAGAGGCGAAGGAATAGGGGATGGTATTTTTGCAGGAAGGTGGGTGGGAGGAGGTGTACTCTCGGTCGCAGTGGGAGTCAGTGGGCTTGAAATGGATACCGGTTTCCAGGTGGTTACCCAAGATGGAGACAGAGAGGTCCAGGAAGGTGAGAGAGGTGTTGGAGATGGTCCAGGTGAACTTCAGGTTGGGGTGGAAGGTGTTGGTGAAGTGGATGAACTGTTCGAGCTCCTCGTGGGAGCACGAGGCAGCGCCGATACAGTCATCAATGTAACGGAGGAAGAGGTGGGGTTTAGGGCCAGTGTAGGTATGGAAGAGGGATTGTTCCACGTAACCTACAAAGAGGCAGGTGTAGCTTGGGCCTGTGCAGGTACCCATGGCCACCCCCATTGTCTGTAGGAAGTGGGAGGAATTGAAAGAGAAGTTGTTGAGGGTGAGGACGAGTTCGGCTAAGCGGATGAGGATGTCAGTGGAGGGGGACTGGTCAGGCCTGCGGGACAGGAAGAAGCAGAGGGCCTTTAGGCCATCTGCATGGGGAATGCAGGTGTATAGGGACTGGACGTCCATAGTAAAAATGAGGTGTTGGGGACCGGGGAATTGGAAGTTCTGGAGGAGGTGGAGGCCGTGGGTGGTGTCACAGACGTAGGTAGGGAGTTCCTGGACCAAGGGAGAGAAAATGGAATCTAGGTAGGTGGAGATAAGTTTGGTGGGGCAGGAGCAGGCAGAGACAATGGGTTGACCAGGGCGTTCAGGTTTGTGGATTTTGGGAAGGAGATAGAAGCGGGCGGTGCGGGGTTGGGGAACGATGAGGTTGGAGGCTGTGGGTGGGAGGTCACCTGAGGTGATGAGGTTATGGATGGTTTGGGAGATGATGGTTTGGTGCTCGGAGGTGGGGTCATGATCCGGGGGCGGTAGGAGGAAGAGTTGGAGAGTTGGCGCCTGGCCTCAGCGACGTAAAGGTCAGTGTGCCATACTACAACTCCCTTGTCAGTGGGTTTTATGGTGAGCTTGGGATTGGAGCGGAGGGCTGCACGTTCTGCGGGGGAGAGGTTGGAGTGGGTGAGAGGTGGACATTCCTGAAGTTGGTTTTGGCAGCTGGTAAAGTTATGCAAGTGAGAATACCTGACCAACTGGTATATTGGAACACGTTGAAATGAGCACATTATTATTCTTTATTTGAAAGTGTGACTGAGTGATCTTCAATCAGCAAAACATGATTATCTGTACCCACCCAGATTCCAACCATATTTGTTTGCCTTGTTACTGTTGCCTGGCCACATTATCAGACAATTTTCTTTGGAGTGACAGGAGCAGCAGTCATATATGAAGCTGTGCTATCCCCAGTAAGAAATCCTACCTTTAGTATGGATATATTCCCTTGCTCCTATGTAGGATTCACACAGACAGTGCTGTTAGCTGTGTCTTTATCAATGCTCTTAGAGATTTTTCCGAGGTGCTTCAAGTACTTTTTTCCCCCCATCTCCTTTATCCCTACTTCCCTTTGTCTTTGTCTGTCTAAGTTTCGTTTTATTAGAATTTTGTCTGCACTGCTAATGTTCTCTTGACACTTGATCTGCTCGGCACCTGGATTTGTAAATAGTGATGAGGATTAGATGACTTGGGAAATCTTAAGAATTATTTTCACATTACCTGTCTTGCAGTTTTAAATCGAAAACCAACTATTATAACAGTGTGTTTGATGCATTTTACACACTTGTCTTGTAAGATCCTGTGGACCACAATTCTAATTTGATCACCTTGCCATTTCTATTTTGGGGCTTTATTGGATTTATTTTCATTCCAAGAACATTAGAACATATTGCAGATACTGTGGGATAAATTCTTCTTCAGTTGTGTGGATTCAAACTGTGGTGGGTTCTATATTACTCCTCAATCTGTTCTGCCACTCTTCCCAAGCTGGCAAAATATAAAGGTGCCCATATTTCATATTATTTTCTTGCTTAAGTTCAAGGATTAATGTAAGAGACTTGGAAATGCAGGGAGAAGACTACAAATGAAGGAATAAGACTCTTTGCATCTTATGTGTGCGTGTGAGCATGTCTTTTCATTTTTTTATAAGGTCTTTAAAATCAATCAGTGATAAATAATCATCGACATCTTTCAATAATAAACCTCTGGGAGATTCTGAAGCTAACCATCTTTAAATATGTTTAGGATAGAGATTGGTAGCTTTGTGATTATCAATGGCATAAAGCGTTTTGGGGATTGGGTGGGTAAAAAGCATTTGAATAGCAAGGTAGGCTTGATGGGGTGAATAGCCTGTTCCTGTTCTGAAGAGTCTGTCACTCTGCTTTTCCACATTTTGATTTAAGCTAGGGAACAGCATTGTTATTATTTGTGAAACTAATGTCACAGACCCTGAGAGAGTACAGGGAGATGGAAGTGGTGCACTTGAATCAGTCAATCCTGCAGTAGTACACCAGATCACTGTACAGCTCATTCCTTCTCTTGCAAATGTATCTTTTTTTTCCTTTTCTTCCCCTTCCTTCACTCTGTTCCTTGCAAACATGCCGTCTGTAGCATCTTCTGATTCTGATGAAGGGCTGCTTTTGAAATGTGGGAGAAACTAGAACTAGTAAAACATCTTGCATTTAAGACAAACATGAGAATCTTTTTCTGAGCGGATTGTAAGTCTGTGGAATTTGCTTCCCTACAAAGTGCTGGAGGTAGATCCGTTATGATTTTTATGGCAGAGATAAATGGACTTTTGACAAACATGGGAGCCGAAGGTTAACGGGGCGGGGGTGGCTGGTGGAGGGGGGTGGGTACAGTTAGGGGTGGGAATGAGGATTGGAAGCCAGAGTTGGATCAGCATTATCATACTGAATGTTGGAGCCAGCTTGGGGGGCCAAATAGCCTACTCCTGCTCCCTGTTTGTATATTTTTCTTTATATTTTTCTTTACAGATTGTGTTTGAATTGTTGAATTTTTTTCAGCAGTTTTTGTATCATTTTCAGCATCTGGTTTTATGGTGAAATTCCTTTCATACCACAGGATCCCTAACCATATAATTTTCCTTTTGTGTACCCACTGTCCCCCCCCAACCTCTTCTCGCAGATTTTGCTGACACAGCTGAGAATGGGACCCTTCTTCTTCGTAAGGAGAACAAAGAACAAGAAGGTCAGCCTGAAGGAAGAACTTCATGCTACATTGGTAAAGATCATATTACACACACCTAGAATAGTGAAAACAAAGTGACATTTCTGCTCTATGTTGAACATGAAGTGATTACGTCTCTGTTTTGTTTGGGCATAGGTAAATGCTTAGCAGCAAGTCGCCTACCCACTCTTTAATCAATTATGAGGCATGTGTAGTGCAAAAACCAGATGGAGAAAGTAATCTAGTATTGTAACTGACTGATTCAAATGACTTTCACAGATAATAGGGAAGTAAAGCTGTGCAATATGAATGTTCTTCTGTTAAAATGAATTAAAAAAACTTCTATACTCAATTAATTTTCACCTGTAGTGGGACACAAAGTGGCTGAAATAACCAGCTCCCTAACATAATTCCAGATAAATTTATAAATATTGGACTCGTGATTCATTGATAATACTACACAACTTCATATCAGTAGTGTTGTATAAAGTAGTGTTGATTAGAGTGAATGAAAGCACAAGGAAAACTGTGACGTTGACAGTCTATGGATAAATCGTATTCCTCCCTGAGACACCATTTTTCTCATTCGGTGACAACAGGTTCTCTGATTTTGTTACATTTTCCAACAACAGGGTCTATTTAACCCAAATCTAAACATTTTCTTACCAAAGATCGTGTTTTAAAGAAACAAAGTGTAAAATTTAATTCTCAAATCATCCATGACCCACTGTACTTTTTTAAACAATGATTTGGGATAAACTGAATGACCCCATTCATTGATGGCCTACTAGGATTTCCAAATTAGTAAGGTGCAGTCATGCAGTAGCTTTCCCATTAGGCAGATAAAGGTAACAAACAGGTAGGTTATCTTCACATTTTTTGATAAAAAGGAAAAACCAGCAGACCAAACTCAGCTGAGCACTTAGACTCCTTCCTGTGGTTGATTACACAGCATTGGGAACACATTGTTCCTTCTCTCTCTGAGGGAAATATTTGAATGTAAGAGAAAGAGTAATGAGGGGTTGAACAATGTGCATCTTGACTAGCAAAACAAAACATGTGGAAAACTTCAGTGACTTTTTGGCTGAATAGTGGCTCTAATGAAAGATCACCCAGATATACCCAACAAGGCAGTCTTTCACCATTCAAAAGTAGGAAACCAAAGTTGGTTAAGTCCCATTTTCCTGCTTTGTTTGGGTACCTTCTGAAAGCTCATGTTTGCATGAGAGATGAGCAAACTAGTAAAGTTTGAACTTTGATAGGACACCAAAGCAAAGAGAAACTCTTCTTTACGTAAGCCATATGTTACAGGACAGTGTCTCTCACATTACAGAGGAAGGAAACTCAATAAATTACAAAAATATCTTGATTGTAAAACAGTGAAGATATTTTGCATTTTCAAATGATTTCAAGTCACTTTTTTGTCTTTTCAGCACAGTGATGATTATCATTTCCCCAGACGGGTAGTGTATTTTTAGGGGAAATGCTATTTTCGAATTAAAATCATAGTTTTTGTGAAATATTGTTCTGTGATTCTCTTTACTAACTCACTCTCAAGCATTCTATGTTTACTATACCGTGTTGCCATTCATTCATAAACTGTGTTTTTGTAGTACGTTTTACTCTTACAAGATAAACTAAACGTCCCTTCCCAGGCTGCCAACCCAATACTGTTTCTTTATACCTTCCAATTCTTATCGGCCCCATGCTGCAAGCAGCGTTTAGACAACAAGGCTACCCCTGAATAAGTGTTAATACTGTAACCTACTCGGAACAGTGCCATCCCTGCCATCATGTCTCCATAACTCACTTGAAACTATAGAAAGATTATAGTATTAGTTAGCCCTTACCAATCATCTCTTGGGACTTAAGTAGGCTGCAGGGCATCAAAGAGTTTCCTCCACCAGCATATCCTTGCAGTCTGCTGCTTTTTATCTCTTTGAGATTTCTTTATACACTACCTATTTCTAACTTTTATTTAGGACTACCATCTTGTACTAACATACAGATTTATACTTTTTAAATACATATTAAGTAGGACCACTACCCCCTTTTAGAAACTTACTATCAAAACCACGCTTCTATAAACCTGCATGAATGAATGTGCAAGAACTGTCATAAACTGGCAATAGTAGATGAAATCTCACAACCCAGCTGCGGGAGATCAGATTAATATCCTTTACACTTTTATTTAGTACACATATAATTTATCACTTATTTAGATGATATAGGTCTAGTATTACTAACTTTAAAGACAAAAGGACTAGCACCTCTTAAATAATACAGACTTAGACCAGACAGACATCTAATCCCCTCAGGAGTAATAGCCAGCAGTTAACAAGGACTTAAACAATCTCCTGCTTCCCCAGGACAAATGTCATGCAAACTTGTGTACAATAGGTACAACTATGTGACCCCATAGTGCTAAAATTTTATGAGAAAACTGTATAAAAGAGGCTACGGTAAAACTGTACTTTGGATTCCATCACCGCCACGAACTGTGCCACTGCACATGCTCAATATAGAGGCTATTTTCACCACTCCCCGATCTCTGTCATTATTGAACATTACAAACAATTGTTGTTGACAAGATTTTTCTTTCTACTTTGTGAAAATTAATCTTTTATGTGCCTTTGCTCACAGTAATCTGCAAAGTTTACATTTTCTCATCCTGCAGGTAATTCCTGGTTCCAGAAAGTGATGAAAAGGATGAAATCATTTGTTGCATTTCATGAATCGACCACTTTTAACACACTCATTATCATCTATGTGATGCTGTATGTATTATAAATCTTAATAAATAGAACCATTTATTAGGCTTTGCAAAGTTTAAGAGAACGTCCAACTTTTTTTTTCTTTGAGAAGAGAATTGTTGTCTGGTAACATTTTTTATAAAAGAGTTGAAAACTAGCAGAACCTATGATGTAGATTTTTAACCTGGGCTTCGCACAAAACGGTCCAAAATTGCTGGTGCTGTATATTCTCCAAAACAGATGATGATTGGTTGACCAAAGTGCTTGCCAGTTTCACATGCACTTCTGTATCTTTGGACATGCATAGGACCTCAGTTATTTTGGAATAGAACTAGCAGTTCAATCACCAAAGAGAACGTAGCTGTGTTTCCATTTTTTTTTGTAGATTAAGCAGGAGCAGAAGTATTCCTCCAAGTATTCTGTCCAAAACTTGCCTCTTGTCCTGCTGCATTGGGTCTCTGTTGACCCCCAAACCAGACAGGCAGTTTTCAGGCCAGGCTGCTCAACATTGAGCTGTCTTTCAGTTGGTGATATATTTTCTTATTTTCTGTCTATGGTCCATTGAATGAATTGTCATGAGGTGCAGCCTATGAACTGGGCCTTGTGTTAGCACACAGGTGGTCAGTTGACAGCGTGATAGTTGGAAACTAGCCTTTTATTTCTAAATTGACGCAGCATTTATTTCCGAGGGTAATGCCTTTTATACAGAATGTGCAGAAGTGACTTACTGGAGCATTTTGTAATGGAACGTTGATCAACATATTTTAATTGTTACCTAAATGCTAAGATTGAACTACATACAAGAAATAATTGTGGTATTCCTTAATAATGCTTTAGAATACATTGTGCAAAAGCAATGTGTTCTGTTTTCTGATGTAAGATAATGCTTGCAAACAAGGATTGATGATCTGCGACGTTGTCACTGCAAACTGTTTCAAAATAGACTACCAGCAAATTGTTGGGAAAAGTTCTGTGCAGGTTCAACCTCGACTCTTGTTAATCTGTTTTAATTTTTCAATTGCAGAGTACTACTATTGCTGATCTCTTCCGGTTACATTGGCTTCAGAATTGTGGCTCTAGAAGAGCAGCTGATGTCTATGGGGGCCTGGCCAGAGCTCCATACGCACAATCAGTAAGTACATTAACTGGTCAGATCGAATTGATTGCCATTTTGAAAGCCTTGTGCCATGCTTGTAAGCTATATGGAGCATTCACATGTTCAGGTTGCTCCTTATAGTAACTGATACACTGCCCCCACACATATAATTGGTAACCACTTCTTCATAGAAGTGCAGAGTGGTGACTGTACCAGGCCCATTACTTTAAAAGGACATATATAAAGTGTTTTATATATGTTCTGAAATGTAAATCTTGCTGAAAAATGAGACATTTTACTGGAATGCTTTGTCTTGCCCTCATCAAGAATAATGCAAGAATGGCAAATTTTAAATCTCAATCATTTATATTTCAAAGTAAAATACTGATGATTAGCTCATGGTGGGTCTGCTGAAGGCGTTGCCATGGAGAAAATATTGGCGAACTCTTACGGGCTCCCAAACTCTCTGATAATTTAATGATTGCAGGCTTTATCATATTACTTTTGTTTGCAGAGAGTGGGTACCTGTGACTGAATGTAATCATAGATCATAGAATCCCGACAGTGTGGAAACAGGCCCTTCAGCCCAACAAGTCCACACCGACCCTTGGAGCATCCCACTCAGACCCATTCCCCCATAACCTACCTAAGCTACACATCCCTGAATACTATGGGCAATTTAGCATGGCCAATCCACCTAGCCTGCACATCTTCGGACTGTGGGTGGAAACCGGAGTACCCGGAGGAAACCCACACAGACACGGGGAGAATGTGCAAACTCCACACAGACAGTTGCCCGAGGGTGGAATTGATCCTGGGTCCCTGGTGCTGTGAGGCAGCAGAGCTAACCACTGAGCCACCGTACCACCCAAATGTAATATGTGTCAAGCAATTGCACGTGAGCCACTTTGCAAGTTTGGCTGTTAGCATAGCTATCGTCACACTCGGGATTAGTACAAATCTATTAGAAATATCTTCATTTAGGATTTTTATCACATAATTGTTCCTCACAGAAAGAGTGAATGTGAAGTAGATTAGCAGACACAGGTGAGAGCAATGTAATCATTTGGAAACTTGTTGTATGCCAGCAGAGCTTCAGAGACTTTCGGGATGGATGAATTGAAATGGG
Source organism: Ginglymostoma cirratum (assembly GCA_024137785.1). Lineage (NCBI taxonomy): Eukaryota > Metazoa > Chordata > Chondrichthyes > Orectolobiformes > Ginglymostomatidae > Ginglymostoma > Ginglymostoma cirratum. The sequence continues at coordinate 17,163,807 of JAHRHZ010000274.1, forward strand.
CTGAATGAGATTTCACACCCAAGATTATTTTGTGATGTCTGGAATGGTGGCTTGTATTCAAGACCATTTCTGTCCTCCAGCTGAAAAAGATCAGCATGTGGACAAGGTTGATTAAAATTCAAGATATGTTTATAAATTGTGCTGCATAAAGTAATGAAAATGTCTCATGTGAGTGCCAAAGTAGTGTAATGTTTGAGACTCTTGATTTCATTATATCGCTTTACACAGAGGTAAAGCAGACTCCTATTGCCAGTTCCGTTATCATTTTCCTGTAATTGATGTAGTTTATGCCTTCAGAAATAAAGCCATTCAGTTGAATAGTTCTGTTGGTTGCATTCCAAAAGAGCATGTTAGAGCTTGCAAAACTGAAGATGTTATTACTAAAGCCACTCCTACGTACCATACTTTCCAAGAGTTACACCCTATTTATTGTAACTTCTGTACAATACGGAAGTGTTTACTTTGACCTGGAAAAGGCCTCGGTTTAACCCCTCATTAAAAGGCAGAGTCTCCAACAGTGTGACCCTCCCTTAGTTCTACACTGAAATGTGTGCTGCGGCTTTGTGACCAAGTCTGTGTTGTTGGACGTGAACCACCTGACTGTTAGGGGTTCTTCCCACCCCCCCACTCTGCCTTTGTATGTGTAATTTAAATGGTTCATACATAAAAGAGCATGACAACTCCTTAACTAGTAGTTGCCCTGCATCCAATTGATTCAGACAGAACATGAGTATCTCAGTCATGCTTGATTTAATGTCAAATTACTTTGTCATTCAAGTTATTGGTCAAATCCAGTCACAGTAAATCTACTCAAATAAATCCATTCTTAATTCAAAGATTTAGCTTACGTCTATTTTTTAATCACTGGAATTGCCTAGTAATCTTAAACAGATGATTATTGGAAATTAGGATTTCAGTTCTAAAAGAAAGCATTAACTTATTAATAACATGTGTTTAAACACAAACTTGCATTTTATATAGGACATTTAATAACCTAATAGACTCTTCCAATCTAATTTTCCTGATGGAGTCAGTTATTATTCTTAAGGATGAAACCTACACCACAACAAATACCTGCTAGCTTTGTGCCACACTTTCTCTAATGTAAAGAAAATACTTGGTTGCCCGTTGTTAACTATTCAACCATTTGGATGCCTTCACCCTAATATTTTAATGGGTTTTCGGTTTGGTTTTGAACTTGCCACAGTCACGCATGCACAAGACTCACTAACTGAAGGGGCTGCTGGATAATTCCACTAACACTCATTCCTTCTTCTAAAGTAGTCCTGAGTGATTTTATAAAAAATATAGTCCTATTTATTTCTTGCTTTCCTTTATCCATAACATGACCCATGCTGCAGTGTTCTCTCCTCTTCCTCCTGCCCCACCCTGTCTTTAAGCTACCATACTGTCTTAGGATGGAAAAATAAAGACTCCAATCTCTTCACATTTAAACTAAAATAATTTGGACACAATCTATCACTTTATATTAAAAATACACCAATGCCTGTGTAGACAACAGTTTATCACAAATGAATGACAATTTTTTTTTGCTATTTCTGACCAGCAGAATGGAATTTAAAAATGCATGCTTTTGCAAAACAACAATGCAAATCAAATTGTTGAAGACAAACTTGTGCTCTTTGGGTCCTAATGCATTTGAAGCTTTTATTTAAAATTCAAACTTACTGTACTTTCTTTAAAAATTGGTTCTGTTTTAAATTTTTAAGTGCTAGGCACTTTCATCTGCAGTCAATTCAGCTTTGGAAAATATGAAACTGTGTCGATTGTTAGGTGAAATCAGTTTCCAGTAATGGCTTTGTCTTCCATTACAAAGTGATCATTCTTTGGAAGTATGATGTGTTCAGCTGAAAATAGATTAAAGTAGAAAAATCTGACTCACTGTTGACTGGAAGCAAACATTTTAGCCAAGATGATAAACATTTATTACTTTTCTATAGAATTCCCATATGAGTGAGTTCATATGTTGTATACGTACTGTCTTTTGGAGTCGTACAGTCACACAGCATGGAAACAGGACCTTTGGTCCAACTCGTCCATGCCAACCAAATTTCCCAAACTAAACTAGTCCCACTTGCCAGCCCATCTCCCTCAAAACTTTTCCTATTCATGTACCTGTCCAAGTGTCTTTTAAATGTTATAACTATACCTGCATCCGCCACTTCCATAAGCGGTTCATTGCACATACAAACCACCCTCTGTGTGAAAAGGTTGCCCCTCAGGTCCCTTTTAAATCTTTCCTTTCACCTTAAAACAATGTCCCCTAGTTTTGAACTCACCCACTCCAGGGAAAAGATCTTTACTATTCACCTCCTTAATGCCCCTCATGATTTTATAAATCCCCATTAGGTCACCCTCAACCTGCCAGGCTCCAGTGGAAAAAGTCCCAGCCTATCCTTATAACTCAAACCCTTCAGTCCTGAACCCTTTTCAATTTAATGAAAATATGCTGTTCTATGTGGTCACATGAGCTGTGAATCAATAAAGCTTGTTTAGCCCTTTTTTAAACTTGTATGATTCGAGTTAAAGTAAACCAGCAGTCAATATTTATTGAAACAGGTTAAATGTTAGTTTATTGCAAGCTATTATTGAATGCTCTTCAATAATAGAGTTAAATCCAATTAACAAGTTACAGGAAGCAAGATGAAAGCAAATACAAATAAGTCAAAAGAATGTTTCTTGAGGAGAATATCTTTGGTATACCTTTGGGGCCCGTTGCTCAGGTTCCTTCTTGTTGAAATGATGAGGTTAATCCTTGAAAGATAGATCCAGCAGCTGCAAAGTCTTCGTACTTCTGGATAGATGGAGCATGCTTGCACAGGTAGACACAGCAGATAGAGAGACTAAAAGAGAGAAAGATTTCTTGTATATTTGCAAGTTGCATCGACATTTTTGGCTGAATTTGGTTGATCCCTGAGCAAACATGTTCTTCTACTGAGCTGAGATATCTCCAGTTTTGAGGTTGCTGGTTCAGACTTTGCTGAGGAGTTCTGATTTTAAAACGGAGGTTCACAATTATGTACAGATCAAGTGGCTGCTATGATAACTTTTGCTGATACATTGTCACATAGAACAAGCCGTTACGCTGGAAATCCCCCTGGGGTTTCTTCCAGTTTCTTGTTGTCTGAAAAGTATTGATTTCTCACACCAGTAAAAGAAAAGCCACTGTATTGTCCAGACGGCCGATTGAATTCCAGTGGTTCTGTTTTGTAATCACTGTACCAGCCAGTCTTTTAGCCAGCTGGCATGAATGAACAGGGACAATCATGTGACTCGTGGCAGCCATTTTTCTATGGCATGTCAATTATTTAAACAGTCGGAGGAGGTGCTGTAGTGGTCATGACACTGAATTAGTGCGAAATCCACTCGTGGCAGCTGGTGGAATTTCAGTTTAACTCACAAAGGTTTGGAATATGAACCTAGTCTCCATAATGTTGCCATAAAATTACCTTCAACTGTGGCAGGAAAGAACACATCTGATTCAATAATGCTGTAGGGAAGGATATCTGCCGTCTTTACTTGGTCCAACCTACATGTGACTCCAGGTTCACAGCAATGTAGTTTAACCATGAAACGTCTTAGAAAGTCACTCAGTTCAAGGAAGTAAGGGATGGGCAACAAATCATTGTCAATCACACCCACATTCAACGAACGAATAAAGGAAAAAATGTCAAACCAGTCTATAGACAAAATATGATGTTATTCACTTAGTTGTAACTCAAAAATATTTTGGGAGATGAATTTCAAATGGCTAATTGCTCTAGCTATGAAGAGAGGTTGAGTAGATTAGGATTATTTACATTAGAAAGACGGAGGTTGAGGGGGGACCTGATTGAGGCCTGCAAAATCATGAGAGGTATAGACAGGGTGGATAGCAAGAAGCTTTTTCCCGGAGTGGGGGACTCAATTACTAGGAGTCACGATTTCAAGGTGAGAGGGGAAAAGTTTAAGGGAGATGTGTGTGGAAAGTTCTTTATGCAGAGGGTGGTGGGTGCCTGGAACATGTTGCCAGCAGAGGTGGTAGAGGCAGGCACGATAGCATCATTTAAGATGTATCTAGACAGATACATGAATGGGAAGGGAGCAGGGGGATACAGATACTTGGAAAATAGACAACAGGTTTAGATAGAGGATCTGGATCAGCACAGGCTTGGAGGGCCGAAGAGCGTGTTCCTGTGCTGTAATTTTCTTTGTTCATTGTTCTTTGACATATGCCAACCAGCATTTTTAAAATTTGTTTGAAGTACCAGACCACAGTAAGATTGCTATGTTAAAGGATTAAAGAGTTCCCTGTATCTGACTTGGTGGTCACTGATGTATCTTTAACAAAAACAATAAAAACAAGCAGAAATTGCTGGGAAAGCTCAGCAGGTCTTCAGCATCTGTAGAGAGAAATCAGAGTTAAGAAAAGTTAACTAAGATTTCTCTCCACAGGTACTGCCAGACCTGCTGTGCTTTTCCAGTAATTTCTGCTTTTGTTTCTGATTTACAGCACCAGTAGTTCTTTTGGATTTTATTTACCTATGTATCTTTCCTTTGTAGATATAGAAAAACATGAAGCTAGAAGAATAACTGTGAGCAGCACCATCCGCGTGTCCAAGGACTCCGATCTGCTCAGTTGACTCTACAACAGGATTACGCGAATGTCACTGGTTCACATAAAGCCTTCAGGCACCAGGGGATAATGTGTCTGTTGACTGTCAAAAAGAGTAATAGTTTAAACTTTCTTTTTGTCTGCAGCAAACTAAATGTTTCAGTGGTGCCCTCTTTGTAAAGAGGGGGCACTTGTCAGAAATTTGATTATTTTGTGGCAAGTACCACCTATCAATTCTAGAAAAGTGGAAACATTTGGAAATAGTGCAATGATTTTAAGTTGTACCAGCCAGTAAACAGGATTTATCACTGATTTGCCTCTCAGGTGACCAGTTGCTACTGTAAGATGATCTTGTGAACTAGCTAGCATTGAAAATAACCTTGAACCTTTTTGATTTGAAAATTTCATGCTGTAAACAATGTTTACACACACTGTCGTATGAAAAAACAGTCCGTGACTTGCATGATTGGTTTGATGTAGTACAAGGCAGAAGACACAATCCAAGCTACTTTTCAATTTTAAGCATTAGGCACTCTGTAAGTTGGTCTTTAAGATAAATGACTGCAGAATGGTATAACTGGAATCTGTGTGCAATTATTGAGAGCTGACTCAGTTTATTCTGATTTAATGTCATTGTGTTTTGACAGTGTAATTTGTGCAGTACTCTATCCCTGCAGTGTATAAAAGTTAAAAAAGGACAACTGTTATAGCTGGTAGCAAAAGACCGTGTAGGTGTAAACAAGAAACTGTTACAGTTTTTCCAACACATGAAAGAGTTTATATGCAGTACTGTCTTCATTCAGAAATAGCACAAAAATAAATAACTCTTTTATGAGCTGAGCTTCAGTGGTTTGTTTCTTTGAAACAGGCCATGCAATATTTTGATTATCTTTACACTGCAATATTGTACACTTTAGACCTACCCTGTATTAAATTTGCTATTTATGTTGCATACTTACTTGGACAACAACGTTCTACAGCAGACCGTCAGGCCTCACCAGATGGAGATTTATAATCCCAATCACATGCTTTACTACTTTATTACAATCACTCCTTTTGCCTTTTGTTCTGTTATTGTTTAATTTCTTCTTTCCCCTCTTCTCAGTCTTGCCCTACCCCAGACCTTCCCTGTTCTCTCCCCACCACCATCTTTCCATATCATCGCATTTCTACCTTTTATTCAATTCTAAAGCTCAGTCAAATTCACCTTGAAGCATTTACTGTCTCTCCCTCTGCGGATGCTGCTGGAACTGTTGGATATTTCCAGAATTTTGTTATTCTTGGTTTTCAGCATCCACAGTATTTTGCTTTTATTTTTTACACGTTTTGTTCCTTGAATGTATCCACAATATATTCTCCTGTTTATGGGTGATAATACAAGAATATGCATAGGAGATAAACCTTTAACTTCGACTGTAGTGTAACATAGACATTGAGCTGCTACTTGTCGATGCTAAACATTCTAACATTGACACACTCCCTATCAGTGAGGACACATGGTTCTCCATAATTATCAAAATCAAAACATTTTTACAACAGGAAATCTAAATCTACAGTCAAACCCAAATCAAAAGGACAAAAGCAACAAGTAATGGAATTGTACTGCATGTTCATCTTTATCCTAGAAGATTTGTTCTTAGTGAGTCATTTTCTAATTAATTAATTTAACCTAACCATTGTGAAATGGCATCTGATCTACTGTGTACTTTCAATTTTATCATAATTTATTTTCTATTTATAGCTCATGGCATGTAAATAATTGAGAGTTTAATGAACTCAATCTGACAGCATATTATCTATTGAATTTATTACATTGTCAGGTGTTGTGGATCTTTCATTTTAATTCTATAAACTAAAGAGACTTGTAATTTGCAGCATATTGTAATTATTTGTATACTGAAATGTTCAGAATTGTACAATCCTTTTATTATTTTGTACTTATTTTAACGAGTGTCTATAACCATGTTGAGAGTTATGATTGTTCATTTTATTTGTATTTTCACCACAATTCGGCATACATTGCCATCATGATTTTTCAGTATCTATCTATCATTTATTAAAAATTTCCTAGTCCTTCATTTTATCAAGATAAAGCAAGCTGGCATGGTGTTTAAGGGACAGTGTCAAAGGGTGTGGTAGATTTGTTTTCGTTCCATTAAAAGCTGGTTAGTGTCATCTGAACCTTGTGTATAGTAACCACATATCTTACTCCCACGTGTCATTTAATTGTTTCAGTTTCTTGCACGGACTATTGAAGCAGGGAAAATATGTAGAACAGAAGGCTTTTAGAAGTGCCTCAACATTAGTTTCAGTAAGAAGAATAGTCACGAGCTGACGTGACATGCATTTTCATTAGTAATTTTCTAAAATGACACTTATGTGGGTATGTTCACAGCATGCTCTCTTAAATAGAGCTATGACGTTTTTTTTCTCCTTTTGAGTTTGTAGAAAGACCATATTGTTCCTTGCATTTATGAATTGCCCTCTGCCCTCAGTCCTAAAGGCACATGACAACCAATAAATCTCTGCAGGTTGACTTTTACAACTATTAATTTACATGCTAAAGACTCCAAAGGAGGAAACATCTAAAGAATGCAACACAAAGCAGCAGTAGTGTTCGGGAATAATGCGGAACAATTTCCGACTACAGATTAGCAGTAATGAACTGTTGTAAGGAATACAGTTTGTGTGGAGGATGATAAATATAAATCTGACCTTATCTGAGAAATTACCCAGATTCTCCTTCAAACAATAAAGCAATCTTCCCTCTCTCTCTCTGGACCATTTTCACCAATTTTCATTGGCCAGAATGGTGCAAACAAGAAAGATATAAATGACACAGGAAACCTGTCTCTTTACCTGATTTCAAATCATTAATCCCCAATTCTGTGCTCTCAACATCTCACAGGAGCGTTATTGGAATGATTAGGAAAATGTGAATGTTTTTAAAACTGTTGGTTTTCCTGAAGTAAAACTAGTTGTAAAACTATTTGTGTTTATGCTAGTAAGAATACACTCTCCGTATTTTAATGTATTTGAGTAATGAGATGCTTTTGGATTTAAAAAGGTGCTCTTGTTTTGCTTGAAGAGGAATGTTGGAATGATTGTATCAAATCTGCACTAATTCACATGCCATTTCTGTGAAATGGTTTTTGTGAACTAAAATATAAATAAAACTATAAATTATTAGCTTGTTGTTTTCTCTTTTTTTTGTGTCAGCATTTCTACCTTGGTATGACCAAGATGGCAGGAATGCACTGTCTTTCTCTAGTCTCAATACTCCATGGGTCACAATGTACAATATTATAATTGTTTTATCCAGTTCCCTATCCAGTCAATTCTGTGCTTTCTCAATCTTAGACTTAACTTGGGAAAAAAACCATCAACTAATTAATTTTTTTAATATTCTTTTTATAATAAATGAAGATGCAGAACTAGTTAACACAGTTTGTAAATTTAAGATTATAAATGTTTATCCCTTTAAATAATCTAAGCCAAAACACTGCAAGTAAAGGAGGTGGAGGTGAGGGGTCACAGCAAACAGATTTCTCTCTGCAGATATTCACGTCAAAGAAAAAGAAACTTTTAGGCAAATAATTGCAAGTTCTTGAAGGAGAGGAGATTATGTGGTGTGTTCAGATGGCTGTCGATCTGGTTCCCTGCAACATAGACAGTAACTAAACATGTATAGTTGTCTGGGGTCTTGGCAGGTGCAGCTTGCTCAACAAGTACTGTACTGTGAAATCTTCCAGATATTGTTCAAAAGGACAACTGGATTTCATACTGGCCTTAAATTGTATTTCAGAAGCAGGAGAGAAATGAGCTGAACAGCCCTTTCCTTAGCAAGCAGAATTTCAGACAATGTTAAGAGTGGTGCCTGATGCAGTCTGTACAGTAATTCCATAGACATCTTGGTACTGATACTTAAGGAGGATGGTAAACCTAGGAATACTCGGGACATTGCCAACCTACCAGTCACATCTGTGCTATATTAAGTATATGATCCAAGGGTGAACCGATCGAGCATAACTTGTTTGGGCTGGAGAGGTGAATATTCCCCAGCTTCTGTCTAAAAAAAAAAAGACACTGAGCTTACAGTCGCCTGCCACCTCAACACACAACCCTGTTCCTTGACCAACATCTGTCTCCGTGCAAGCTGGAAGAACAGTACCTCATTTGCTGCTTGGAGTTCTGGAGTCTTCTAGACTCAATATAGAGTTCAATAACTTGAGCTCTCCCAAGTCCTTAGTCCAATCCCCATACACCAGGCCTTGCTATCACTTAGTCTGCTATTACACCCAACCCTTTGTTGGTCACTAACAGTCCCCACTAATAGCTATTCACCCTCCTAGCCAGATTGTTATCCACTCCTTTGTCTGTCCAACTGTTATCTCTCTTTGGGTTCTATCCCCACTTATCATTTACTCCTTAACACCACTCCCCCAACCTTACCTTCTGCATATAAACCAACATTTGAAAATTTATCTAAACCATTTTCTATATCTAAATATTGTTTTTTGCTTTCATCATGTTCTAATCTATAATTCTAATATTATATTGTGGTGTTAAAGAAATTACACAGATTCACATGACTGTATTCCTGTGACCGACCACCCTATTGACCAAAATTTTAAAAGTCTATCAAGCCAAATTTCATCAGTTCTGAGGACGGGTCAGTCGACCCAAAAAATTAACTCTGATCTCTCTCCACAGATGCTGCTAGACCTGCTGAGCTTTTTCAGTAATTTCTGTTTTTGATTCTCCAGCTGTCCCTGGTTCATAGGCAGTCTCAGAAAAATGCTCACTTGCTGGAACTTGCAGCTCCTGCCCTGCTTTAGCTGCTGGATTTCCTGAGCTTTAGGAAATTCAATGTGGAAGCATTACATTTAAATGGCTGCCAAAATTTGAGGAACCCATAGTCATTGACATATTTACATTCTTGAACTGTCTTTATCAAGCAGGTTAACTCCTCTTCAAAGTGTCTGATTTTTGGATTTATGAAGGGAGGAAAGATGATGCCTCTTGTAGGTAGTGTGACCACCATCTGGACACGAAAAATCAGAGTGGATCCTTGAAACTAAAACAAATGGGGCTTGTGCTCAGGATGCTGTTATGACCCCAGGCAATGATTCTGCTGGACAAGTTCCCAGAATGAAATTTGGCTTGATAGATTTTTAAAATTTTGGTTAATAGGGTGGTCGGTCACAGGAATATAGTCCTGTGAACCTGTGTAATTTCTTTAACACCACAATATAATATTAGAATAATAGATTAGAACATGATGAAAGCAAAAAACAATATTTAGATATAGAAAATGGTTTAGATAAATTTTCAAACTGTGACTAAAGTTTTCAACTTGGTTTCTAATGCTATCAATTCATAGAGATTTAAGTTGTACTTAACTGATTCTCCCCAGTAGTTTAAATTCACATGCGGAATGTGGGTTGCCCATCTTTGGTTAGTGTCATAGAGTCATTACAGCATGGATAGAGACCCTTCAGTCCAACTTGTCTGCACTGACCAGACATCCAATCTGACCTCGTCCCATTTGCCAGCATTTGGCTCATATCCCTCTAACTCCTTCCTATTCATACACCCATCCAGATGCTTTTTAAATGTTGTCATTGTAGCCACCTCCACCACTTCCTCTGGCAGCTCACTCCACACATGCACCATGCTCTGCCTGAAAAAGTTACCCCTCAGGTCCTTTTTAAATCCTTCCCCTCTCACTTAAACCTCCCCTCTTGACTCCCCAAAATCTTTTCAGCATCTACAAGATACAAGTCAGGAGTGTGATGGATACTCCCCACTTGTCTGGATGCATGCAACTCCAACAGCACTCGAAGATTGGCACCAGCTAGGACAAAGCCTGCACAACAGAAGGAAAAAGTAATTGGAGCAATCTAGTACTAGTAATTGTCAGAACTTCGGCATCTTTCACATCCTGGTTTAAATCCATTGCATTGCCATCAAGTCTTTTGGCTCTTTTCACCTGATTGGGTTACAAATGAAACAGGAGCTATTTTTTAAAAATTGCGCTTTTAAATACATTACCCTATCTGTTTTATATGTAAATTTGATATTAATTGATTGGAGAAGATCTTACAGCAACATGTCCTCATCTATAAAAGTCAATGGCAAGGTCCTGGAAAGATTGACCTCCATATTTTGGGTGCGTCCTCTTGACAAAGGCAGACGTAAGCAAAAATATTAAATAATGACCTTCAATGTGCCAGTTCTTAGGAAAAGAAGATTTGAAGACAAGGATCACAAATGGGAATCTAAGTTTTACTGGTTAGTAGTGATTCCCCTTCCTCCCTAATGCTTGAAAAACCTGGACACCTATAATAAGCATCTCAAAACTGTGGAGAACTACCAGCTGTGGTGCCTTTGAAAGATCCTCTAAATCTCTGGCAAGAAAGGCTCTACAGCTCTACCCTCTCCCAAAGCTACTTGCCCTGTATTAAGATTCTAATCAGTCAAAACCAGTTTTGCTCAACACAGCATATTGTTTAAATGCCTGACATCAGACTTCTAAAGCAACTGCACAATTCAGAAGTCAGTTATGGCAGGAGACTCCCAGGTGGACAGTGCAAATGGTTTAGGGATGTCCTCAAAACATCCTTGAAGAGGTCAAACATAAGTGGTATGGGAGACTCTGGCTCAGGAGTGACCTAAATGAAGTAGGTTCATTCAAGAAGAAGCAATGTTAACTGTCAGATTATTACCCAATAATAAATAATCTCTGCTGATTTAATTGTGTAGGCTGAATTAACACAGGTATTGCCCAGTGCTGGTGTAAGGTCTTTACTACAGCTGCTGGATTCCAAAATAGTGCTTATGCAAAGTTTAATTGTCAGAGTGAAGATCAAGGTTCCTGAACTTGGTGCATGACTCCATTAAGCTGCACAAGTGAGAGACTAAGAGCAATAATTACTTCCCACAGCTGTACCTGTAATTGTAATGATCCAACAGGAGCATATAGTAGCATTGATAAGTTATTTCTTTAACATACCAGTTATATTCTACAAATTCTGTCCACTCCCACTGCGTTTCATGCTGGGGAGTCCTTACGATACTGGCACTGAAAAAGAGAAACAGAGTTAGCATTTCAAGTCCAATGACTGTTCTTTGGAAAATTCAGACCTTCTGAATTACAAGAAGTTTTTGTTTGTATTTCAGATCTTCAACATGCACGGTTTTATTTGTGTTATTCACTCATGGTAATGTGGGCATCACTAATTGGGCCAGCATTTATTGCCTGCCCTTAGTTGCCCTTGAGAAGTTGGTGGAGACCTGCAATGATCCACTGCAGTCAATCTGGTGTAGGTAGACACACAATATCATTAGGGCAGGAGTTCTGGGCTTTTGACCCAGCAACACTGAAGGAACAGTGATATAGTTCCAAGTCAGCACGGTGAGTGGCTTGACAGGGGACTTGCAGGTGGTGGTACTTCCTATGTATTTGCTGCCCTGTCCTTCTCGATGGTAGTGGTTATGGGTTTGAAAGGAGCCTTGGTGAAATTCTACGGAGCACACCGCTACAACTGACCATCAGTGGTGGAGAGTCTGAATGTTTTTGGATGTGGTGCCGATCAAGCAGGCTGCTTTGTCCCAACTTGTACCTTGTAGACATTGGAGAGACTTTGGGGAGTCAGAAGGTGAGTTACTTGCTGCAGAATTCCTCGCCTCTGACCTCCTCTTGTAGCCATTTGCTTTTAAATATTTATGAATAAAGTGTGTTTCTGTTATCAAAAACACGAAAGGTTGTGTTACATTATGAACAGAGTGAAGTTATAGGGCAAAATTCTGTTCTAATTAACAAATAGATGAATGCACACTTTCACCATAATTAATTAATTTGCAATTTAGAAATGACAGATTTCAAACCCACATCAATACTGGAATCAGGTCATTACCTTACTTGTTTCTAAGTGGAAAGAGGATGGCAGTGTAGGAAGGTACTGGCCCTACTGTTTCCAAAGATCACATTCCAATTAGTAGCTTATTAATTATGGATAGAAACAGGAAGTCACCTATTAACTTGTCAGAGGGTTTTTATCCCTTTGGTGTCTGTAATCCATAAAATAAATGCAAAAGGTAAAATGAAGATGGATATATATATGTTAATAACATGCATTCAACAATTATCGTAAAGTTCTGTTAATGTGGAGAATTGTGGGATTTCAGTACCGGCCTTCAATCAATTTTAAAGGGATGATGACATGTCTGGATAAAATTACTTGGAGTCAGAAATAGATTACAACTTTTTACTTCAGTGATCCTGAAACACACCAGAATCACATTTGGGGAAATTACACACCTCAGTTTCTGACTTTCTGAACACTTGAATTAATGGTGGAAAAGCAATAGCTATGTATATAATCTGTGCAGTGTGGGAGCTGGCCATTCAGCCCATTGAATTCTCACCTCCCCTCTGATGGGCATTCCACTCAGACCCACCCCATCTCTGTAAATTTGTATTCCCCACAACTACTCCACATTTTTAGGTTGTGGGAGAAAACCTACAGAGGAACAGGGAGAATGTGCAAACTCCACACAGACAGAAACCTGAAGCTGGAATTGAACCTAGGACCCTAGTGTTGTGAGGCAGCAGTGCTAACCACTGTGTTGCCCCTGGAAGTGTGGAATGTATTTCCATTTTGTGTCAGAAGAGGTGATGCAGAAAATCCTAACTGTAATGTGTAAACCAACAGTTAGCTTGCAGCAGGTAGAACTACTGGGCTGGATAGCACAGGTCTGAGGGGATAAAATTTTTCTCATAAATTCAAGATAATTTCTTGTTCCTTTTGGTCTGTCTGAGAGCTGCTTTTGGCAATTAAGCACATCCTGCACTCCCGACAGTGAGCCTCACCTGAAGGGAACAGGTGGTGGAAGGAATGGCTAGTCCAGTGACAATTCACCACCCCCCTCACTACCCTCCATCAGAGTATTGACCTTGTGAATGTGTGTAGGAGAACAAGGAAAATTAGATTTACTTCAAAGGAATGTAGGTTAAAGAAGTTAAAAAACTAACGAGCAGAAAATTATGAAAGATGTACTATTTTTAAATCAGTATTAAATTGTATGAAATTGGTCATAATCAGTTTCAGTCATCATGGGCACTTCAATTATATTTTATCAGATGTTCGCGTTCAGAACAATTCAGCAGGATTTCTGAAACACACACCAGGTGTTATTTACTTATCATTGTGTTCTGCAAGAAAATTCAGGTTGGCAAAATATTAGAATGTGAGTCTTCCAGTAAACTATTTAAATGCAATTAAAAGTCAGCAGCAGCGTAGCCTATGATTCCTGCTTGCCATTACCTGAGTCTCAGGTTGTATTTACACAATTGACAACAGGAGCAAAGCAGAGTTTGCACCCTGCCTGCTGAATAATAATAAACACTGCGCATTGATATATTTTCCAATATCGTTTCCCAGCCTCAGGTAAGGGCTTGGTGCCAATTGTATATTATTTATTTTTGCCTCCAGCTCAGTTACCAACACCACTGGGTTTCCTGTTGGAACTCCCACTCTCTGGAATGCTTGAATAAGTGGACGAGTCAGATTGTTAGTATTCAAACATTTAAAACAGTAACTGAGATGACAGCCCACTATTCTCAAATGAACCTAAGACAGCGGTCTCAATGGCTCCCCTAAGATGGGTGAATGCCTGACTGACTAGATTTGGATTCTTTTCCAGATCATGCTTTCAATGGTACCAAGTGAAAGAAGATATCTGAAAGGTGGACAAGAACAATTGTTTGGCACCAGTGGTTTCAAAATCAATTTCCTATTAATTACTCCGGATCGCAGAGATTTATAACTTACAAAGATTGCAAACTGAGCTAGTCTCAGTAACGTTGACCGGTACAACAATTGTTGTAAAAACTCTGTTTCGCTGACATCCCTGTGGGAAGAAAATCTGCCATTCTTACCCTGTTTTGACCTACATGTGACTCCAGACTCATAGTAAGCTGCCTTCTAAAGTGCTGTACCAAGCCATTTAGTCAAGGTCACTTAGGGATTGTAGACAAGTACTGGCCTTGACAATGATGCCCACTTTGCACGAAAGAATAAAAGAAAAATTTCTTTGAATCTTTATCGTCCTATTTTATCTTTATTAGTCAAGGTAATCAGCATGTTATCACTGAACTTGGGACTTAGAATGATTGGGTCTATGATCACTGCAGCATAACAGCCGATATCTTCAGTCTACTGTCTAAGGTACACACAAAAACAGAAATTTCTTCTGAAGAAGAGTCACTGGACTCAAAATACTAACTCTGTTTTCTCTCCACAGATGCTGCCAGACATGCTGAGTTTCTCCAGCACTTTCTGTTTTTGTGTATCTGCAACATCTGCAGTTCTTTGTGTTTTCATTCTATCTAAGGTAGTTGTATGGAACAGCCAGAAATTCCTCTAGGACATGGATACACAGTAGCCTGGCCTTAAACAAGTTTCCAATGGGAATTATTTGGGAATAGTGCCTATGTCCTCCAAACGAAGCTCATGGACTGCTGGGCAGTTGTGCTTGGGACAGCAAGTGGATATTTCAGGGTCCATAACATTAATGACAAGAGGAGCCATTTCAAAACAAATTAGCCAAAGTCACAATATCTTAAATACCACATTGCAATTAGTCAAATAACAATAAGAATGAAAAACAAGTCAGTGACACATTTATGGATTTCTATGCAACACCATGTTATTGCAACATTCATAAACATACTTAACTGTCAACAAAAGAGGATATTTGATTAGCAAAAACATATGAAGTTTTTGATAATAAGTTAATAAGTTAATGAAACTTTCTTATGTCAAAAATATTCAAAATAATAAAACAAGCCATTTATTTAAAATCAATTTCTTCCTTAAAAAAAATGAATACTTCTTACAACCTCTGAAGATGAGTTTCTTTGGAGAGTTGTTCGAAATCTGGACACTGCGTTGTCATTTTCATTTCCAAGCATGAAAATTAACTTTTATCAGAGAGTGCTGGAGGCACTCAGCAGATCTGGCAGCATCTGTGGAAAGAACACATATTTGGAACACTGCTTGGGCTCTGAATTCTGTTTCTCTCTTCACAGATGCTGACAGACATGCAGAGTTTCTTCTGCATTTTCTGATTTTATTTCGGATTTCAAGTATCTGTAATATTCTGCTTTATGTTAACTTTCATCATTCACTTGGTTTTTTAGCTTGCCTTTTATGAAATGCATACTTGGAAAGCTCTTGCTCACACAGGTAAATAGATCCAAAGATAGACAATATGGGGTATCTAACTGGGCCAGAAAAGTATATCCAAGGGTATAATTTTAAAAATTTCAGTATTGACATTCTCTGTAATACAGTAATGCTGTTCTACAATTGTTTTCTGATCCAGATATTTCAAATTAACTGCAAAAGAACCTTAGCTTACTGCTTAAAATGCATACATTTTATATGCATATGTAGATAACTTTAACAATTTGATCTTTAGACACATCTTTGAAGCATCTCATTTTGCCTATTGTCAGTGTTTGGTTGAGCTTGTTCATTGATGCCAGATTCCAGAACAGCAGATTTACACATGTAGTTATTCTATCTATTTGCAAAGGTTGGGAATATTATTTTGACTGCTTTTAAAGGAAACATGGAAACAAACCTCAGGAAGAACTTGTGATCTATCATATACAACTCCGTATGGGGCTGGGGGGGACTCTATTTTCATTTTGAATAGCACAAACAGTACAGGATACAATTGTCTTTCTGGTTGTGATAGACTTGAGGCCTGTTTGCTACACTGTACTGTATCAAAGTCTTGGCATAAGTCACAGTTTGGCAACTCTCAAACGCTCAAGGATATTATCTGCAGAAGAAGATATTATTGAATTGATCTTAATAGGAAAGTCCTTTTAGTGCACAGCTCCTTTAGTGAGTGTGTATAGTTCAGAATGTATCCTCTCTGCTGCCTCAAAGATATATTCTCTGACCAAATAATTGATGTAACCAAACACAGTCATGAGCGACAAGACTTGGCACCCTCCTTTCTGTTTTCATTAGGGCAAACAGCCAGAATGACAAGGTTCATGACAAGAGATTCTGGGTTGAATGTGAGTTCCCATATTTGGCAATGCTCCTAAACAGAACACAGAATTTTCAAACCGTGTCAAAGAAAAGATAAATCCTCACTGGTATTTCAGGAACAAGTTGCCCTATAAGGTCATCTGGAGCTTTTTCAGAGGGAGCCAACCCAGCAGTCTTGTCCAGCTGTTTGTTCATTATTTTCAGAATCTCTTTCTGTCTACATTTAAGCCTTCATTGCAAAGTTGAATATAGAGTAAGGCCATCTGCATTATGGTAATCAAGGTCTGCAAGTGAAGCATCAACGAAAGGAGTCAGAGTTTCTAACTTACAGAATAGCAGTACCTTTTTAATATTGAAGTTTTCATGATAAAATTTCAGCAATTTAAACAAGTATCCAGCCTTTGTGATCATTCTTGTCCATCATCTCTTTTTTACGTCATTCACGCTTGAGTATAACCTAAAGGGATGGATTTTGAAGAATCATTTGAATCAGGCGTCAAGGCAGAACAGTCATAATTTTTGTGAAAGGTTGCTCCTTTCTTTTCATGTCTACATTTATATGCTTATTGTCCTTTTCAGTTTGGAAAGGTACCAAATTGAAGGTACATTTAAGTATTGAATCCAGTTAGAGATATTGCTCTCATTTATTTGGTTTAATGCCTAGATTCATTGTAGCTAATCAAATAAAATTCTGCAGCAAAAGCAAATTACTGTAGATGTTGGAAATCTGAAATAAAAACAGAAAATGTTGAAAGTAGTCAGCAGTTAAGGCAGTTTCTGAGTGCTACTGCAGCCTTATTAATTCAAGTTACTGGGCACCTAACTTCCCTTCTTAGTTCCCATGACAGAAGTGATCCTGCAATGCATGTAATGTCATGCACCTTGATATAGAATTTGGATGCACCTAATTTTTATCCATAATAATACCTGTAGTGCATTTTCTACAAGACGTTTGAGTTGGCAAAATATTACAGATGACAGGATGCCAAGTAACTAATTGGAGTTGAGATACAATTCAGCCATTAGCTAATAGATTGGCTTAACAGTCTCAAGAAGCAGAATGACCTACTGCCATTCCTATTATCCTAACCATTACTAAAGTGGCTCTGGGTTAGAAATGATGCTGACAGACAAACCCTGCATGTCGAGGCTTTTATCACAAAGGCATTTTCTGAAGCGCTTTTGAAATGTTTTCCTATAGGTTTGCTGTAGGGCTGTTTCAAGATATTCATGCAGAAGCCACTTCTCTTGTGGGTAATCTAGATGATTATACCATTGCTGAGAGTGCACATCCATTTCCTATTGTGAGAAGCCTTCAGCATTCTGGATCAGAGCAGGAACAATTTCTCCTCCTATTCCTATTAGGTTAGAATTTCCTCTGATTAAATTAACTACATTTTAGAGCTTCGCTTCATGCAGGATACAGACTGCTGCGCAGTGCATTTATAATCTCAGTGCAGGAGCTCGTTAGTCTTCTCTGTGTGACCAATACATGGAATTTAGAATGTTTACATATGTGTGTAATTAATCAAATAGCTTTCATCTCTATTGCTTTATTTATTGCTTCCAAGATAGGCCAATATTATTATTGAGAGTTTTGAGTTCCAATTCATGATCACAAAATGCAAGTGAAAATATCCAGATAACATCTACAGTGTGACTGCAAAATTAGGTGTTACTTCATAAGTAGTGAGAACAGCAATCTTGTTGTGAGTTGTGAGCCGTATTGTGGGAGTGCCTGCATCAATGGCTAAACAAACTCAAATATCACTAAATTTTGCTTCTAAAGTTTGGGTTATATCAAAAATGTGTCACATTTTTGGAGTTTGGGTGTGTGTGGTATTTCCCACAATCTCTTGCATTCTTTATGTACTAGAAAGGATCAGGATGTGAACATTGGGTGCATTTCTTCTTTCTAATCTGGGTGCTGTAGCAGTTAAATTAACAAATAAAGAAACGAATCCATTTTCACCTGAATTTGGAATTACCAACTTCATTCATTGCAGTTATTAAAAATGCCATTTGGAGGCACTGTGACACAATTATTCATAGTCAGACTCCATTGAGTAGAATTCTGACACAATAAATGTAATATTAAACTGGAATTAACAGATATCTGTATGGAGCTCTGATAATTCAACACATGTACTTATCTAGTACAAATATCTTCAAAGCAATGGCGGATGTTCTCAAAACATTAAATTCCTGCAGCTGCAATATACGTTAGTGGACTGACAACAGGAGATGTAAAGGTCAGTTTATTATTAAGTAATAGCATTAGTTGCCTACCTAATTCAAAATTAATAATGTATAATTTGTGCTGTGAAATATTGATATCAATGAAGATTTTTCACAAAATAGTTTTGGTCCAGTAATTATTAGTCATAATTATAATACACTGTGGAAAGGAGGTGTCATAATCACCTTGGGAAAGGTAAATAAAGAAAGTAAAATCCAGATAGTTTTGTGGAGAAAGAAAGACAAAGTGAAAAATAGGAGTTTTGTTTTACAGAATATGCTGAGAATGAAAACATTAACTTTAAATAAGAAACTTCATACGGTAGCTTCATCCTGGCATGAGACTTCAAGAAAGTTGAAAAATCAGGTCATGTTGTATCACTTTAATAATGTAGCTTTCTCAGTGTATCATAGTCTGTTTTAAACTCTTGCACTACAGGTTTATTAAGGTAGAAAGGGGAGGTGCAAAGAGGGAGATTTATTCCATTTGCTGAGTTTAAAAATTGAGTTATAATTTCGTGCAGAAGAAGTGGTATCACAGAGGTTAGGGTTAAGCTAACTTCTACATTGCTGAAACTGCTTTGACCTATATTTTGAACTGTTCATTGCCTCAGGTTGAGACTTCCATCTCACATGGGAGGAAGTTGTGCCTCCAAGAACTTCCGGCCAATCAGATGTCCAATAACTCTCCAGACACAACTGTGCCATCGGGAATGGTGGCCATTGATGGAACTGCAGCCTATCCCCCACGAATATAATGACGAGAGACAAGATATTGCGTTAACTGGGCCAATTGAATGTAGTAGGAAAGCAAGGTCAGGCAGGCCTTGATGAAAGGTGCCACAACGGGGTGGTTGGAGGTTGTGGATACATGGGGTAAAACAAGGAAGGGATGGGGTTGTCTATTGGGAGGGACCTCCATTGGCCACAATGACCTAAACTTGAATCAACCCCTTTATGAGTCCACTGCCAGAGTTTACCCAACCACCTTCCCAATGTGCTCACCCCAATCCATCAGATGGTAGGAGTAGGTCCTGCCTTATGTACCCACTAGCCTTTCACTTCAGTGCTTAAATTGGCCTACAGCTGTGTGGGCTCTCTGTCACCAATGCTGCTATTGGCAAAATTCTAGCAGAGGTGGGTAAATGGCATTGGCATGGTCCCTTAGCCATTCAATCCAATCTTAGGACTCACCTTGCATGCCAGCTCACTTGCAGTGCTACTGGGGAGGTGTAGAGTGCCAGATGATTTTCTCTCCCATACAGGAAAAGAATTGAACAATCCCATGAATTATGTTTCACACAAGCCTTCTCTCACCTTTTCCTATTCTATTGGCATGTTCTACTATCTTATTCACTTGTGTGACTTCCAATTAAATTTCACAGATCATAGAATCCCTACTGTGTGGGGACAGGCCCATTGGCCCAACAAGTTGACACCATGCCTCAAAGCATCCCACTCAGACCAATTCCCCCCCATAACCCACACATCTCTGAACACTACAGGCAATTTAGCACAGCCAAACTATCTAGCCTGCATATCTTTGGACCATGGGAGGAAACCAGAGCATGCAGAGGGAACCCACACAGACACAGGGAGAATGTGCAAACTCCACACAGACAGTCACCCAAGGGTGGAATCAAACCCAGGTTCCTGGCGCTGTGAAGCAGCAGTGCTAACCAGTGAGCCAGCCTGCCACCCTAATTTTGTACCATTGCAAATGATTAAAGTCATATATTGTTGTGATGTAATGAGGAGGTGGAGGGGAGTTAACTCCTTTTTTAATTTTCTTTCAGTTGGTTGCAACAAATATTCATATTTCTTTTTAGCACACAGCTATCATATACTTCAAATAAAATACAGTTAAGACATCAATTTACCATGATTTTCTTAAGTGAAAGAGAAAAAAGAATAATTACCTACTAACCCTGGGGAAATATAACAAAATGCATCATCAAACACATAGTCACACATAGGTAATAAGTTTAAAAGGGAGAGTGTTTTATGTAAACAGGGAGAGGTTACAAACTTAAAATGTCGTTGAGATCACAGTTATTCAATGGGTGATGTATCCTCAGTAGTTACAGAATCTGTGGATATTTTTAAGTTCTCAGCAATGGCTGTTTTCTCAATTTGTTGTATTCTGAGATAACAAGATAATTAAGCAGGGAATGAGTATGTTCCAGCTTTTGTTGCCACAAAATCATTTTTCCCTTCTCTCTCTTCTGCTGCTCAAAAGCAGCTGTTGAAGTACAATTCGGTGTGTGTTCCCGAGCCTAACTTCATTATTTTTCCAAGTTGGTGCATGTCAACTGCTTTTGAGCAGCAGAAGAGAAGGAAGGAAAAATGATTTTGTGGCAACAAGAGCTGGAACATACGCTTTCCCGGCCTATTTCTCTTGTTATGTGAAATAATCATACAAATGTAAATGAAAGAGGAGGGGAAAATTTCTTGACGCTGGTTTGGTTGCCTAGTTCTGTTGTCTTTAGATAAAATGGTAATCTTAGTGCCAGGGGTGAGAGGGTCAATGGCCTACTGGTATTATCGCTGGACTGTTAATCTTAAGACCCAGATAATGTTCTGGGGACCTGAGTTTGAATCCTGCCATGGCAGATGGTGGAATTTAAATTCAATTTTAAAAAATCTGGAATTAAGGCTCTAATAGTGACCATGAATCCATAGTTGATCGTTGGAAAAACCCTTCTTGGTGTTTAATGCCCTCTATGGAAGGAAACTGCCATCCTCACCTAGTCTGGCCTACGTGTGACTCCAGACCCACAGTAATGTGGTTGACTCTTAATCTGCCCTCTGGGCAATTAGGGATGGGCAATAAATAGTGCCTAGCCATTGATACCCTCATCCTGTGAATGAAGAACAAAAACAGTTTTGTTTTACCCACATGGATCTCATGATGCTTGCACAATTGGTGGTCAGGTGACCACTGTAGCCATTTTAGCTCCATGTTTCTTCCTTTTAAAGAAACAATTTTGTCCTTGAAAGGTCACAGGTATAACAATCACATGATGGAAATTAAAATTCAATAGTCCATATTTACTAATATTGTAATAATATGAGCCAGGCTATTTATGCGACTGTGCTTAAAGAATAGTGGCTAAACACCTCCTCACACTGTACATTTGGACAGCCAAGTTACCAAAGTTGCAAATATATTACCTCTGTGTTGCTGCCCTAAGCTTATAGTGAAGTGATATAAACATTGGAGGCAGTAGTAATGTCACTGGGCTAGTACAGTAATCCAAAAGCCAGTTTAATACCCTGATGTTCAAATCTTGCCGTGGCTGATGGTGAAATTTGAATAGAATAAAAAGCTTGCCTAAAGGCAACTATATAATAATCATTGTTTAAATACCCAAACACATCACTGAGCAATTTTAGGGAAGGAAATCTTCCACTTCTACCTGGTCTGGCCTGTATTTGAATCCAAAGCCAAAGCAATGTAGTAGTGACTCTGGATGAGCACTAAGTACTGGTCCAGATTTTTTAAAAATTGTAAGGCAATATTTGGAAAGGAAGCAAGTTATAAGCATGTACGCGTTGACAAGAGTCCTGAGACCAACAAATTTCTTCCTTACTGGCAAATTCAACAATTCTGTTTTCTTCTTTGGGTGATATGGTAATGTTCTTTGTTGTGTCTTTTACCCATATCACAGCATCGTGCTCACAGCTTATGGTTAGAGACTCCTAGTTCTTCATGTTTTGCTGTGATTTCAATATAAGCAAATCAATATAATTTATGTGTTAAGCTCTGGAAGCCAGACCTGAAAATAATGCAGCCAGTGACACTTTTTGCACACAAACTTGCCTACGTCATGTGAAATGATCATGACTCTTCAGATATAATTCAGTCAAACATTTTGAAAATATTCAAACATTCTGAATAAGTTCTACTGAACATCTACTGAAGCTCTGGCAGGAAACAGAGGAACACCAACACAGGTTCTAGCCTGTTTCTTTTGGATTAGATTAGATCTCTAGTTGCATTCCAGTTGAGATCATACTTTAAGGCATTAAACACATCTGCTGCATTCATTATTGTCTCAGTAACTTTTCATGAGACATTGCTTTGGAAATCAAGCCCCTAAGCTATGTTGTTGTGGGTTCTGTTGCAAAGGAGAGTAGTCCTTATGGGATTCAGAACCTTCATAAAGGTGTTTCTTATTAGATGAAGAGCTACCTGTTCAAACTGCTCTCTTATAATTAAAGACTTACCAGGGGACTTTCATCCCTTGAGTAACGGCATAATTTGAAGATCTTTATTACTTAGACAAAAAAGAATTTTGGATGGATTCAACAGCTGGGTATGAAAATACTTAATTAGGACCTTCAATGCTGAACCAAATTAGTTGACTAATGTTTCTCGATTATCCCATTAGACATGACAACAGTATGATTATAAGAGATTAAAATAGTTAATTGGCAGCAGAAATTCATTATTTTAAGGAGACACCACCATCTTGTGAAGAAATCGAAGATCAAATAGATTTTATTTGCCACTGAAAAGTTTCAGAAAAACCAAGGTTCTCTGGATGTGGGCATCACTACCAAGGCTGCTATCGATATTCATCAATTTGAGATGTAGCTGCCTTGTTGTTATGATTGTTATATTTGAGAAATTTATGGTGAGCATTGTCCTTGAACTGCTGAAGTCTGTGTGGTGAATCTATAATTCCATAATCCTGTTGGATTATGTCTTCCAGAATTTTGATTCTGTGGTACTGAAGTAACAGCAATGTTATTGCTTCTTTTTAAACAGAGCTCAATTTTTAATAAAAAAACAAAAGAACTGTGGACACTATACATCAGGAACAAAAACAGGAGTTGCTGGAAAAGCTCAGCTGGTCTGGTAGCATCTGTGAAGAGAAAATCAGAGTTAAAGTCTCGGGTTCTGTGACCCGTTCTGAGGAAGGGTCACCGGACGCGAAATGTTAATTCTGATTTTCTCTTCACAGATGTTGCCAGACCAGCTGAGCTTTTCCAGCAACTTCTGTTTTTGTTCAATCTTTAATAAGATGCCTCACATGCCCATAACTGTCAGTTGCACCTGATGGTCAACATCTGCAATGCTTGAGTCCCTTTCTACTATGACCCACCGGGGTAGCACATCATAAATTGAACCCCACTAATCCCAGCATCGTACCCCAATTTACCTGACTTTCTGACTGTAGTTGATAGAAAGCATGGAACAGATTTCTGTACTGAACAAGAATTATTTATTACAGGCATGTAGAAGGTTCCACTTTTGAATCTGCAAGTTGACTTGTATGCAAGTCGGAACATAATGCAGTATGTAAGTTTGTAAGTACAAGGAAACATTCATATGTCAAATCTTTAAATTACACCACTGTATGGGATCACGTTTGTAAGTAGGAGTATTTGAAAGTTATATACTTGTAAATTAGGGACTCCTGTATAAGTAATTAGACTATTAATCCCATTGACTTTAATTGAGTCTGACCCCAGAGACTGACTGTGGCTCACTCCCTTCATCAACTCGGATGGATTGTTCCAATTAATATGTGTACGACCTCTGACTAATCTATGTGCAGCTCTCTGACTGATGTATTGCAACTCCCCAGATTAATTTCACTGGACATGCAAGTGATGGTCGCTTATTTCCCATACTACTGTGATACATAGCCCTGACCCTGAAAATTCCAAGAGGCTGAAGGACTGCCCCTGGACTGGGAGGGATGTTGCTGTTGGCTTACTGTGTCAGTACCCTTTGCTGAACGGTGTCTCCTTTAACTTGACTAGGGACTACTTCCCTTAGATTTGAGACATGGCCATTTGAATGATGCACATGCAGTATGTTTGCCACGTTAAGCTGCTGTTACATGGTCTAGGTGTGAGATTGATGTACTATGGTTCTGTACAACGACATGACCACCTCATTGACTGATGACTGCTTAAAATCACAACAAGCAGCCTCATTTTGCGTCTGCACTTAACGGCAAAGCAACACAAAAGTATTGTGAGCCTTTAAGGCCTACCTGCGCGGGCAAAAATGAAAGGCAAGGCAAAGCAGAGATGTTGTGAGTGAGCATCAAAGTAAACACAAAGTGAGAGATTGCTAAGAGAGCAACCGTGGAGCCCCGAGAAGAACCCTGGACCACTCTATGCTTGGGTGCCTAGCCCTGCACACAAAGTGTCCTGCAGCAGCATTCCAAGGAAAGGTGCCAGTGCATTTCAATGGTGCAGAACCATGTTGTAGGTAGGTTGGAATGTGCATGAAAGTGTGTTGAGGTTGGTACATGTCAGATCCGTAGACAGGGAATGCGGGCAATCACTGCCCATGGTGTGTGCCCTGAAATGTTGAGGCCCAAGGTGGGGAACCAGAGGAGCAAGAAGAAGCAGTACAATTCACAGCAATCTTCAGCCAGACTTGCTGAGTGGATGATCCACCTTGGTCTCCTTTAGTGGTTCTAAGCATTACAAATGCCAGTCTTCAGCCAGTTCAATTCACTCCATGTGTTATCAAGAAACAGTTTCAGGCACTGGATAGTGCAAAGGCTATGGGCCTGACATCATTCTGGCAATGGTACGTAGGACTTATGCTCCAGGATTTGCTATTCCTGTTCTAGTACAGTTACAACACTGGCACCTACCTGACAATGTGGAAAATTACCCATGTATGTCCTGTACACAAAATGCAGGACAAATCTAACCTGGCCAATTACCACCCCATCAGTCTACTCTTGATCATCAGTACAGTGATAGAAGGAGCCATCAGTAGAGCTATGAGGCAGCACCTGCATAGCAATAATCTGGTCAATGATACCCAATTTAGGTTTCACCAGGGCCACTCAGCTCCTGACCTCATTGTAGCCTTAGTTCAAATATGGACAAAAGCGCAGAATTCCAGAGACGAGGTGAGAGTGATAACCCTTGACATCAAGGCTACAGTTGACCAAGTGTGGCATTAAGAAGTCCAAGCAAATTGGAATCGGAAGGGAAAACTCTCTTCTCATTGAAGTTATAATGGGCACATGGGAAGATGGTTGGGTTGTTGGAGGTTAGTTATTTCAGCTCCAGGACATCTCGGCAGGAGCTCTTCAGGTAGCATACAAGGCCCAACCATCTTGAGCTGCTTCATCAATGACCTTCCCTCCATCATAATATCAGAAATGGGGATGTTTGCTGATGGTTGCACCACGATCTACACCATTCACAACTTCTCAGATGCTAAAGCAATCCATGTTCAAATGCAACAAGATCTGGACAATATTCAGGCTTGGGCTGACAAGTGGCAAGTAATACTTGTGCCACAAAAATGAGGCAATAACCATCTCTAATACAAGACGATACAACTACTGCCCCTTGACATTCAATGGTATTACCTTCACTGAATCCCTACTATCAGCATTCAGGAGGTTACTGTTGACCTGAAACTCAAGTGGACTCGCCATATAAGTACAGTGGTTACAAGAGCAGGTCAGAGGTTAGGAATACTGCAGCAAGAAACTCACCTTTTGACTCCCTAAGTCATGTACAACATCAACAAGCACAAGACACGAGTGCAATGGAATACTGCCCATTTGCCTGGATAAGTGCAGCTCCAACAACATTCAAAGAGCTTGACACCATCCAGGACACACCAGACTGCATTATTGGCACGACATCCACAAGCAGCCAATCTCTTCATCATGGATGCTCAGTAACAGCAGTGTGTATTATCTACAAGATGCACTGCAGAAATTCTTTAAAGATCCTTTGATAGCACCTTCCAGACAACAACCACGTCCAACTGGAAGGTCAAGAACAGCTGAAACATGGGAACACCACCACCCTCAAGTTCCCCTCCAAGTCACTCACAATCCTGACTTGGAAATATTGTAGTTCCTTCCCTATCACTGGGTCAAAATCCTGGAATTCTCTCTATACAACTTATAGCACTTAAGGGCATTGTGGGTCAACCCATAGCATATGGACTGCAGCAGTTCAAGAAGGCAGATGACCACCACGTTCTCAGCATCTCACATGCAACTCCCCTTCCCCACTATTTATTTTAAAGCCCTATCTGCAGCCCTGGATATGCGATTGGCCAGCAAGATTCAGGTGGAGCCTGTACCATCGGAACTGCGCTCTCCTTCCCCAGCCCTGGTGCCAATGTCCCAAGAATTGGAACCCATTTCTCCCCACCAATCTTTGATACATACACTTACCTCTTTAATCTTGTTAACTGTCACAATTTGATTGTGGTTCAAGTAGTAATCCAAAGATGACTACCTTTTCTCATTTAGCCCCTAACTGCACTTATTCCTTCAACAGAACATCTTCATTCTTTCTGCCAAAATCATTGGTACATGTGTGGACCGTGACAAATCTCCCCTCTCACTCCAAGTTCTCATCCAGCCCAGAGGCGATATCCTGAACCCGGGCACCAGGAAGGCAACACAACCTTTGGGACTCTCAATCCTGGTCACAGACAACAGTGTCTATTTCTGTGACTACACTATCCTCAATTATAACTAAATTTCTCTTTACTTCCCTCTCTTGAATGGCTCCCTGGACCATGGTACTATGGTAAGTTTGCTCATCCTCCCTATAGCCCTGCTCTCATCGACACAGGGTGGAAGAATCTCCAGCCTGTTAGACAAGCTCAAGGGCTGAGGCTCCTTCAGCATTACCTCCTGGATCCCTCTGCCTGTCTCGCTGGTTGTCACATCCTCTTGTCCCTGACCACTGACCGAATTTGAGATAATTAATCTAAGGGGTGTGATTGTTTCCTGAAACACAACATCTGGGTAACACTCCCCCTCCCTGATATGTCACAATGTTCGAAGCTCATTAACTCAGAGCTGGAGTTCCTCAAGTAACCAAAATTTTCTACCAGTGTGGTCACTATGAACCATAATGGGGTCCACCAGCTCCTGCATCATGCAGATACAACACATCGCCTGGGCCTGCATCTCTATTGTATTTACTTAGTTCTTAATTTTATTTTTAAAGATTTTGCTAGCTGTCTTTTATTTTGTAACCTGTAAATATTTCACCTATTTACCCACAATCTGAAAGTAATCTATAATAGTGAAATTAGTAGTTATCGCCAACCAGTGTCACTCTTTCTTTTGTGCTGGGTCCCTGGTCCTGGGCTTCAACTTATCCTGTGAAAAGACCTTAAAATCTATGAGCCAAAAAAACAAGCAAAAAGCACCCCTTCTCTCTACACCGAATTCCCACACTGCCTCCAAACTCCCCAAACTATATCCTTATTCAGGCTCTGTCTCAAGACGGATGTAATCTCTCCTGTCATTTCTTTGTGTTTTGAATTTACATCTGTATACTCTCCTGCTTTGAGTATACAGATGTAAATTCAAAACATCACAAAAGGTTTTGTGTTTTTGTCATTAGGAACTGACAATAATATTGAGGAACATATAAGAATTTTGATTATACAGAGAGATTCTGATGAACTTTGAAAAAGTTGTATTGAACTACTTCTAAAAGAAAAATTTCTGGAAGCTATTCCACTTTGGCCTTGTTGTTAACATGTATGTGGTTGATATTTCCTAATCAACATGTTCAGTGATATGATACAATCTGGAGTGGATGGGACTTGAACCTGGGCCTCCTAACTCAAAGGTGGGAAGACTATCACTTCACTACAAGAGCCCTAACATTTCAGTGGTCACATAGCTGGTGTAATAGCCAACAGCTGAACAGATTTCATGGTAGGCTGAGTTGTTCTCAACAAACAGTGGAATTATACTAAACTCAGAATTTAATTACTTAGAACAATTAGAAGCGGACAATTATATTTATTCACTACTAATTCAGAAAGACAAGGCATACAACCTGTCCAACCTAGCTTAGCATAATACAAAACGCTGAAGACAGTTTGTGATCTGAAATGTTTTGAAAAATGTTGGTAAATTTGCAAAACACATCTTTACTATTTTTAAGAACAAAAAAATCCATAAAATTAAATTCTGTTGAAACATCTGTTAAATACTGCGCATTTATTTGTCGTTATGTTTTGCAATTCATCATTTTGTGTTCTTGCTGTTCTATTTTGGGTTCAGTGCACCTTGTTTCAAGATATTCTTTGCAACTGCAAATCTTGCACAATCCTTGAACAGACCACAAAATGACAGTACAATGTTCTTGTTTTCAGCATACACCCTTAACTTTAGGACCCCGGCAGATGTAAAATTAAAAGGTTGTAAATGGAAGCACCAGTCCTCAATGCAGGGAAAGAAAGAAAGTTATTTTAGCAAAGAGAATCTGGACAATTTTTGATTCAAGTATACCAAAATTATGAAGAAAGGCACAAAATTCTAGAAACCAACCTAACATTGAAAAGATGGGGAAAGATTCTCCATCACAAACTGACTTCTCTTATATCATAAAGGAAAGAAAGGAATAAATAATATGCTCGAGGAATCTGAAATACCATGAGGAATAGAATGGCACGGATTGACAGAGTCAACCTCTGAGGTGGAATAGCTGATTTTGATACAATGGAAAGGAATGAGATTGTGTAAGCACACAGTTATGTTGGATGCCTGCTTCCACTGTTCAGCTCAGATTTCGATACTTTTCCATGTATCTGCTCTGCTCATTGTAGATAGTTGAATACATATAATTTTAGCCAAAATTTATGTTAACAAAATGTCTAAGTCATAGTTTCACAGTGCGTCACTGAAATACAGATGGTTCAATGATGGAGATATTCCTAAAATAATTTGAACTCAATGAGTGAAATTTAATGGATGTGTCACTTGCTGGTTGGAAATCTAGTGAGACCCCGATGTTACCTCTTTTAAGCCATTGGATATGCTCCGCCATTCAGTTAGATCATGGCTGATCCGATAATCTTCAAGTCCAATTTCCTGCTTTTACCCCTTGATTCTCTTAATGATTAGAAATCTAACTATTCCAGGCATGAATATACTCAAACAAAGCAGCCTTGACAGACTTCCACAGTAAGGAATTCTACAGATTCACTATCCTATGAGGGAAAAAGTCCTCATCTTTGTCTTAAATGAGGAAACCTTGCTTTGAGGTCATGCTCTCTCATCCTAGACTTTCCCATAACGGGAAATAACCTCTAAGCATCTACTTTGTCAAGACCCCTAAGAATTTTCTACGTTTCAATAAGGTGTCCTCACATTTTTCCAAACTCCAATGATTACTCAACCTCTGCTCATAAGAAAATCCCACTGTACTGGGGATCACCCAAATGAACCTTAGCTGTAATGCCTACATATCTTTCCTTAGATAAGGGGACCTAAACTATTCACAATATTCCAGGTATGATCGGAATAGTTTTAATAAGTACAGTAAGGCCTCCCCATTCTTATATTTCATTCCCTTGGAAATAAAGGAAATCCCATTTGTCTTCCATATTCCCTGATGAACTTGGATGCTAACGTTTTGTAATTCATGCAGGGTGATGAAGGGTCCCAGAGGGAAAGTTTGATTTCTCTCCACAGATGCTGCCAGACCTCATGAGCTTTTCCAGCAATTTCTGGTTTCGGTTGTGCTCTTTCTGAATCAGTTTTCCTACAACTCATACTTTCAATGAATTATTATACTTGCTTACCATTGTTGTCTGTATTCCTCCATACTTTTTGGGATCTTTACATTGAACTTGTGTATCCATTCTGTGCTTTTCGGAGTAAATGAACTGCAAATTCTTGGCATCAAATTTCATATGTCACCTGTCTGCCCATTTCATATCTTAACAAAATTGAATTTTGTGTCATCAGTAAGTTCTGGTATTGTGTCCCAGATACCCAAATCCAAAATATCCATGATATCAAGGACAATCGTGTATCCAGTGCTGAGTTTGCCACTTCCAATTTGTCTTCAATGTGAAACAACATTATTCAGTTCTGAGGAAGGGTCACCGGACCCGAAATGTTAACTCTGTTTTTCCCTTCACAGATGCTGCCAGACCTGCAGAGCTTTTCCAGCAACTTTGTTTTTGTTCCTGATTTACAGCATCTGCAGTTCTTTTGGTTTTTATTCAGTTTAATCATTTGTTTCATACCAAATATTCAACTGTTACATTTCTTCCTAGACCATTGCGTGCATTTTTATAACCAGCATCCTTTTTGAGTATCTTCTGAGAATCCACATATGCTACATTTTGTGTATTTCTTTTATTTATATAAACATTCATTTCATCAGTAATATTTTTAAAGATGTCTTGACTTTAACAAATATATTCTCGCTGCTTCTGGTTATTCCCTGTTAGTGCTGACTAATTTGATTTTAAAATATGAATTATATGTTTTTCAACAGCTGACAGAGGAACAAACGGTCTGTATTTACTGAGTTTATTCTTTTCTTCTCAAGCAGACATTTTATGATGGATGCCCTTCAGTTTCTCTGCATAACTTGCGAATTTAAAAGGAGGAATTAACAGTCATCAGCAACCTCTGGCAGAGAAGAAAGGGAAGCATCCTGCTTCTAGGTTTTCTTTTAATCACAGCTGCTCTTAATCAAATACAATTTTGTGTTGTCTGAACTTTGACAATTTGTGTTGGTTATAAATTTGATTGAAGGAGAAGTAGCTTAATTTAATGCCATTCTCATCCAACATGACCATTCTACTGGAGGTTTCCTAGCTGGCAATCAGGAGCTGGAACACTAACTGATCTTCCTTGACCAAACCTATTTTTTGCCAACACATCCAAGTGAAATCAGCTAATGTCAGCACAGATGAGAAGTTGACCTGTGGGACTTGCTGAGCTGTATGTACAAGCTATTTGCCAAATAAATTTAGCTTCTGGGGAATAGTTTTTTCCTGCTTTATGTTGCTACTACACACCCTGGCCAACATACCTGTCTAGTTTATGCAGTTAACTATTTCCTCTCTTAGTTTGTGCTTCATTTTAATATAAATAACTTTTTCTTCATAAAAAGCCTCAAACCATAAGGTATGCTTGCAGACTAATGTAGTATATGGTTCATTAGTCATTTTATTGTTTTGCATTCTCAAAACTCAGTGCAGCTAGTCCATTAATGTTATTTTATGTTAAACAGGAACCAGATGTACTTCAGTACATTTGTGAAACCAGTACTCTTTCTGTAATAACCTAACAAAATCATGACATATCAAAGGAACATATTCTAAATTATTAGTTTAATTAATCTAAGTTAAAATGTTGATTATTTATTTTTATACTGTAAGATAATTTTATCCCTGATGTATGGTATCTTGTGACAATTTAGATACTAG
Source organism: Ginglymostoma cirratum (assembly GCA_024137785.1). Classification (NCBI taxonomy): domain Eukaryota; kingdom Metazoa; phylum Chordata; class Chondrichthyes; order Orectolobiformes; family Ginglymostomatidae; genus Ginglymostoma; species Ginglymostoma cirratum. The sequence continues at coordinate 17,195,944 of JAHRHZ010000274.1, forward strand.
TAATCACATGCTCGAAATGGAGGACAATCTATTTGTTTTCTGTGGCCAGTGTGTGAGCCAGATAACATTCAACTCAAAGAACAGACTGAATACACTCAGGCTCCCCAACCAAGATCAAGCAGGTGCTGTGTAGTGAGACACGTTCATCTCAGGTTTTGGAAGTTTAGTCAGCTACGTGATTGGCAGTATGCATTCAGACAAAGCCAGAACAAATGACTGAAGAATGTGCCGTACAATTCTAAATGACATCATTATGCAATAATGAAAGTAGTCTTTCTCTCACACACATGCACATATACTAACATAAGCTATTCTTTTACCAAACTTCATCCAAACATATCTTAAAGCAACAGGCCACGTGTGGAATATTACCTAAAGAAACTTCAAATCTCATAGTGTTCAATATTTTGTTATGCTATTGTTGTTTACCATAGCAAGGAAAGAAAAATTGGCCAATAAATGTAAACAAGATCAATAAAATATTTGACAAATATTTCCTACAGTAACTCCATTTAATTCTGAAGAATAAAGCTCACTTCAAATAATCCTACTGAATATTGAGAAACCCGGTGCTACGGAAATGCTATCAGTAATTGTAAAATCATATGTTATTTAGAATGTGTAAACATTGTCAATAAAGAATATTATAAAAAAGACACATTTGTAGGGAGATGTCCTTTTTTAAAAGTAAGCATTAGAAGGATCTATTATTTGGTCCTTTCCCCTCTGTCCTTTCAAAAAAAGGATAAAAGTCAACTTGTAGAGATAGTAAGAACTGCAGATGCTGGAGTCAGAGACAAGACAGAGTGGAGCTGGAGGAATACAGCAGGCCAGGCAGCATCAGAGGAGCAGGAAAGTTGACGTTTCAAGTCAGGACCCTTCTTCAGAAATGGAGAGGGGGAAGAGAGCTGGGAAATAAATAGGGAGAGGAGGGATGGGGCTGGGGAAGGTAGGTGGGATGGCATTGGGTGAGTGCAGGTAGGGAGTGTTGGAGATTGGTCAGTGGGATGGGAGGGGTGGATAGGTGGCAGAGAAGATGGAAATGTTGAGTCAGGTCAAGGAGGTGGGGATGAGGGGGAGGGTTGGACATGGGATGAGGCCAGGGATAGGGAGGTTTAAAGACTGAAGAATTCCATGTTTAGGCCATCAGGCTGTAGGCTCCCAACGATGGTAAATGAGGTGTTGCTCCTCCAGTTTGTGCGTGGTGTCATTGTGACACTGGAGGAGGCCCGGGAAGGACATGTCACCCAGGGAGTGGGAGGGGGATTTAAAATGGTTGGCGCCAAGAGGGTGGTGTCGTTTGTCGTGTACAGAGCGCAGATGCTCCACGAAACGGTCTCCAAGTCTACACTTGGTCTCACTGATGTAGAGGAGGCCACATCGGGAGCGGCGGATACAGTAGGCCAAGTTGACGGATGTGCAGGTGAACGCCTGTCTGATATGGAAGGTTTGTTTTGTGCCTTGAATGGAGGTGAGGGAGAGATGGAGGGGCAGGTGTAGCATTTCCTGCGGTTACAGGGAAAGGTGCCGGGGGTTTTGAGGTTAGTGGGGAGTGTGGATCAGACGAGGGAGTCACAGAGAGAATGGTCCCTATGAAGGATAGATAGGGATGGGGAGGGAAATATCTCTTTGGTTGTGGGGTCGGATTGTAGGTGGCGGAAGTGGTGGACAATGATACGTTGGATGTGGTGGTTGGTGGGGTGAAATGTGAGGACAAGGGGGATTCTGCCTTTGTTTTTGTTGGGGAGAGGGCATGTGAGGGCAGAAGTGCGGGAAATGCAAGAGATGTGGTTGAGGGCATTTTTGATCACCGGAGGGGGGAAGTTACGGACCTTGAAATAGGAAGACATCTGGGACGTGTGGGAGTGGAACACCCCATCTTGGCAGCAGACGTGATGGAGGCGGAAGATTTGGGAGTAAGGGATCGCATTCTTGCAGGAGGGTGGGTGAGAGGAGGTGTAGTCCATGTAGCTGTGGGATTGGTGGACTTGAAATAGATTTTAGTTTCGAGGCAGTCACAAGAGATGGAGACGGAGAGGTCTGGGAAGGAGAGGGAGGAATTGGAGATGGTCAAGGTGAATTTGAGGTTGGGGTGAATAGTGTTAGTAAAATTGATGAACTGTTCAAGCTTACTGGCAGCGTCAATACAGTCATTGATTTAGCGGAGGAAGAGGTGGGGAATAGTGCCAGTGTAACAGAGGGAAAGGGACTGTTCCACTTCCCACTTCCTACAGACTAAGGGGGTGGCCATGGGCACCTGCATGAGTCCAAGCTATGCCTGCCTCTTCGTAGGATACGTGGAACAGTCCCTGTTGCCAAATGCAATTCTTCACACAAAAAAAGAGTGGAAAACCCAGCCTTTCTTCCCCAAAGACTGCTGAGACAAGGTCAATTGAAAATTTAAAATCTGACATTGACAAATATATGTTAGGCCAGGGCATTTGGGGATGGAAATCAATGTGAGTAGATGCAGTTAAACTACCAATCAGCATGGTGGAACAGACTCGATGATCTATTCTGGTATATTTCTATGATTTATGAGTCTGGCAATAATTCTGTTTTAATAAAGTATAATCAGATACTCATCAGAATTGCTCATTTTCCAATTTTGCAAATCCATATTTATGTTGTATTTTTATATTCTAAACTTACAAATAACGATTACGTTTGCAACAAATTCCAATACACAAAAACTTCTTTTTAAAAAGGAATATGTTAGCTTTAGACTTGCTGCAGGTCAAACAGAAAGAGCCCCTTTCCAGTACAGTACTTCCTTATAGACCAGAACGTTCCAGTTCTGAATTTTTTGTTGTGTGGTTGAGGGTAAAAGCAAAGCTGATTTCACCGCTTATCTCTTGTTGCCTTAAGAAGACGAGAATGAGTTTTGTGCTTCAGTTTTTCTTTATTCATTCATGAGATGTGAATGGCATTGGCCAGGTCAGTATTTACTGCCCATTCCTAGTTGCCCTGGAGGAGATGGTGCTGAGCTAGCTTTTTGAATCATTGCAGTCCTTGGTAGTTTAGGGACACCCACAGTGCTATTCCAAAGGGAGTTCCAGGATTTTGACCCAATGACACCACTGGCCCCCCTCACCATCTCCCCCCACCCACCCCCACCCCCACTGCACTTCCCTCTGATTGGCTGCAGTACACTCCCACACTGACAGCAGCACACCTTTGCCTTCCTTATCCCAACGCCCTTCACCACGATTGTGGTTCCATGTCGTGCAGATACTGTGACTTCCTGTTTACTGCTTTTGTGGCTCCATGCGCTTCAGTCATAGGCACCCCTTCCTTTGTTGTGTGTGCTAAAATCAGCCCTTCAAACAGAAGTAGCCCCCTGATTTCTGTATGCTAGGTGGGCTTGAAAAAGGCCCAGGGAGACAAGCTGTCTTTCTCTGCTGAGAGGCAGAGACTGTACTTGGAACACAGTATAAAATATAACAAAGAACTGCAGGATTTGAAACACAAACATAAATTGCTGGAGAAACTCAGTAGGTCTGGCAGCATTTGTGGGAAGGAAACAGAGTTAACGTTTCAAGTCTGGTGACTCTTCATCAGAATGGCTTTCTGTTCAGTCCCTGACCTGTTCAGTTTCTACAGAAATTTCTGTTTTTGTTGTCTTGGAACACAGGAGTGTTTACCCTCCATTTAAATCTGTATCACTAGAATGACAAAGCAGCAAGTACTTACCTATAGTCAAGGAAGAAGTACAACTCTCTGGGTACGCAACTCCTCAGTTGTGTTATTTGGGGATGCAAAGTTAATTCAAGCAAGTTATTATTAATAAGGTGCAAAAACATGCAGGTTTGTCTCTAGCTACCTGCTAGCAACATGCTGGAAGCTTCATCAACAGATTGCTTCTCCCAATGAAATGATGAAGATCTGAAATGTTAAGGGCGGATGGGAGTCCTTGATGGCTCTGGTCTTCCAGGGGTCAGCCTTGGCATCAAATATATGACCAATATAGCCTAAAAAGATGATACCAGGATTAGAGAACTTGCGTTTATGATTATGTGTAAGGTTTATGGCCTGCAAGCACTGCAATACTGCTCTGACCCTGACATTGTGGTCCAAAGTGTTAGATCCATGAATAAGGTTATTGTCCACACAATCTGTGACCCTTTGAGCCCTTACACGATTAAGGTACAATGAAAAATCTCAGGCAGAATGGCAACTCTGAATGGTAGCTGGCTGAAACAATAATGCTCAAAGAGCTGTCAATAATCTGGATTGCTCTTCTAACGGTAACCGCCAGAAGCTGCTGTTGGCACCAGCTGAGTAAAAGCTGAGCTCTTTGTTGGCTTGGCAACGTTGTTGTCCACAGATGCCATTGGGTAATATTCTTTTCCAGTGTTGTTCAGCTGTATGATATTCACACTGATACGTAAACAGCCTTAGGGTTGGGTACAGGAACCATGCCTAAGCGTCAATGGGTAGGTTGTGTTACCAACAATAATATCCCTGGCGTAGCATGGTCTCAATTTCTTGTCAGAAAAGCATTTTCTGATGAAGAGTCTAGACCCAAAACGTCAAGCTTTCCTGCTCCTATGATGTTGCTTGGCCTGCTGTGTTCGTCCAGCTCCACACCTTGTTATCTCGGATTCTCCAGCATCTGCAGTACCTATTATCTCTGATATTGGTTTGACATTTGGCCCTAATGCATGATGAGCCTTTTGCAGTTTCTTAAGACCATTACCAAACCACCTCACCTTTCCACCCTGTGAATTGGTAACTCTAAATTGGATTTCTCTGATTTGCCCTTGTAGCTCCAACACCATGCAGGTACGTTGCATACCCAAGAAAGTTGTCCAGCTCAATAATGTTCACACCTGATTCTGAATTAAAGTATTTCTGTCATATATCTTCCAGCTGAATACCCTTGTACTGTGAAGTTGATTTCTGGAGGAACTCAGGCTTTAGCTATTGTGCTAAGTTAGGAAATATTGACACGCTTGCTCCAGTATCTAATTTGAAATTTATCCAGTAGCCATTGACCATAATGTCCAAACTCCAAAAGTCCTCCTTTGGATTTTGTGACCTCAACCAGGAAAGGCAAATCATGTATATCTTTGACACTGTTTGACCTGACTATTCTTCAGTTAAATTTTTGAATTGAAGTTTCAAGTTCTCTGTTGCAGCATAGTGCTTTAAAATACCATCCTCATCTTTCTGGAGCTAAAATCTGCACTTGTTTAAAGCCCTCTGTTTTGTCTAAGAATTTGGGAAAAGGATTTTTCCCTTGTTTGGTGCAATTCCCATCAGCAGCCGGTGAACTTTTCTGACTGCTGTTATAGGTGCTGTTTTCAAGTGTGTTCTAGCGATAAAGGCTTTTCATTTTCCCACCCTTTGTCACTGTTAGCTGGGGTCGCTTCTTAAGGTCTTGCAGACTGGCACCATAAATATCACATGCAGGTTCTAGGACGCTTAGACAAATGTGGACTGGACAGCATGCTTGTGAAAACTGACAAAAGTTTATTAACTGTATATATTATATACATTGGCATCATTGGGCTGGGCTGAACTGCACTGCACCAGAACCTTCTTCTAAGAGGGCACATCCCATGTGATCTGACATCACTGATGATGCAGTCTAGTTGTATATATAATGTTATGTAACTGTGAACCCCTACAGCACATCACCCCTAAAACATCCTTCATGTTTTTGCAGAAGTATTGCTGATACCAGAAATCTGAAATATAAACATATGTAAAATTGCTGTAAGTACTTAGCCGGTCAGGTAATATCCGTGGAAGGAGAAACAGAATAAGGCTTTCAAGAAAATACTTCCTTGATATTAACAATCATATCAAACGCAGAGAACAAACAGAACAAATCATTTTATTAAAGAAATGTTGAAGATGGTACATGAATAGGATAGCTTTGTGGAGATATGGGCCAAAGGATCTGTTTCTGCACTATTTGACTCTATGAATCCATGGTCCACAACAAGATGTTGTCTTTCTTTGCATCTGCCATGGTTCAATTGGTGGCACTCTTGCTTGGAATCAGAAGAGGTTGTGTGTTCAATTCCCAGGACCTCAGCACAAAAGTCCAGGTTGACACTCCACTGTAATTGTAAGGGTGTGCTACCCTGTTGACAGCCATTGTTTTAATGGGTTGTTACATTTCAAAGCCTATCTTAATTAGACATCTAAAGATCCACAGTATGATTTTGAAGATGACCTGTGTGTTATCCTTGATATAAGTATCAGGTAATGACCATTTCCAACAAAGGCCAATCTAAACACCACTTCTTGACATTTAATGGCATTACCATTACTGAATCCCCTGCTATGAACATCCGGGCGTTACCATTGATCAGAAACTTAAACTGGACTTACGATATAAACACAGTGGCTGCAAGAACAGGTCAGAGGCTAGTGCAGTGAGTGACTCATCTCCTGACTCCCAAAGCCCATTCACCAACCATAAGGCACAAATCAAGAGTCCAAAACTGGACAGCACAGGTTTAAGGTGAGAAGAGAAAGATTTAAAAAGGACCCGAGGGGTAAATTTTTTAATGCAGAGTGTGGTGCGTGTATGGAATGAGCTACCAGAGGCAGGTACAATTACATTTATAAGGCATCTGGATGGGTACATGGACAGGAAGGGTTTAGAGGGATATGGGCCAAATGTTGGCAAATGAGACTAAGTCAGATTAGGATGTTGGTTGACATGGACGAATTGGACTGAAGGGTCTGGTTCTGTGCTGTATTACTCTATGACCATCCAGGTCAGAGCAGCCTGCTTGATTGCACAACATCCACTCTCACATTTCTCAAACATCTACGACTGACATTCAGTAACAGCAGTGTGTACTATCTACAAAATGCACTGCAGAAATTCAGCAAAGATCCTTAGACAATACCTTCTGAACCCACGATCATTTCCATCTAGAATGGCAAGGGCAGCAAATACATGAGAACACCATGATCTGCAAATTCCCCTCCAAGTCACTCACCATCCTGACTTGGAAACATATCTGCGTTCCTACACTTTCAAAATCCTGTAACTTCCTCCCTAACAGCATTGTGAGTCTACCTTCAGCACAAGGACTGCAGCTCCAACTCCTCAAGAGTAACTTAGGGTCGGGCAACAGATGCCAGCATATCCAGTGATGCCCATGTGGCATGAATGTGTGAAGCCTATGCATGTCCTCCAACTAACATCGCAGGGAAGGAACAGATTATCCGGTCGTGAGGTCGCCAACCCAAAGGGTTAAGTCCGTTTCTCTCTCCACGGGTGCTGTCAGACCACCTGAGTTTCTCCAGCATTTTCTGTTCTGGCAGCTGGTCATGAAGCTTGCGCGAGCTTGCTGTGCGCAAACTGGCTGCCGTGCTCCCGAGCAGGGACTTTAAAAGTATTTCACTGTTGTAGAGGGTCCCGAGGAACCCCTCCGGGGTGGTGAGAGGTGCTATATAAATATGATTTTTGTTCTTATGTTTCTTCCCCTTCGACGGCTCCGAAATGCCCTTGTTGTTGGGTAGGCCTCACTGACGTCAGAGGCTGGCAGGAACCAAGATGGCGGCGGGCGATGCTGAGTGGGTGAGAGGAGAGGATCTCCCAGAGCTTGAAGGCCGCTCCAGCTTCTGATTCCAATTTCAGCTGTCCTCCTCGCCTTCACCAAACCATTATTCTCTGCGGGGACGGGGATTATGCCTTGTCCCCGAGGCCGGGATCCGAGTGCACAATGCTGCGTTCCACCGAGTTTTTCCGCAGCATCGAGTGCCCGTTTTACGGTGGCGGTAGCGGCGATGGCGGCTCCTGCAACCGGCCTTATTGTCACTTTCGGCACCGCAGCCAGAAGCCCAGGGAGAAGTCGGAGGGAGACGGGCAGTGTCTAGCAGCCGACCGAGGTGAGTCGGCAGCAACTGGTTTCCTACTCTGTCTTGTCGTGGAGCCTTGATCTCCTTCATGAACCCTCCTTGGTTATACCTGGTGCTAGGGTCATTTAATTTTATTCTGTGTCTGTGAAGTGGTCTTCATGTGGGTGCTGTGCCCAAACTGGATTATTCAACAGACTTTCCCTTTGGGGAAGTGGGAGGGCCTTCCTCCTTGTACACGCTTCAGTGTTTGGGTTGTGTTATTCGGTAATAGCTTTTAAAGTGTTTCTTTACGGAGTCACCATTAATTCCAACGACAAAACAGAGCAACCTGTGTTATGAGGTGAATTTGTGTGTTTATCTGAAATATGTTTTTCTTTTTTATGTAACTATTTTGCAGTAACTGACTGTGGTCAATGAAAAGGGTGTGACACATTCTCTTGAAAAAAAACTTAAACGTCCATGTAACTTGACCTCAAAATACACCTTTAAAATTAAGATTTTGTTGTGGTTACATTTTCTTGGCTTATCAGCTAGTCCAGATCCAACAATTGTTGGTGTGATCAACGTTACACTCCACAATAGGAATACTGGCTCTTTGATTATGAGAAGTGAGCAATGACCTCCACCTTTCCAACAACCCTAACTATAATGTCTTATCAATGATCTATCATTATTAGGCTAATTGTATATTTAGACAAAGTTCAAAGTAATTATAATATTTATACCACACAAATTTAGATAAATCTATCTGTAGTGCATAATTTTTTCTGTTTTAAGTACACTTTTTTTGTACAACGGTAACAAAAAATGGTCAAAATGAACAATGTGTATTCTGAAGAAGCATTCCTGGACTGGAAACACGAACTCTGCTCGCTCTCCACAGATGCTGCCAGACTTGCTGAGTTTCTCCAGCAATTTGTTTTTGTTTCAGATTACTAGCATCTGCAGTTCTTTATTTTAGTCCTTACCGTACTTCTGATTTAAGTATTTACTTTTCACCTCAAAAATGGAATGATCTCTACCTGCTTCCTGTGACAAAGTATTTCATACTTTCAACAAATCTGTATAAAGAAGTACCTCAAACTTCAGTTCATTTACTTGTAACTTTTGAATTGATAGGTTTTCTTCACTTTTTTTCTCAGCCATTGGCTAATCTTTTAGTGCTTAGAATCATAAAACCCTTGCAATGTGAAAGGGGGGACCATTCATTCCATTGAGCCTCTGAAGAAGTCCCACCTAGACTCACCCCCCCTACTGTATCCTGTAATCCCACATTTATCATGGCTAATTCACCTAACCTACACATCCCTGAACACAACGGACACGTGGCCAGATTACCTAATCTGCACATCTTTGTTCTGTGGGAGGAAAATGGGGCACCTGGCGGAAACCCATGCAGACACAGGGAGAAGTGGCAAACTCCACACAGTCATCCACCCAAAGCTGGAACTGAACCCTGGCGCTATGAGGCAGCAGTCCTGTCCATGAGCCGCCACTACCTTAGAACGACTCTTGCTACCTTATGGAGGAGGTGGGACTTGAACCTGGGCCACATCGTCCAGAGGTAGAAGGTAAAGTCACTATTGTCCCACTCTTGCATCACAGAGAGATGACTGGTGGTAGCTTAACTTGAGGATCGTCACATCTCAAGGTAGATGAAGTGGGATCTTCATGGTTTTCTCAGCCAATGCAGGAATTGAGCCTACGCTGTTGGTATCACTCTACATTGCAAACCAGCCATCTAGCCAACTGAGCTAACCAGCCCTGTAAGTCATTTGTGACTTGGCCAACTTTTGGTCATTTGATTGCTGGTGACCATTTTATGTCTTCCCCCCCCCCCAGTTTAAAACCATTTTAGTTACTGAAATCCTGAGGTATTAACTCAAGTGATGGTATTTGGCAATTAATAATCCTTGTATTGAGGAAAACAAAATATAATTATTGCACACAGTTCTCCACATTAAATTTTATCAGTAGTCTTTGTTTGTTGCACCCTTCAAATATTTTACAGTCTACTTTATTGTTTGCCTTTCTGTATCATGTTATCATTAAAAGTTGATATTCTTCTCCCAATATTCCAATCTAAACAATTTGTGTACAAAGAAAAATAATTGCAGTGTTGATCTCTGAAATCTGGGACTTCCAATCTGAGCAGCCTCTGTTAATCTAATTTTTTTTCACTTCAACAAACCTCTTGTTCTTTTGATATTCCCTGATATACCATATATACATTTTGTAACAAGTCTTCTGAAATGCTTTGTGGGATCCCTTTGAAATTCCATATGCACTACATTTACTTGTCTCCCCTAACCCACTTGGTCACTTCAAAAAATTCAGTTTAATTTGTCATACATATTACATGTGTAATTTCTTTGGTCACTTTCTGAGCACTTTTCCCCTTGATGTTGATTGGGACTCATTGTCCTCAGCCAACGACTTGCAGATAATGATTTTCGTAGCATGATAAAAAGTGAGGATTTTGATGTACGGTGTGTGATTTATATATATTTTAATATCATTTAGAGTTTATATTTTGGCCAGTGGTTTGTGGATTTTAGTCTGTGCCTCTGGGGATTATCGATTAACTTGTAAGTATTTGCGTAGCCGTGGTGATTTCTTTTAAAATACATTATTAGAGAGAAGCTTTTCCGAGAATAAAGGGGTTTTGATTACATTGGGAAAGCTTACGTGTAAACAGCCTAGTGCATTGGGCTCTCATATAGAAGATTCTGGATTTTTTGGGCTTGGAGTAAATACCATAACTTTGGAAAAAAAACTTTTTGATTCATATTCATGCAGTTTTACAAACGTCTTGGCTGAAGCTGGATGTGTAAAACCGTTACTGCTGATAAATTGAGATAGTTTAGGACTGTTAAGATTTTGTTACCTCAGTGTAAGGACTTTAGTTTTAAAAAGTCTAGACCAGAAGTGTTTGAAGCTACTTGAAGCTGAGAAAATCTAAAATTAGTTGTGTGAAGGTGCCATGAATAAATCATGGTATTCTCCAGGTGGGGCATTGAAGCCACAGTAAAATTGGGCCCTAAAAGATGAGACCAGGGAATTCTCTCTGGTGTGAGTACTGTAAAGAACTACTTTTAATATTAATGGGGTTGTAATTTATTGTGTTTTGAAATCTTTAAACTTGTGTTATCTATAAGTAGTTTGATTTCTTCTATTTTATCTTCATTCCTTTTGCATAATAAAGTTCTATTCAATGTTAAACTTGAATCTGCAGCATTGTCTGTTTGTTTTGGTGATAGAACTTAAAAGATTTTAATTAATCAGTATGATTTATCAAGCCATTTATCAAACTGAGATCTGATTTTGTCCAGTAATAACATTAGCTGGAATTATAACTAGCTACGTGACAGTATTAGTATTTGTATTAGAATCCCTACAGTGTGGAAACAGGCCCTTAATTTATTTCTAGGTGTATATGTGAAACTGAAGGGATTGTAAAAATAATAAGTGTAAAAAAAAGTTCAAAGTTTCTAGAGAACTAAAAAGCTACGCTTTAGTGTTATTCAAGGCTATATGGTGACAGTTTTGTTTCTGTTACAGATCTGTGGAGTCAGCCCACTTCAAAGGTTTGAACATAGTGTAGGCTGACTCTTCAGTGTAGTATTTGAGGTTTGCTATGCCCTAAGGGCTGCTTGCCAGATTGGAAGTAGAATGAGGTTTTTTGTCACATGAACTCCGATAAGTGCAGTGAAAAGTTTATCAAGTCTCCACTTGGCAGCATCTTAGATACAAAGGTACCTAGATACAGGATCGTAGGAATAAATTAGAAAAATAAAGAAATGAAAAGTTCAGCATTACAGTCCTTTAGGCAGACTGTGCCGGGCCTCGCATCCAGACCGGGCAGTACTCAAACTGCTCCTGCCACATGCTTCCTGCTCCTGCTGCCGCCGCCGCCTAGGGCTGCCTGCTCTTCGCCGTGGCTACAGATGCCGGGGGACCTCACTCTTTGCCATTTTGGGTTCCCATGATGACTGGACTCCACAGCGCTGAGTTCACTCTCCTCTGCACTGATCTCCTTTGTATTGCACAAACTCACTCTCCACAGAAGGTAAGAAGTTTAACGTGAGAAAAAAAATACGGTGAAAGAAAAAAAAATTAAAAGCGAATGGAGCAGATGAACTCCGGTAGGAACCTGCACGCTGCACTGCTGTTGTGCTACCATCTTCAATATTAAACAAAAACCATGTCTATCTTTTTAGTTCAATGAGAAAATTCCATTGTTCTTTTGATGTCTTGTCAAATATATACATGCACATGTACAAAATATGAGTATAAGTCGGCCATACAGCATATACAAGGGGTTGAATCATTCAATAAGACCATGCCTGGTGTGTGTGTGTGTGTGTGTGTGTGTTTTGGATTCTGCATTCCCACCTATTACTGAACCTTTGATTCCCTTATGTAACAAAAAAAATCTACTCCCCTCCCACTTAAAAGGACCCTGCCTCCATTGCTTTCTGTGGTAGAGTTCTAGTCTGAACCTGCTGAGAGAGAGAAAATTTCTCTCCATCTCTGCCCTAGAAGGGTGACCTCATATTTTAAACAGTATTTATTTCTGAGCCATCTTGAGATTGTGAAAGGTAGTACACAAACAAAATCTATTTCTTTAGCTAGGATCTCCTGGAAGCAGTGTTTTGTAATATCTGTTACAGTAGCTTGTTTGATGATAGAACTGCTACATGTCAAGTTGACCTGTATTTATTTGGCAATACAAATAGTAACTGTTTGATCATAAATCATCAGGATCTTAAATGAATGCTGTGTCGAATGCTGTAGAAAGCTGCAGAACTTATTTTCATGTCTTGGTCATTTTATTTATCGACTCCACAGAATCATGCAGCACAGAAGGAGGCTATTCAACTTATCACACCTGTTTCAACACTTGGAAAACCTGTTCAATTAGCCCCGATCCTGGTAGCAGTTTCTGTTTCTTTTTCAAGAATCTATCCAACTTCTCTTTGAAATTTGCAGTTGAATCTGCCTCCATCACTCTTTCAACTTGTTCTTTACAAATGTAACTTGCCGTGAGCACAATTCTGAGGCTTAACCAGTGAATTTCCAAATATTTACCATGGCTTCTTCGGTTTTGTTGTCTATTCCTGTACTCATAAAGCCCTAATCCTCAATGCTTTTTTAAAATTTCTCATAGAGTCATAAAGTGTAGAAACATGCCCTTCAGCCCACCGTATCTGTGCTGACCAATAAAACCAAACTACATTAATCCCATTTACCTACATTTAGTTATCAACCTACTGGCATTTTAAGTACTCATGCTCTCAACATTTAAGAATATCAACTTTTACCACTTTAGCACATTCCATATTTCTACCATTCTTTGGGTGGGGAAAAAAATTATTTCTTAGATCTCCTCTAAACCACTTCCTCCTCACTTTAAATTTATCCTCTCTGGTCTTAGGCACATCTACCGCTGGGAAGAGATTCTTATGATCTACCCTGTCTATACCTTCTACAATTTTACGTACCTTGATCAGATCACCCCCTCAGCCGCCTGAGCTCCAAGGAAAACAAACCCAGCCTATCCAGTCTCTCCTCACAACTTAGACTGTTCATCTTAGGCAACATTCTGATGTAACTCCTGTGCACCCTCCCCAGTGCGATCACATCCTTCTGAGAGTGTGGCAACCAGAGCTGCATAATGTACTCCACCTGTGGCCTGATCAACGTTTAATAAAGTTGTAATGAGATTTCCTTGCTCGTATATTCTACACCCTGGCTAATGAAGGCAAGCATTTGTCTGCCTTGTTCACTACCCTGTCTACCTGTGTTGACACCTTCAGGGACGAATAGACTTGTACACCAAGGTTCCTTCATTCCATTGTACACCATTAAGACCTAATGTATTTCCTCGCACTTACCAGCATTAAATTCCACCTGCCATTGCTCTGCTCAGTTTGGCAGTTGATCAAAGTCAGACTGTAGCCTGATCCCATCCTCCTCAGTATCACGAACAACACCAATTTTTGTGTCATCTGCAAACTTGCTAATTAAACCTTCTACATCCACATCCAAGTCAGTTAATATAAATAACAAATACAAAGAGTCCCAGCACCAAGCCCTGTGGTGCACTACTGATCAGAGGCTTACAATTACAAAAACAGCCCTCCTCCATCTCTCTTTGCCTCCTATTTCTAAGCCAATTTTGGATTTGGTTGCCAACTTAACTAGAATCCCGAGGGACCTTATCTTTTGCGCCAACCTTCCATGTGGGAGCTTGTCACAGGCTTTACTGACGTCTGTGTAAGCCACGTAAAGTCCACTACCCTCATCAATACACTTAGTAACCTATTCAAAAAAACTCAATTAAGTTAGTCAGGCAGGATCTTCCTCTAACGATCTGCACTGACTGTCCGTGATCAATCCCTCCCTTTCCAAGTATTGATTACTGCTGCCCTTCAGAATTATTTCCAATGACTTCCCAACCACTAACATCAAACTAACTGGCCTGTAATTACCTGGTCTATCCTTGCTGCTGTCCTTGAGCAAAGGAGCCACATTAGCTATCATCCAGTCATCTGGCACTTCACCTGTGACCAATGAAGTATTAAGTATCTCCCCCAGGGCCCCAGCAATCTGCTCCCTTGCCTCCCATGACAGCCTGCGATACATATCATCAGGCGGTGGGGATTTGTGCACTTGTATAGTTGTTAAAATGCCTAATATCTCCCCTTTATTAATCTTATCATGTTCTATAACCTCACCATCCAAACTGAAATTCAGTTTCAAAGATTGATGTACACAAACCTCCAGGCCTTTCTTGATGCGCCCATGTTAAATTTGTACCATTTAGTTTATATTGCCTGTCATTTTCTTTTTGTTCCAAAATGTGTCACTGCATTAAAGTTCATCTATCATCTTACCGCTCTTCACCAGTTTTGTCTATCCTCTTGAAGTATTGTGCTAAACTTTTATCTGTTTACTACATTTTCACATTTTGTGGCTTGGTGCAAACTTCGAAACGATGTTCCTATTCCCATGTCCAAGTCATTACTATATACTCATGAAGAGCAATGCACCTACTGCCAATCTTGGTATAGTATCAATCTATATCATCTATCCATTGTAAATACCAATCACCACCTTTTCTGCTTTCTGTCTTGGTCAGGTGTCAGTATCTCTTAAATCCCACTGACTTCGGTTTCTATTACTAGCATCTTTTGCGAGTCCATGTAAATATGAACTGCATTACCTTCTTCAAACCTCTCTGCTATATCATTGAAAGCAACTTTGTCGGGCAGTTTTTCTTTAATAGGTCTGTTGGTTGACACTGCTAAATGTATGTTCTTCCAAGTGAAAATTAACTTTGACCTGGATTATGTTCACTAATTTTGTTTTCTTGGCCTATTAATATCTGGTTCACTCTTTCTCTTTTTATTGAACGTTATAATGTTTTCAATCTCCCAGTCCTCTGGTGCAATTCCCATGTCTGCATTGAAAAACTGTGATGAAAGCAGCCAGTATTTCCGATCTTGCTTCCTTCAGCCATACTGGATTTGGGAGACTTCTACTTCAGTGCTGTGAATTGTTAACGTTCTGCCTCTTTCACTGTTTCCATCTCATTCATTTTCAAGATCCCTTCCTCAATTACTACTTGGATAGAGGGACTGAAGGTATGGTCGTTAAATTTGCTGATAGCACGGAGGTCGGGGAGTAAGCTTTTGAGAGGGTATTAGAAGGCTACAATGGAATAGATGAAGTGTGGACACAGGTGTTATAGATTATAATGTTGGAAAATATAAAACTGTCTTCTGGCAGGAGGAATTAAAATGAAATGTTCTAAGTGGTGAGAGATTTGTTATGGACCAGACAGACTCCTCAAAACATTTTAAGAAGGTAGTCTTGACCCTTTGCATTTTATATGTGCCATTAAAATAAGAAAGTGTGTTCCGGATTCGACTGGTCAAACTACTTAATGTTAAGCAAAACACAATTTATTCAAACACTATAATTAAAATACAAAAAAAACTTACATTTTCCAACAGAGTTGTTATTCTAACAAAATAATTGATACAATAACTGTTGCTAATTAATTGTGCCACTATAGTAACATTCCGTAAGCACACCCCTTGGCAAAAAGGCGAATTTAGAAATCAGATTTTCTCACATGCAGCACCCACAGTAGGAAGAGAAACTCCAGTTTCCAGCTGTAACCGAGCGAGGTGGGGGGAGGGGAGGGCGAGAAAAAGCTTCTACTTCTTCAGAACTCCAGCTACTTCCAAGCTTTTTGAGACTCCAAGAGCAACTGTGTAAATCTAAAAAAAAAACTAGGAATCCTGTCTGTGCGAACTGGCCACACCCATCCAGGCTGTTTAGAACATGGAAACACAGAAAATAGGTGCAAAAGTAGGCCATTCAGCCCTCTGAGCCTGCGCCACCATTTAATGATCATGGCTGATCATTAAATTTCAGTATCCTACTCCTGCTTTCTCTCCATACTCCTTGAGTCCTTTAGCTGCAAGGGTCAACATCCAGCTCCCTCCTGAATATATCTCACGAACTGGGCCCAAAAGCTTTCTGTGGGAGAGAATTTCACAGGTTCACAACTCTGCATGAAGAAATTCTTCTTCATCTCAGTCCTGAATGGCTTACCCCTTATTCTTAGACTGTGACCTTCTGGACTTGCCCAATATCAGGAACATTTAGTCTGGTGAACCTTCGCTGGACTCCCTCAACAGCAAGAATGTCCTTCCTTGGATGATGAGATCAAAACTGCACATTATGTTCAAGGTATGGCCTCACCAAGGCCCTGTATAACTGCAGCAAGACATCTCTACTCCTATACTCAAATCCACTCACTATGAAGGCCAGCATGGCATTAACTTTCCGCACTGCCTGCTGCACCTGCATGCCAATTTTCAGCGACTGTTGCACCATAACACCCAGGCCTCATTGCACCTCGCCTTTTCCTAAATTGCCACCATTCAGATAATATGTTTTCCTGTTTTTCTGACCAAAGTGGATAACCTCTTATTTGTCCACATAAAATTGCATTTGCCAAGTATTTGCCCACTCAGCCAGCCTGTCCAAATCACCCAGCAACCTCTTAGCATCCTCCTCACTGCACATAGCTTAGTGTCATCTGCAGATTTGGAGGTATTGCATTCCGTTCCTTCGTGCAAATGGTTGTTGTGTATTGTGAACAGTTGGGGTCCCAAGGCTGAGGCCTGTAGTACCACACTTGTCACTGCCTGCCACTCTGAAAAGGACCCGTTTATTCCAACTGTGTGCTTCCTGCCTGCCAAGAAATTCTCTATTCACATCAGTACATTACCTCCTGTACCATGAGCTTTTTCCTTTTTCTCTTCCGTATATGCCTAGACTACATCTCAACTGTTTCCTCTTTGAAGACCTTCACTTCCTAAGTTATACTTGCAAGGACAAAAAAATCTTAAACAGGATTAAGTGGACCTCTGAGCAAAACACAGAAAATTGAACCTTAAATACAAAGGCACTTCCGCAAACAACCCAAACTATAATATAAAGCTGGAAATAAAACACCAAAAGCTTTCATTGTCACAGTTCTATTTCTTCAAAGACACTTCTCAACCTTGCAAAATCTGGGAAGTTAATTTCCCAGGACGAGTGCAGATTGGAATTCCTTTTAAGGAACAGCTAATCATTTTTGAGGTCTTTACAAAGCACAATTACATAAGGAGGGAATGCAAACAGATTTATTTGCTATTGCAAAAACTTTATCAATTTAGATGTTTTTGCATGTAAATTGAAAGTTACAATTTGTAAACATTGCCTCATTACTTCATTCTCACCCCAATCACTTTCTTTATTTATCAGGGGTAAAGAAAGAAAAACATTCACATTTTTTATAACAACTTTCAGAGTTTCAGGATGTCCCAAAATACTTGGCAGCTACAGAAGTCCCTTTGAATGTCTGGATACAGTGAGACTACAAATGCTGGTAGCTAGCGTCAATAAATGTGGAGCTGGAAAAGCACAGCCAGCCAGACAGCATCCGAGAAGCAGGAAAATGAACGTTTTGGGCCAAAACCTTTCGTCAGGACTGGGGAGAGGTAGGGGAGACAGAAATAGAGGGCGTGTGGGGGTGGGGCTAGGGGTAGGGTAGGTGAGATGGAGATAAGTGGATGCAGGTAGGGTATTATTGTGGTTGGTCAGTGGGAAGATGGACAGGTGGGGGAGGAGAGATTTTGAAGCTGGTGAAGTCAATATTCAGGCCATTGGGCCAGAAGCTCCCATGGCGAAATGAGGTGTTGTTCCTCCAGTTTACATTTGGCCTCATTCTGACGGTGGAGGAGGCTAAGGAGAGACATGTCACCTGGGGGATAGAAGAGGGAGTTAAAGTGGATGGAACTGGAAAGTCTGGTTGCTTGGTATGTTCACAGTGTGGACACGCCGCAAAATGGTCCATGAGTCTGCGTTTGGTTTTCCCCAATATAGAGGAGACCAGATCGGGAGCAACAAATACAGCAGATGAGGTTAGATGAAGTTCAGGTGAATCTTTGCTGGATTTGGAAGGATTGTTTGGGGCCTCGGACAGAGGTGACAGAGGAGGTGTCGTGGCAGGTGTAGAACCTCCTGTGGTTGTAGGGAAAGGTACCAGGTGTGATGGGGGATTAGTGGGGAGTGTGGAACTGATGAGGGAGTCACGGAGTGAACAGTCCCTGCGGAAGGACTACAGAGATGGGGAGGGAAATATCTTTTTGGTGGTCGGGTACGATTGTAGGTGGCAAAAATGTCAGAGGATGATGTGTTGTGTTCGGAGGTTGGTGGGGTGGTATGTGAGGACCAAGGGGACTCGATCCTTACTGTTGTTGGGGAGGTGGGGGGGAAGAGGTTTCAAGAGCAGAAGCATGAGAAAAGGGGGAGATACATTTGAGGGTATCCTGAACAACGGGAGGGCAAAATTACAGTCTCTAAAGTGGGAGGATATCTGAAGTCCTAGAGTAGAGTGCCTCATCCTGGGAGCAGATGCGGCAGAGGCAGGGGAATTGAGAGTATGAGATAGAATTTTTGCAGGAGAGTGGGTGAGAGGAGATGTAGTCGAGGTAATTGTGGGAGTCACTGGGTTTGAAATAGATGTCAGTGGTGTGTCGGTTACCGGAGATGAAGACAGATCTCCAGGGAGGGGAGGGAGGTGTCGGAAATGGTCCAGGTGAATTTGAGGGCATGGTGGAAGGTGTTGGTGAAGTTGATGAACTGTTCAATCTCCTCTCGGGAGCACGAGGCAGCACCGATACAGTCATCAATGTAGCGGAGAAAAAGGTGGGGGATGGTGCTGGTGTAGTTGTTGAAGAGGGACTGTTCCACGAATCCTACAAAGAGGCAGGCATCGCTCAAGCTCATGTGGGTCCCCATAGCCACCCCTTCGGCTTGTAGGATGTGGGAGGAATCAAAGGGAAAATTGTTTATGGTGAGGACAGGTTCCACCAAGTGAATGAGTGTCAGTGGAGGGGGGCTGGGTGGGCCTACGGCAGAGGAAGAAGCAGAGGGCTTTTAGGCTGTCCTAGGGCATGCAGGTGTACAAGGACTGAATGTCCATGGTGAGGATGAGCTGTTAGGGCCTTGGGAATTGAAAATTTTGGAAAAGGTGGAGGGTATGGGTTGTGTTCCGAATGTAGTTGGGGAGCTCCTGGACCAAAAGGGAAAGAACGAAGATGAAGTAGGATGAGATGAGCTTGGTGAGACAGGAGCAGGCAGAGACAGTGGGTCGACCGGAGCAGTTGGGCTTACAGGTGTTGGGTCAGAATGAGTTCCCCAACCCTACACTGCCCATTTCTATCAGCTTGGAGGCTGTGAACAGGAGATCTCTCGAGGTGTTGAAGTTGTTGATGGTCTGGGCCATTTTGGCATCTGACTTCAGCGATGTAAAGGTCATTTCACCGTACTACCACTGCCTCCCCTTTGTCGGTGGGTTTAATGGTGAGGTTGGGGTTGGAGCCAAGAGCTGCGCGTTCCGATGGAGAGAGGTTGGAGTAGGTGAGGGGCAGAGAGACTGAAGCGGTTGATGTGGTAACAGTTGGATATGAAGAGTTTGAGGGAGGGTAGGAGGCTGGGAGGGGTGTCAAGGAAGATGGAATCTGCTGGAGGTGGAAGAAGGGATCATCAGAGGGTGGGTTGGATTCAAGTTCAAAGAAATAGGTGAATGGTGGCAGAAAAAGAGCCTGACATCAAGACGTGTATAGAATTCATTCAGTTGTAGGCGTGGGGGAATGAAGGTGAGTCCTTTGCTGAGGACTGACGTTTCAGCCTCCGTGAGGGGGAGGTCTGTGGTGATGGTGAATACCCAGCAGGGTTTGGGCTGAGGCTGAGTGTTGAGCATTCACACTCAGTGAGACCTCCCTCCCTCTTCAACGATTACACCAGCACCATCCCCCACCTCTTTCTCCGCTATACCGATGACTGTATCGGTGCTGCCTTGTGCTTGCGCGAAGAGATCCAACACTTCATCAACTTCACAGACACCTTCCATCCCGCCCTCAAATTCACCTGGGCCATTTCTGACATCTCCCTCTCCTTTCTGGAAATCTGTCTCCATCTCCGGTAACCAACTCGCCACTGACACCCATTTCAAACCCAGTGACTCCCACAATTAGCTCAACTACACCTCCTCTCACCCACTTTCCTACAAAAATTCTTTCTCATATGCTCAATTCCCCCGCCTCTGCTGCATCCCAGGATGAGGCATTCTACTCTAGGACTTTACAAATATCCTCCTACTTTAGAGACCGTAGTTTCCCCTCCTGTTACTAAGGATGCTTTCAACTACATCTCCCTCTTTTCCTGCACTTCCGCCCTCAAACCCTCTCTTTCCCCCCCAACAACAAGAATTGAGTCCCCTTGGTCCTCACATACCACTCCACCAACCTCTGAACACAATGTATTATCCTCTGACATTTCTGCCACCTACGATTGGACCCCACCGCCAAAAAGATGTTTTTCTCACTATCGCCGTTGTCCTTCCACAGGGACCGTTCACTCCGTGACTCCCTCATCAGTTCCACACTTCCCACCAACCCCTCCATCACACCTGGTACCTTTCCCTGCTACACTTGCCCCAACACCACCTCTGTCCAAGGCCCCAAACAATCCTTCCAAATCCAGCAGAGATTCACCTGCACTTCATCTAACCTCATCTGCTGTATCTGTTGCTCCCAGTGTGGTCTCTGCTATATTGTGGAGACCAAACCCAGACTTGGGGACTGTTTTGCGGAGTATCTGCGCTCTGAACGCATCAACCAACCTGACCTTCCATTTCCATCCACTTTAGTTCTCTCTCCCACTTGCTGGGTGCTATGTCTATCCGTGGCCGCCTCCACTGTCAGAGTGAGGCCAAATGTAAACTGGAGGAACAACACCTCATTTTGCCTTGGGAGCTTCTGACCCAATGGCCTGAATATTGACTTCACCAGCTTCAAAATCTCTCCTCAATCCCAACCTGTCCATCTTCTTACTCCCCTATCTGCTCTACCCTTCCCACTGACCAACCACAATAACACCCTACCTGCATCCACGTATCTCCATCTCATCTACTCTACCCCTAGCCCCACCCCCTCTCTCTTTATTTCTGGGCTTCCCTCCTCAATCCTGACCTAGCATTTTGGTCGAAACATTGATTTTCCTGCTCCTTATGGAGAGTGTTCACAATTGTGATGTAGAGTAAACTGTAGATAAATTTTAAATTTAATGCCAGCCATATTTTTGGGGCATGCATCAGTTGCCATGCAAGTATTAGTTTTGATGAAGGCATGAGGTGAAACTGCAGCTGACTGAAATTGTATTCCCATTTTTCTGGAGCTCATCTGGTGACTGCCTTGGTAAATGGATATTGAGTTGCATTTTTCTGGTCTCCAGTCTAAAACAATTTGGCTTATTTTAGCTCAAGACAAAGATGGACAGACAACTAGCCTCCACATTTGGAACAAAGTAGTGAAGAACAGGTAATCAGCCAGTAGGAGCAAATTACTGCAGATGCTGGAATCTGCACTGAAAACAAAAACGCTGCAGATCACAGCAGGTTAGGCAGCATCTATAGAGAGAAAGCAAGCTAACATTTCGAGACTAGATGACTATCCTTCAGAGCTGAAATGAAGTGCAGAGGGGGCAGCATTTATGCAGTCGTGGAGGGGGGTGGAGGTTGGAGTGCAGGGGGATAAAAAGGATGTTGATAGCTCGGATTAAGTGAGAATGGCAGAACAGTGATGTGTCTAACTGCCAGACTGGCAAGAACAGACAGTCCTACTGGAGTGTTTCACTTGTAGGGGAGACCAAAACTGAAGACCGTAAATGGAACATAGTCATTAATTAAATTAAATTCAGGAGAAACTTCTTTACTGGGACAGTAATTGGAATGTGAATGTTGCTGCCACAGATGGTTGAGGTAAGTAACTCAGATGCAGTTAAAAGGAAGCTTGAAAATCAAGGAGAGAAAGAGGAATAGAAAGTGATGGAAATAAGAGTGGGAGATGGTCTGTTGAGCATAAACCCAAACATAAGCCAGTTATGCTGAATGACCTGTTTCTGTGGTCTGCATTCTGTGTAATACAGTTGAAGTTGTAGAGCAGATTTTAGAAAGCTGCATCTTTAAACAAAATATTTTGATTCTCAACTTTTCTTTTCAAACATGCATTGTGTATGCTTTCATAATTTGCAGCGCAACTTGAAAATTTTACTAAACCACAAATTCGAGGAATTGTTACAGTGCAAAGAAAGGCCATTTAGTTCAGTCTGAATGAGCATTGTGGCTTTACGCCTTTCTCCTGTTCGTTCCCCATAGCCCTGTATTGCTTTTGTTTGAGTAATCATCCTATGTCTTCGAGTATTTGATTGAACCCTGGCTCTACCACACTTCAAGATAGTGTGTTCCTGACCTAAACCATTTTCCATGTGGAAAAATTTTCTATCTCCTTGCATTTACTACTTTTGCAAACCACCTTCAATCTGTGCCTTGTCATTCTTGATCCTTTTACAAGTGGGAATACTCTCTACAGCCTCCTCATGATTTTGAAACCTTCTATAAGATTTCCTCTTGGCTTTCTTCTCTCCAAGGGGAACAATCCCTCCTATCTATCCTAATAACTGAAGTTTCTTGTCTCTGGAACCATTCTTGTAAATCTCTTCTGAACTGTCTGCGGTGTGTTCAAATCCTTCCTGTACTGTGGTATCCAGAACTGTATATAATGCTTCAAGAGAAATCTTAACTTAGTGGCTCACAGTTTCAGCATGACCTCTTTGCACTTGTACCCAGTGCCACTAATTAAATGTCTAGTCTACTGTATGCTGTATTAACCAACATTTGTGCCTGTCAAACCACTTTTTTAATAACTGAAGTACATTGATGCCCAGATTTCTCCACTCCTGCTTATCCTTCAGAGTAGTACTTTGTTTTATGAACTTTATACCAGCGATGCCATTAGGCCAACTTAGTACAACCTCTGATCGTGACCATTAATAAGCACGGGTTTTGAACATGAAGTCCCTGTAGATTGTTTATATAAAGCCTAGATATATATTTGAACTTTAAGAGCTTTGAAATTGCAAACTGTAAATAGCATATGAAAGCAGCTGTAGAATAATTTTGGTAATGAAACAGTTAAGTTCTGCTAGTATAACTTGCATTTCACTTTTTTCTATTGTTACCATTTCTAGTCATCCTCAGAATCTGGAATAAAATCAAAAGATAAGGTTATAACATAAACATTGAAAGCACCTTTTAAAATTATACTTCCATATGCTATTTACAGTTTCCTTCCATTGTGCACCTTTTTAAAGTTGTATAAGAACTTTGTTTGAGGATTCACAATTAGCATCTATTTGGTTTGTTAGGGGAGCAGAGTATATCTTACAGAGCATTAATTGACTGAATTCTCTGTCTTGAGGCCTTTGACACTGGAGTTTCTGTATCTGACTTGGCTGGAGTGTTCTGACCCATCAGCAGACAAAGCAGAGGTGGTGGCACAGTGGTATTCAGTTGGGAGGGAGTTGCTCCAGGAGTCCTCAACATTGACTCCAGACCCTGTGAAGTCACATGGCTTCAGGTTAAACAGGGGCAAAGAAACTTCCTGCTGGTTGCCATGTACCGCCCTCCCTCCATTGATGAATCAAAACTCTTCCATGTTGAACAAAATTTGGAGGAAGCACTAAGGATGGCACGGGGGCAAAATTTGCTCTGGCTGGGGGATTTCAATGTCCACCACCAAGAGTGACTCGGCAGCAGTATCACTGAATTGAGTTGGTCAGGTCCTGAAGGATACAGCTACTATTCTGGGTCTGCAGCAGGTGGTGAGGGAACCAACAAGAAAGAAAGGCATACTTGACCTCACCTTTACCGACCTGCTGGCTGCGGATGCTTCTGTCTGTGACAGTATTGGTAAGAATGACCATCACACTGTACTGTGGAGATGAAGTCCTGTCTTCACATTAAGAATACCCTCCATGTTGTGTGGCACAATCACTATGTTAAATGGGACAGAGTTTGAACAGATGTAGCAACTCAACTGGGTATCCATGAGGTACTATGGGCCATCAACAGCAGAATTGTACTCTAGCACAACCTGCAATCTCATGGCCCAGCATATCCTTCACTTGACTATTACCACCAAGCCAGGAATTCAACCCTGGTTCAACGGAGTGTGCAGGACAGCATGCCAGGAGCAGCACCAGGCATAGCTAAAAATGAGGTGTCAAACTGGTGAGGCTACCAAACAAGGTTACTTGTATGACAAACAGCAAAAGCAGTAAGTAATAATCAAAGCTAAGCAAGCCCACAATGAACGGATCAGGTCTAAGGTTTGCAGTCCTGCCATATTCAGTTGTGCCTGATGGTGGACAATTAAGTCAGTTACTGGAGGAGGAGGCTCCACAAATAACCCCATTCTCAACGATGGAAGAGCCTAGCACAACAGTGCGGAAGATAAGACTGAAGCATTTGGAGCAACCTTCAGCCAGAAGTGCCAATCCTTTTTTCTGTCTTCTCCAGCAATCCCCAGAATTATAGGTACCAGTTGTAACTGCCAATTCCATTCACTCCATGTGATATCAAGAAACAGCTGAAGTCACTGGATACTGTAAAGGCTATGGGTCCAGACAACATTTCAACAATGGTACTGAAGACTTGTGCTTCTGAACTTGCCACTCCTGTAGTCAAACTCTTCCAGTACAGTTACAACACTGGCATCTATCTAACAATGTAGAAAATTGTCTCGATGTGGCCAGCAGATAAAAAGCAAGACAGATCCAACTCAGCCAATTACCACCCCATCAGTCTACTCTTATTCATTAGTAAAGTGATAGAAGGTGTCGTCAACAGCGCTATTAAGCAGCTTCTGCTCAGCAACAATCTGTTTAGTGAAACTGAGTTTGGGTTCTGCCAGGGCTGCTCAGCTCCTGAACTTATTACAGCCTTGGTTCAAACATGGACAAAAGAGCTGAATTCCAGAGGTGAGGTGAGAAGAATGCCAGCCCTTGACATCCAGGCTTTGTTTGACCAGGTATGGCATCAAGGAGCTGTGGATATCAGGGGGCAAACTCTCTGCTGGTTGGAGTCATAACTGGCACATAGGAGGATGGTTGTGGTTGTTCGAGGTCAGTCATCTCGTGAGTTGCTCAGAGTAGTGTTCTAGGCCCAGTTATTTTCAGCTGCTTCATAAATGAGCTTCCCTCCATCGTAAGGTTAGAAGTAGGGATGTTTGCTGATTGCGCAATGTTCAGTATCATTCACAGCTTCTTTGATACTGAAGTATTCAAATGCAACGAGTTCTGGACAGTATCTAAGCTTGCACTGATAAGTGGCATGTGACATTCGCACCACAAATAAAAGCCATGACCATCACCAGTAAGAGACAGTCTACCAATGCTTTTGATATTCATTGGTGTTACCATCACTGAATTCCCCACTATCAACATCCTGGGAGTTACCATTGACTAGAGACTCAACTGGACTTGCTATATGAACACAGTGGCTATAAGAGCAGTCAGAAGCTAGGAATACTACAGTGTGTAACTCACCTCCTGACTGCCCAAAGCCCGTCGATCATCTACAAGGCACAGGTCAGGAGTGTGATGGAATACTGCCCACTTGCCTGGATGGATGCAACTCCAACAACACCTGGATGACACCATCCAGGCCAAAGTAGCCCACTTGATTGGCACCACATCCACAACATCAACTCCCTCCACTACTGGCACTCAGTAGTAGCAGCAGTATGTACTATCTACGAGATGCACTGCAGAAATTCACTAAAGATCATTGGGCAACACCTTCCAAACTCTCAACTATTTCCTTCTAGATGGAAAAAGAGCAGCAGATACATGGGAATACCACCACCTGCAAGTTCCCCTCCAAGCCACTCACCATCCTGACTTGGAAATGTATCACCATTCCTTCACTGCTTGATCAAAATCCTGGAATTCTGTCCATTATGGCATGAACTGCAGCAGTTCAAGAAGGCAACTCGCTACTATTTTCTCAAGGGCAGCTAGGGACAGACCACCTTTTACAGGGTTAAATCTATCAGGATATTGCTTAACTGGAACAGCATTTCCTATATCTACATCATGTGTAATTAGACTAATACTTCCCACTTTATTTCCACATATCTCGCCATGTGAGTATAATAACTTTTTCAGGTCGTTTGGATTTTCCTCTAGAAGGTAACTCAGTAATTCATCCCAATTTTTGAGAGTTTCCTCATTGTCCAATTTATTTTGAGGAATGTCCAATTCAGAATCATCTGAAATAGGTTCTTCACTGTGTTGCAAATAACATGTTGTCTTTTTGCTTTCTTCCTTATCGAAATACCTTTTGAGCAGATTAACGTGACATTCTGTGTGAGATTTCTTTCTATTTGGCATTCTTATCAAATAATTCACCTCATTAAATCTCCTTTCATTTTGATAAGGTCCACTAAACCTTGCTTTTTAAAGTTTCACCTACCACTGAAAGTAACACTAACAATTTATCTCCGCTAGCAATATTGTGAATTTTTGATTTCTTGTCTGTTTCCTGTTTCATCACATGCTGTGCTACGATTAGATGCTGTCTAGTCAACTCACCTGCTCTATTTAACCTTTCCCTAAAATTTGACACGTTGTCTAAATGTGTGGTCTCTGAACTCTGACTCACCAGTTTCTCCTTTTAATTTCAGTGGTCCTCTCTTCTCATGCCAAAAAACTAATTGAAATGGACTGAAATTGGCAGATTCAGTTGGTGCATCCCTAATTGCAAAAAGCATAAATGGAATTCCTTTATCCCAATCCTCTGGAAAGTCTTCACTATAAGCCCTCAACATGGTCTTTAAAGTTTGATGCCACCATTCTAATGCTCCCTGAGATTTTGGATGGTACAAAGTGGATTTGAATTGTTTTATTCCTAAGCTATCCATAACTTTCTTGAATAGTTTCGATGTAAAATTTGACCCTTGAACTGATTTGTATGCCATGGACAGTCCGTATCTAGTGAAAAAAAATTGAATAACTCTTCTACAATCCTTATAGCCATGATGCTGCGCAATGGAATGGCTTCTGGAAATTGAATGGACGCATCCATTATGGTCAACAAATACTGATTCCCACTTTTTTTTTGTTTTAGGTAGGGGTGCTACGCAATAAATCAAGACCCTTGTAAAAGATTCCCCAAATGTAAGAATGGGTATTAAAGATGCTGGTTTTATTGCTGCCTGAGGTTTTCTAATTACCTGATACGTACAAGTTGTCCGGCAAAATTCAACCACATCTTTATGCCATTCAGGCACAATGAAAATGTTTTTGTATTTTGGCTTGAGTTTTCCTTGCTCCCAAATGACCTCCTACTGGTAATTTATGTGCTACCTGCAATAATTCCTTTCTGTAACCCACTGGTAATGCAACATGATGAACCTCCTGCCCATTTCTCATCTGCTGACTATGTGATGGTCTCCATCTCTTCAGCAATGTGTTATTTTTAAGATAGTCACTTTCTTGGATACACTCAGATTCTTTGGTGTGTGTTTTTTGATACAACTGCTTCAGTTTTTCATCTTTCTGTAGTAATTCAGTTAATTTCTCTGAACTAAAAATATCCACTTTGTCTTCCACTTGTTCTTTATTTTTTTTCAACCGTTTGATCAAACAAGGACTCTGACAAATGAACTTCAACGTCCTCATCTTTATTCTTTGATTTCTCCTCCTGTTTCCACTTGTGGCTTTGTGACCTTGCTACTACACAGTCAGGAAAAAAATCTCAGGATATATGTTCTGTAACACCTCAGTTGCCTAATTTTTTCCACTGGCTTTTCACTCCCATCTATGATCCAGTTATATCATTACCAAGAATAAAATGTATTCCTGGAACCGAGAATTTCTCTATTACTCCGACCACTACTCCTCCACGTTTGACTGGATTCTCCAATTTTACTTTATATAATGGAATACCGCCCTTCTCACCATGAATTCCACACATCACCACTTTTTTCTGGCAATACTCCTTCTGAGTTACATATCTCCTCATCGTTCACCATCAAAAATTGACCTGTTCCTGTATCTCTTGAAATCTTGATTTCTTTACCCGCTCCTCCTGGCATATACAAGTAAACCTTACCCTTGCACGTCAATTCTTCAAAGAGATCTGGCAGTTTCTTTTCAACCAACCCCCGAACAGGTTGAACATTCTCTAGTGCAGCCTTTTAGCTTCCACTGTGCTTTCCTTTACCACTTCAACAGAACTCACTGGCTTATCATGTTTTTCCCACATCCGTCTTCCCTGTGGATTTTCTAAACCACTGTGACTTCATATGGCCTACTTTATTGCAGTAAAAATACCTGAGCTTTTTTACTTCTCTTTGTCCCCTCCGTGGATTTCCTTTTTTACCCTATGGTAAACTATCTTTACTATCTTCAGTATGATCTCCTTTTCCCTTACCCACCTGAAGATTTCTCTTTACCCCAATTTCTATCCCTTACAGACTGAAATTGGTGCCTGAACTCAAACTTCAATTTATAAACCAACTGATAATCATCAGCTATTTCAGCAACTAATCTTGCAGTTTTAACTTTCTGCTCTTCCACATAAGTTCTCACTACTTCAGGAAGTGAATTTTTGAACTCTTGCAAAATAATCATCTCTCCAAGAGTGTCATATGTTTGATGTATTTTCAACGCCTTTATCCACCTATCAAAATTATTTTGCTTGATCCTTTCAAATTCAATGTATGCTTGATCAGGGTCCCTCCTTAGATTGCTGAAACATTGTCTGTAGGCTCTGGTACTAACTTATATACTGTTAAGATGGCATTTTTCACCACCTCATACTGCCCAGAAGCTTCCTCTGATAGTGATGCAAATTCCTCAATAGTTCTACCTTCCAACTTGGTTTCGATCAACAATAGCCACATGCTCGTCGGCCATTTCACTTTGTTTATCCGCTTTCTCAAATGAAATGAGAAAAGCTTCTACATTCTTGTCGAACTTGGGCAGCACTTGAACATATTTAAACAGATCCCCACCAGGCCTATGGCTACATCACTACCCTTCTCATAAAGCCTACCTTCTACCTTTGCCTCCACCCTTTTAAGAATAAAACACCTCTTCAGTCCACAGTATCGTCACAAGGTGGATGTGGTGTCAGCCAAGCGGGCTGTGTTGTCCTGGATGATATCCAGCTTCTTGAGTGTTGGAGCTGCACCCGTCCAGGCAAGTGGGGAGTATTCCATCAATCTCTTGACTTGTGCCCTGTATGTGTTGGGCAGACTTTTGCGAGTCAGAAGGTGAGTCACTGCAGTATTCCTAGCCCCTCTATTTATGTGTCGAGTCCAGTTGGTCTTTTGGTCAGTGGGAACCCCCAGGTAATGGAGATGAAGCAGACTGTAGTGATAAATGGTCCATTTTCAAATTTGGCAGGCTGTGTTGCATAGACCGCTGTAAGGATCAGTGCTGGCATCTCCTGGATGAGGGCATAGAAGGATGGGTTAGTAAATTTGCGGATGACACTAAAGTCGGTGGAGTTCTGGATAGTGTGGAAGGATGTTGCAGGTTACAGAGGGATATAGATAAGCTGCAGAGCTGGGCTGAGAGGTGGCAAATAGAGTTTAATGCGCGAAAGTGTGAGGTGATTCACTTTGGAAGGAGTAACAGGAATACAGAGTACAGGGCTACTGGTAAGATTCTTGGCAGTGTGGGTGAGCAGAGAGATCTCGGTGTCCACGTGCATAGACCCCTGAAAGTTGCCACCCAGGTTGATAGGATTGTTAGGAAGGCGTACGGTGTGTTAGGTTTTATTGGTAGAGGGATTGAGTTTCGGAGTCGTGAGGTCATGTTGCAGTTGTACAAAACTCTGGTGTGGCCGCACTTGGAGTATTGCGTGCAGTTCTGGTCGCTGCATTATAGGAAGGATGTGGAAGCATTGGAAAGGGTGCAGAGGAGATTTACCAGGATGTTGCCTGGTATGGCGGGAAGGCCTTCTAAGGAAAGGCTGAGGGACTTGAGGCTGTTTTTGTTAGAAGAAGGTTAAGAGGTGACTTGATAAGAGATATACAAGATGATCAGAGGATTAGGTGGGGTGGACAGTGACAGCCTTTTTCCTCGGATGGTGACAGCTAGCATGAGGGGAGATAGCTTTCAATTGAGGGGTGATAGATATAGGACAGATGTCAGAGGTAGGTTCTTTACTCAGAGTAGTAAAGGCATGGAACGCCCTGCCTGCAACAGTAGTAGACTTGCCAACTTTAAGGGCATTTAAAAGGTCATTGGATAAACATATGGATGATAAGGGAATAGTGTAGGCTAGATGGGCTTCAGATTGGTTTCACAGGTCAGCGCAACATTGAGGGCTGAAGGGCCTGTAATGTTCTATGTTCTATGCCCTTTGTCACTTATCCCTGGTCATTAATAGATATTTTACCAATCATGAATTTGCTGATGATACAAAGTGAAGAGAATTCAAGTTATGAAAAGGACACAGGAAGCTGCATAATGATTGCAGGCATGTTAATGAATGGATAACGTTGTTGTAGATAGTGTGTAATGTGGGGAAGTTAGAAATTTCTATTTTTCTTATAAAAATAGAGAAGCAGAACTTATTTTGAAAGGTGTGAAACTTGATGCTCTAGACGTTTGGATGTACTGTCACAAGGAACACAAAACAGACCATGGTTCAACACTTAGTCCAGTGGAAAATAGCATATTGGCCTTTATTGTAAGGGGACTGGAGCTTAAGAATCAGTGTCTTGCTACAGTTGTATGGGATTTTGATGAGATCAAACTGAAATGCCACATGCAATTTTAGACTCTGTATTTAAGGAAGGATATACTTGCACTAGAAACAGTACGTGAGGTTGACTTAGATAGGGAAAAGGGGGTTGTCCTGTAATGAGAGGCTGACTAATTTGGATCTATGTTCTTTGAAGTTTTAGAAGAATGAGATGAATATGAAAGGTCCTGATACATACTGAAATACTGTGTTTCCTGGCTGGAAAATCTAGAACAAGGGGCACATTTTCAGGTGAGAGGGCTGATCATTTAGGACTGAGATGACAGATTTCATGGTGTGTGAATACTTGGAATTCTCTGCCCAAGAGATTTGTGAATGTGCCATCCGTGAAGACAGTTAAGGCTGAGCTAGGCAATCGTTGTTTCTCAGCAAATAAAAGGATGTGGCAAACAGGCAGGAAAGTTCAGTTGAAGCTCAAGGGCAACCATGATCATCTTGAATGGCAGAACAGGCTTGATGAGCTTTATGGCATTCAACTCTTATTTCTTAAGTTTTTATGTAGTTATTAGGCTTTGACACTGCACCCATGAAACTTGGCTCCAATGCCCCTCATCTGGCTAGGGGGACTGTGTGTCTGATTTTGCTTTGCCCTATCACTTCACCACCAGAGAATCACCAACAATGGTTTCTCTTGCTGCTGTGCTCCACTTTTAGCTTTTTGTGTCCAAATGACCTGCTCTTGGCTCTTTCCTACTTTTCAACTACATGCTGCCCTTATTAGTGACATCCAAGATAAGAGCAACAGTTTTCACGTGTACACTGATCGACTGAGTTCTGCCTCTCCTCCTTTGCCTTTAAACTGTCGGACCTTAATTTCTGGATGAGGAGAAACTTCCTGGAACTAAATTTATGAAGGGAAGAAACCACCATAATACAGCATGGGAACAAGCCCTTGGGCCCTCCCAAGCCTGCGCCGACACATTTTGCCCTTCCATACTGAAATTGTCTTCACTTATAGGATCTCTGTCCCTCTCTTCCCTTCCCTTCCTATTCATGTATTTGTCCAGGTACTTCTTGAATACAGCTATTGAGTCTGCTTCTACCACCTACTCTGGCAGTGCATTCTAGGCACTCACCATCCTTTGTATGAAAAACCTTTGCACGTCTCTTTTAAATTCCCCTGCATCTTGAACCTGTGTCCCCCAGTAACCGCCCCCTCCACCCTGGGAAAAAGCCTCATACTCGCCACTCGCAATTTTATAAATTTATAACTGGTCGCTCTTCAACCTTCTGTGTTCTAGTGAAAACAAACCCAGTCTATCCAACCTTTCTTCATTGCTAAGATCCTCCATACCAGGCAACATCCTGGTAAACTTTTTCTGTACCCTCTTCAAAGCATCCACATCTTTCTAGTGGTGTAGTGACCAGAACTGAATACAATCTTTGATCCCCATCCCTTTATCATCCCCTCTCTGTGGCAACTATTTAAGACTGTACTCCGTTATCTGTTTAACTCCATAATGAGCCTCGAGTCCTTTATCTACACTTTTTATTAAGATTGGCTATTTCCTTCTCCATACTATCACTTAACTCTGCCTCAGCCTATTTGCTGAAACTCTCATCTGTGTCTTTGGTATTTCTAGACTTGTCTGTTTCCAAGCACCCTTGTCCAGCATCCATGGTTCATCCCTCTACAAACTTGAAGGCAAATATCTGTCCATCTCTTAATTTGTACATAAAAGAACCAGGCTGTTGCTTAAAATATTGTTTTATAAAATAACTGTTATGACAATGTCTGCCTGAACATCATTTTGAATCTTGTGTTAATTACGTCATCTATGGCATAAAAAGTATATATTCTGACTAATTGTGCTGCAGAATGTGCAACCTTGCATAGTGACTTGGATGAAATAGTGCAGTGAAGATCATGCAAGTGTGAATGATATACATACTCTGATGTGCACCATGCAAATATTTTTAATCAGCCTATGCAAACTTATTATGACAGCTCTGGAATAAGTAGGATTTGAACCTGAGCCTATGGTTGAATAACATTAGTTTTCAAGTTTCCATTTGTAGATATCTTAAATCAGTGTCTTCAAACATGTTATGTCACACCTCTAGTGTGGTTGGGATTTGAACCTGTGACTTGCACCACAAGAGCTTTTAAAATTCTATTTGTACAGTGTTTTGCTGTTTTTTTTTCATATCAAGAATTTGAGCGGATTTTGATTGGGCTGTGTTGCTGAATTTAGCGAGGCCGTTCCTGCAGATGATTTTAGCTATTGTCTTCATGAAGCACCTGTTTTGATGTCTGTCTGCATTTGGTTTTATGCTATTGAAGAATAAGGCAGATGACGAGAAAGCAGCATAGTGATGTCACAATCTTGTCGTGGTTAAAGGCTCTCTTTCTTTCCAGTATAATGCTTGTAGGCTCCTATAGATGTTTCTTCTTGTTGGTTGCATGGAGTTCAGGGATAGCCTTGCTATGGAAATGAAAGGGCAGGAATTGTTTAGTAATTCCCCTGGAGGTATTCAACATTTTATCATAGCTTGCTGAACTCCCAGAGATGGGGCTCCTATTTGTGTTCTAAAATGGCTTCGATGTCATGGAAGAAAACAACAGGGATTAATTACCTGAATTGATTTCCCAAACACTATCCTCTTGCATTCATTGTCGTAAATAATGAACCAGCTGTATTTATCAGAATTGTATATTAGGGGACAGTTTTAAAACTTGATGATATTGGCGCTCCAGTGTTATTACAGTTACATATGGCTTACATAGATTTTGTTTTGGCAAGCATTTGTTAGTTATGTTGTGTGGGATCTTAAGATTTTGCTCAAGCAGAGCATTTTGCAGTGTATCTGATTTATATGTTTTTATGGTTCAAAAACTTATGAGTTTATCTTGCTGGAAATGTAAAGATGTGGAGAGGGCAACAGGGCATCTGAGTCTTGCGTGAATGGCAGAATCAACCTTTTACCTCACATTGAGGTTTTAAAATTTAAGAAATGGAATGTCTGAGATTGAGGGAGAGTTAGAATCAAATTAATTACAGAAAAATAAAGAGAAGGAAAGATTTGATTTGAGAGAGAACAGAGAGACTGGAAAGTAATGTAAGAAGCACATTTTAAAATTGTCAAATATTAAAATTATAAACACCCCACTAATAATTTTACACCTAAATGAGGGGCCAGAGATTGATGGGTCAGAGGCCAGTTTACAATGATCATTTAAAAAAAAAACACCTGTGCTGCTAATTGCTAGACTTGAGTTTAATGGACAATTAATTAGCAAATCTTTCTAGTTCTTGTGGGGGACGGAGGGGGGTGGAGAAAGGGGTGAATTACAACAAGATTCCATTTGTGTGAAGCAGATGATGGAACTGTATAATGGTGGTGTCACAACCTTTCCATATTTTAGGAGCACATTCTGGAGATTCACAGCTCTCCCTGTATTTCTGAATGCTTGAACTTGCTGGCTTATTTGCACAAGGATGACTGTATGACATTAACACGCCGTTACATTTCCAAAAAGATCCATTGCCTTTATTTTATGTTGTGCGTAGCTGAGATAAATTGCAAGGAAAATCCAAATTTAACCCCATGTCCGTATGATAAGTTAACTCCTTTTCATAATTGTGGCTGTCAAAATTCTAAGTACATTCATTGCCTTTTAGCTTAATGGGGAAAATGTGTAGGAGTTTTCCATTTCCTGTAACAAGTGACGTCTGGTAGTGCAGTTAGATGGTTCTTGAGTGGACAGTTGTTGAATACAATGCTTCAGTAAAAAAAGGAAAAAGAAAATGCTTCGGTGTGATTTAATGCAATTAACTTGGGCTACTTGTGGGAGGCGCCTGCACGTAATGGTACTCTATCAAGAAATCAGCGCATTTGGAAAGTCAGAAGTATAATTTAAACAAAATATTGCTAAATAGAACAATTAAATAGTAGTGCAGTAAGTGATTTGATTTCATCTTTGAATATGATAACTTGTTTCAGTGGGTATGATGCTCTGGAGTTGTTGTTTTGTTTTTAATATGCAGCACATTTTTGAAGTGACACAGCAGCAGGAACCAGGACAGCAGTGGGCATTTGGAAATGACCATCTTCTGCTGTAGCAGCCAAACTGCTCTTTTGTTTTCTTTATATCTTTTGAGGTGTGTGTTGGCCAACTTTTGAGGCCTGCTGAAACTTCGAGTTTGAAAAGTGATGTTTCAAAACAGTTAATTGAGTAGGAGCCATTTACTGTAGTGAATGCAGCTAGTGTTAACAATTCAACCTAACAACAATTTGAAACATCTTTTAAGATACAGACATTATATGGAACAGTAAATTTTAGAACAGTTCAATGAAACACATCTTACATATGCAATGACATAATTGCAGTGTACCATCTCACCAATCATAAATAAAATAATTGAATAAATTATTGAAAGTAACAAATTAAGTGGATTTAAAAATGTTTTGTTAAACCATTTCATAAACAAATGTTAAAGCAACCACATCTGATCTTGGCCCGAAACTCATTTTGAGCCTTGTTGGAGACCCATCAGAAACAGAAACCCAGGCTTAATTTATCTCTTGTGCTCTTACGGCTTGGAATGTGAAGACAAAGATATTTTTTCTAAAACATACCATACGCCTCTGGACCACATGGAACTTGAATCTGGGCCTTCTGGCTCAGAGGTAAGAACGCCACTACTGTGCCACAACAGCCCTTAAAATATTGGCAACAGACAATTATGAATTGACTCTTTTATCGCATTGTGGATGTTTCTAATTGGCCTGTTCGGAGAAATTACATATCTGTGGAGCAAGTAGGACCTGGAAGAGAGAATCTGTAATGCTGTCCAGTTGACTGGTCTATTTTTGGCTCATCACTGCATCGCGCAGACCATCAAAACCATTTTAACAGTTTGGCTTTTGTCCCTTTTTTCAATAAGTTTAAAATTAAGTCAGTCAGATTGCAAACTTATGGTATGATTGATATTAACCCTAGGTGTTTGCTGCAACATTAGACAAATGGCATATTCAGTTCTCTTTCTCTGTCTTAGCTGTTAGCTTCACTCATTCTGTCCTCTCCTGAATGTATTGGCTCCTTGCTTTGTATGCATCCACAGGTGCCAGCTGCTTCTGATCATGCACTTTCAATTCTGCCTACCAGAGCATTGAAACTTTGACGGTCATCCATATAATTTGAGTTTTACAGTCTAGTTTGATTTGGTTATCAGTCGATACGTGTACATTTACGTTAGCAGAGGTAACTGGGTAATATTCAGGATAAGTGCATCTTATCTGTATGAATCCATCGAAGTATGCCAACAGCTACCTGACTGAAGTAAAAATACAAAATTCTGACAGTATCTGGCAAGGAAAGCAAGGTAAGCTTAAATATTTCCTGTCTTCTGACTGCAGTTTAGTCCCAACTACTTCCTCGGGTGAACAAATGGCCAGAAGACTGGAAACGTTGAACATAATCTTCCCCTTTCCATGATGCTTCCTGCTGTTTTCTATTTCCAATAGATTTGCTGTTGTTTTTAATCTCTGACTTCCACATTTGTAGCCTTCCTCTGTCTAATTTAAATAATTTCATTAGTCATAAGTTAATGATCAAACCTATGACTGAATGGTCTGCATGAGCGAGTATATTTTGCACAGTGCTTCTTCTACGTAGTTTGCCTTTTTCTTTAAGTATCTGGCCTACGATAGCATCTGTATCAGAAAGCTTGATACAGGCAATATTGCATTGTTGGATCTGCCAGTTTTCAGGTTTGAACTAGGTGCTACATTAGTCTCTATTACCTTCGTGACTGTATCTTCAAAAGCAATTTCTTCATTGTGAAAGTATTTTTCAGAAATATTGAGTGTTATTTCACTTGTACTGCAATAAATATGTTTTCTGATGTTGAGTACAGAACAGCATTAGATTGAGTCTGAAATGCTGACTTGTTGGAAGAACTGTTAAGTTCAGAGGTGACAGCGTAAATTAAGGGGTAAATTTAGAAACATGTATACCAATTTGGAAATGGTTGGTATGGTGTCACGGCACTGACTCAACCGTTGGCATCCAATATCATCTGGATGGCAAGATCTTTAACCTTGGTTGCTTCTGGGCAAAAACAAAGTTCACCACCGTGGACATCCATGAACAGTTTGCTGATGACAGTTGCATGATGGCTCACTTCATACAGGGTGTGCAAAGGATGCTCAAACTTTCTAGCACCACCTGCACTGCAGCAAAACCTGGATGTCACAAATCCTTGAACTTCCGCCTGTGGTGCCAACATTGAATCCTGGGGATCCTCCCATGAAGCTGTATCTCCAAAGTGCTACTCCTGAAGAACCAATTCTGATGGACTGGCCATTCATCCATGTGTCTGAAAGCCCCAGCCTCAGCAAGTTCTCTTCTCCAAGCTGTCCTGTGGCCAACAGGAGTAAGGATGCACTTGAGTTCACTGTAAAGCATGGCATTAACACCACTGATTGGGTATAGAAAGCTGCTGACTGCTTGGCATGGCACCACCTAATCCATCAAGGCACTATTCACTTTGAGGATCAGTGAGTCACCCTTGAGGTGAACAGGAGCGGCAAAGGAAGCTGATCCAGGCTGCAAATTCCACACCTTCACAAGACAGCTTGCCCTCACTGGATCCAAAATTAGGCTTCAGTCTTCAGAGAACCTGTCTAACATTTACTAAGATAACAAGGCGTAGAGCTGGATGATCACAGCAGGCCAAGCAGCATCAGAGGAGCAGGAAGGCTGACGTTTTGGGCCTAGACCCTTCTTCTTTAGCATTTACTAAAGCAACCCCTATTCTAAGGAACTGATGACAACAATCTAGTGATAATGAATTGATTTTTAAAAATAAAGTTGTCCAAATTTTGTTAATGTTGAACTGGCATGTCGGTGTTCTCAAGTGCTTTATATCTGCTGTTACAGTGTGGCTGTTTTGCATGAATAAGTTGGTATGATCAGCAGCCTGTTTACTTGTAGGTGGCATTGTATCTGAGCCTTTCAGCTGATGCCCACAATTAGAATGTCTTAGGAATAATCATTGCAAATTCAGGTGAAGTCTGGGCTGACTTTTTATCCCCACTCTGTGCTCGTGCTGACCCTAGTGCCATCCCACTGGGCTCACTTAATTTGACACACAATGTAGAACTTCAACTGTGGGAGTCATTTGCAAAGCTGCCTCTGCCTTTACCTTTGCATGAGTTGCACCTAGATATTTTTGACTTGAGCTGAGTTTAATTCCCCAAGGTCTCCCGATTGGGACCAAAGAAAAAGAATTGGGCGTTGACACATGTTTAGAATTTGAAGTGTGGTGTATGCTGCAAATGCATTGTTTTCAGGTCTGATTTTTGAACGTAAGTTCATATAATCTTGTGGGAGGACAACTGAACATCTGTTAGGATCAGTCAGGGTATACGTTCTGTCCAGCCTAAGCTGAACTAGTCTAGAAAGCTGCACAAGTTGAAGGTTCAGTGCTTTTTTAGCATTGGCACTAATGTTTTTGAATTGGAAACAAGTACTGTTTGAATCTCAGAATTTTTCTACAGGTCAGTGGAATTGTGTAAGTAATGTTTGTCTTGAGCAAAGCTCAGAATTATGAAGTGTAAGTTGAACATGAAATCATCGCTGGGAAATGAGCACTTTCCTCATAGAGATGTTTTTTTTAGGGGATGGCCTAATGAGATATTAACAGCTGCGTAACGCTGGGATCTCTGATACTAAAAGCATATTGTCTTCAGAAACCAAGTGGTCCCTTGTCAGCAGTGCGTGTTGCAAATATGAGTGGTGCAGAGAGTGGTATAGTGCAAGTTTGAATTCTAGGAAGACATGAACAAGTATATTTCATACCTGTTGAGCAACCAAAATTATGGTAACTGTCTGCCTATAAATCTAATTTTATACTTTGGTAAGGAATAGCATATGGCATTTTTCCGTGGGTAAATTGTCCTCTAGGTAGATAATGCTTAAAATATTGTGGAGTGCAAGTGTTCAGATATATCAGAATGTGTTGTAATTTTTGTATAAATTTGTGCTTTTCTAGTGTAAATACTTGCTTCATATGGAAAATACTGTTTGTTTCTATCTTAATGTAGCCCTGCAAGGAATTTTACTGTTTTGCTTCGAAATTGGTGCATTTAAGATAAAATGCTTGATTCATTGTGCTAAAAATTACACTCAACTGTTGACGCATTCAAATAAGACTAGTAGTTATTTTTTTATTAAGGAGTAGTTTGTTGCGTACAGGCTTGTGTATTGCGCAGTATGGGTATAACTGCTTCTGATTATTGCTTCATTAGAGCCCATAGTTCATTTTATTCTTTCATGTTCAATGTAACTAACAATTTGTCACTTGGTTATTTAGAAAACAATAACAAGATATTGACATGTCCAACTTTGCTCAATGTACGGATTATAAATGTGCAGACTTGGATTTTGAATGCCTGACATTCAGTGCCATGAAAATAGGATTCACATGAGACCTTTTCTGTTCTATAATGCACTTTTTTATGATGATATTAATCTGACCTTTTTTTTTTTTGGAGGTATGCAAATGTTAGGTGGGAACAGGATTCGACTTTGCTGTGATGCTGGTTGCCCCCTTGCCCCTGCTGAGATAGGTACCAGAAATTTGGCATTACTGGCAAAGCCACACCTCCGTGCTTATAAATAACTTAAAAACAATTGAGAATTCGAGTTTGATTTTTCTGTCCAAACTCCAGAAATAGAATCGTATTACTGTGTCATTATATTAATGCTGTTGAGATCTTCCAACTCTGCAGATTTGTGGTTGGAAATTTGAACATCTTGTAAGTTATAGTTTATACAAAGAACTTTGTGTCTCCAGAAATTCTGCATTGCCTTTCCTCTGAAATAAATTAATTCTTCAGTTTAATTAAAGAACCTGAGGATGCATTGATATTGTTGACTCTACATCAACTTAAAATTCTCCATAAAATGTGGTGTGAGGGTTACCGAGCAGCTTTTCCGGGAATCTTTGCACAATACCTTTTTTGTCAATCCATGAAAAGTTGACTATCGTATCTTTTCTCTCCCATGCAAATCAACAACAATTTGTGAATTTCCTTGATTTAAGATAGTTTATTCACCACAGCCACATAGATTGAAAAATAATGGTGTGGGTAGACCTTTGGTCACCGAGTATTCATCCTATCTCTGGGCTAACCTGTTTGTTATAATGTTCTTTCTTTGAAGTTACTATGAGAATTTAGGAGAAATTGTCAGTATTTTAGCAAAGTTAAGATTCTAAAAGAGTTGCATTAAAGCGGCAGTGACACTTTTCAATCATATTTATTCCATGATAGTTCTTTGTGATATGCCTCTTTTGAGTGATGTGCTCCTAGAAAACAGTGTCTGTGACTTTACAAACTTGAAGTTTTTTTTTTATATTTTAGAAGGCAACTTCTCAAAGATATAAACATGATAAATACATAGCTAATATTGTTGTAGAGCTAAAAACTCAACTGCAGAAATGTGGCGACTATGTTGATGACAATTGAGAAAAATTGTTAGTGGTTTAATCAGTTTCTCAGAAACTCTTAGCTTCCAGGCACTAGACGTACAGGAAGAATGAAATAAAATCATAGCTTGTCTTAGCTTCTGATGGTATTGAAGCAAAAACTGTCCGGCATGTTTTCAAAATGTGACTGTCTGCAAATGTTTCTGTTTGATTTAACTGATTTGTCCATATGTAAAACAGTTCAGCAACAAAAAGATTGACTGATAGGTGTAGTAATATAGGAGCTTTTCTATTTTGAAAGGGGTCTGTTATTGCTAGACTGCTTAGTAACTCACTCAAGATTGGCATTTGGCAGTGCTGTATGGCCTGTTACGGATCAATAACGAAAAAGAAAACATTCTTTATGAAAATATGCTTTTTTTAAAAAAATGGAAAATTAATTATTTTCTAGGAACCTGAATATATCTCCCTCTTAGTATAGGATCTTTAACTTCAAAATGGATGTTGGAAATCTGAAACAAAATACTGTAGGTACTTGGATCATACAGGATCTGCGGGAAGAGGAACAGCGATCATGTTACAAGGTTGATGACCTTGTAATTATCTGTAAATCTGTTTTACTAAATTATTATCAAATCATTGATAATTGCAGGAACAAAAACAGAAATTGCTAGAAAAGCTCAGCAGGTCTGACAGCATCTGTGAAGGGAAAAAACAGAGTTAACATTTCGGGTCTGGTGACCCTTCTCCAGAAGGATTCCTGATTTACAGCATCTGCAGTTCTTTCAGTTTTTTTAAAATTGATAATTGCAATCTGTGCCTTTTGTGTTGCGTTTCATTTATACTAAGAGTTCAGATGGAGTGCATAGCAGTTTAATTGATACTAGTACCTGATGTTAGGGAAATTGTTAGGGAACCAAAAGCTTTTTGGAAAGTCCCTATAATGAAATACGTAGGCAGTCTTCGAAAATTGATATATTTTAAGTTTCAGTTTAAGTTTGTATCAGAGTGAAGATAGTTGAGCTTGAAATAAAACTTGGTTTCAGGTCAAGATTCACTAGTATATTGCTAACTTGTAACTGCAGCAACCTGCTCACCTCTCGTCGATATCTGGATCAGAATGTTAGATTAGCTAACAAAGAAGGGAATTTTTAATGGCTGTCCTGTTTTAGAACAGAGGTGAAATATACAAACTAAGAGTTACTTTATCATGCACTTTCCAGAACAGAGGAACGTAGGAACAGGAGTAGATCTTCCAGTGCCTTGAGCCTTCTCTGCCATATTAAATTATGGCTGATCATTTGTCCCCAACCCCACTATGTTACCCAAAACACCCGATGTTAGCAACTAGAAATCCATCAATCTTCGTCTTTCTGTGCTGACAATGGGGATGCAAAAAAGCTCCTAAGCTTTTATCAATGGTATTTTGGAAGCACTGATGATATCTCTGTGTGCCTCCCATTAAACTTAAAATTTTGGTTCTGTTTTGCTTCTCAGTAGAGAATTATTTAGCTGTTGTGGTCAGTTAGCTCAGTTGGCTGGATGGCTGGTTGGAACTGGCTGAGTGATGCTAATTCCTATATCAGCTGAGGTTATCATGAAGGACTTTCTTTCTTAACCACCCTCCTGTGAGGCATGGTGGCCCTCGTGTTAAGCCATTCCCAATCGTGCGTCTCTGATGAGAGATTGACCCTATGGTATGGTAGGACTATGGTGACTTTGTTTTGCTACCAAAGATAACATGTACCCCTGAGGCAGTCACTCCCAGACTTTGGCAATTTATTGAATAGAAGTAGGATTGTTTAAGGGAAGAAATCACACAATATTTTTCAGTTTACTACACTGAACCAGAATCGCAATTAGCTGGTGAATGCTGTGAACTGAAGAGGAAACCTTTTGAAGCTACTGCTTGTGATTTTCACCCACTACATTTTCACTCAGTATTTTGTTCCTACCTAGTTCAGTTTTCAACAGGCTCGTTTTAAGTGATTGGATTCCTAAACCAAACGCAAACATTTTGGTTCTGACTTTTCACCAAATGTATTCGTTTCCATTTTCTTCATCCCATTCTCATTCATTTGTTTATTCTAACTTATGTCATTTTTTTGCTTTGGAGAAAAGGAAAGTGAAAGAAATAGTAAGTACTTCACCATGATAAAATGTACTTTTGTCAAATGATCTTTGCATTCATTTTATTCTCATTGA
Source organism: Ginglymostoma cirratum (assembly GCA_024137785.1). Lineage (NCBI taxonomy): Eukaryota > Metazoa > Chordata > Chondrichthyes > Orectolobiformes > Ginglymostomatidae > Ginglymostoma > Ginglymostoma cirratum. The sequence continues at coordinate 17,238,670 of JAHRHZ010000274.1, forward strand.
TTTATTCTGGTGCTACTTTGGTAGGATTAAATTGTATTTATAGGAGACTAATTTCAGTTTTGTAGATATATTTGAAATCTTAATATTTACAGTACTTTAATGTTGTCTTTCTTTAGAACATGGTTATGATCCTTATAATCCTGAGCTTCCTAAGGGTTCATCAAGAAATGGAGATGGGATATCAAGTGAATTTACAGAATCCAGCTCCAGTACGCTCGAATTGGAACTGGTCAACAAAGCCATTGAGGTTGTCAAGAATGAAGTTGAACAAGAGCAGAAAAGGCTGTTGCATTATGAGGATCTTTTGGATACTGAAGAGGAATATGTTCCTTCAACGCCATCTACTCAGAAGGCACTTGGCAAGAACAAGAATTGCACGGAGCTTTTACCTATTGAGGATGAGCTGACAAACTCTTTAGAATATAATCCAGACAGTTATGGTCTAAATAGCAACGTAGAGTACACCCCTACTCCACTTTCAGTTACTGCTTGTTTCAGTAAGTATACTTTGGACACAGACGACGAAGCTGATGCAAAAGGTAATTCATTAAAATATGTTCCAACACTCATGAATAAGCCAGTCAAATATTCTACCTCTATACCCAGTAATAAATATGTAATTGACAACACCAAGCCATGCACTGATTTAGAGTATGATCCTTTGTTAAATTATTCAGCACGGCTAATGAACAAAAAAAGGACAAAAGAACCTGGAACTAAGAGGCCCAGAGAGAACAGCTCAGAAGATTCCTATACACCTGCAGGAAAGAAGCGTTGCCATCGCTTGAACGCCAAGATTTGTGATGAGGAGATGGGGTTTTCAGACTCAAGAAGCAAACTTAATGATAACTATCAGCAAAGTCTTGGGGAGACTTCAAAGTTTCCAAATGCTGTGCTTTGTGACACCAAATCTGATGAAGGATTTCCTTCAAAGGCTAAAGATTTGAATAAACGGTCAATGAAAGAGATTGCGGTTCAGTATGATGTAGGTGATGTTTGCTGTTTTGAAAACAAACGACACGAGAATAGAGAAAAACAAAAATTGAAGTCCAGTAGACATTCATCTAAGGTTTCAAGAGTTAATAAAGACAAACTCAAAGGACAAGAGCATAAGGATAAAAAGAATAAAGGTGGTGACTTGAATGGCTCAAAGCTGAAGGCATGCAATGACAAAGTGGGCAGCACGAAAATCAAATCTTCCCACCACGCAGAGAAAAATAACAAAAAGGAGAAAATAACTTGTGAAAAAGAAATTAAGCGAGAAAAACAAGGGGAGACATTTAGACACAAAGAAAGGAATGGGGATAATTCAGTTGTTGAAAAGAAACAGAAAGGAGATGACAAAAGCAAGACCAAAGAAGAAAAGCAAAAGTTTAAAAATGGAAATTCTGATAGAAAAGTGGATAAATCAAAAATGTGCAAATCAGATGAGGTAAGAGGTGAAAACAGATCAAAATCTAGATCGAACAGTTCATTAGATAGTGCGGGAAAAATCAAATGTCATGAAGTTAAGATCACAAGTATCCAGAAGTCTGACAAAAATAATGGCAACTCAAAATGTAAAGTGTCGATGCATAAAAATGGGATTCATGTTAGTAGCAAAAGAAAAGAGGAGATCAAGGAGTCAAAATCTATGAAAGTTAAGACAAAACATCCAGAAAAAAAAGAAGAGAAAGCGTGCTTAACAAAGCGAACACTCAGTCATACTGACTTGTTTGGTGATGACAGTAGTGATGAAGAAAGTACCAATAAACCTGCCGCTGCCATGTCTTGTGAATTCGATTCAGAATCTGACCGAGATCTCTCTGCTAGCACCAGTTCCAGTGATAATGAAAAGGGAAAAAGTTGCGTGCAACACTCCATACCTTCAGAAAATGAAGATGAAATTGATTTCCCTGGTCTTGAAAAGGAGTTTGAGTTTGAATCAGATCCTATGGAGGAATGTCTAAGGATTTTCAATGAGTCTAAAGAAGTAAAGAATGAAGATAAAGGCCGAGTTTCCAAGCAGGTAAGAATCAAATTGTGTTCTTAATTTTGAAATATTTCACTTTACTTGTAGCCAAGTGTTTGACTTGTGTTTTGATTTTTTAAAAAAAAAAATATGGGCGATTTTTTCGTTTCCTTGATGTTGAACTTGACGCCCATTGTAACTGACAGCGTAGGTTTGCCCTCTTTGTGCGATTTTTTACACTATGCATAATTTTAGGATTGCAATGCTTGCATGGCATCTCATTGTGTGTGGTCTGTTGGTCCCCTGTGTGGTGCATTGCTGCATTACATACCTATCCAGTTTAAAGGAGATTTTGCTCAGACAGGTATATAATTATTACCTCTATGAGCAGTGTAATTAAGTATGCATGAATGTAACCAGGTCCAGATTTTATTGGACTGACTGACTTTTTTGAATCTCATTTTTTCAGTGCTATGCATGTGATGTGGCTGAGATCCCAGCACTGCTGCTATACCAGCCTAATGTACCAATCTATTTTCTATCCTTCCATATTAAAAGTGGGTAGGTCTATTTGTCACACTCCTGTCTTTTAGTTCCACACTCGACTGAGTAGTAAGGGATGAAATGGATGTCTGAATTTTCTTGCTTAATTTCTAGGGGGTGAACACTTGGCCTTTTAAATGCAGTGTGTCCTCAGATTCACCGTGAGTACCATTGCAAACAATTCCAAAGTAATAGTAAATATCACAGAAACATTATATATGTGTGCCTTTTCTGTCTGTCAGATTTTCACATGACCAAATGTATTGCCATTCATTCACATACAACTTCTTTTTAGCATTCAGAAAGTAAACTGGTCAAATCAATATTTTTTTAAACTGTATTTTTCTCTTGACCAGTCAGTTCTATTTTATGTAAGGCATCTTTATACTTTTGCTAAAATAAAGCTTAAAAATTTTTTTTGAGGGAGTGCTTTAGTGGTTAGCACTGCTGCCTCTCAGCGCCAGAGCCCTAGGCTCAGTTCCACCCTGGGCAACTGTCTATGTGGAATTTGCACATTCTCCATGTGTCTGTGTGCGTTTCCTCAGCCTGCTCCAGTTTTCTCCCACAGTCCAAACGTATGCAGGCTGGATGGATTAGCCATGGGGAATGCAGGTTTACAGGTCTAGGGGCTGTCGTCAGATGCTCTTCAGAGGATCAGTGAAACTTAATGGGCCAAATGGCCTGTTTTATATTAATTCAATGATTCGAGTCTATGATTCTTTCTCATATTTCTCAATTTTGTTTGCTTGTGAGTCTGTTCAGATGGCTTTTTTTCCAAGACTTATTCTGTAACAGAAAAACTGAGATTGGGCTGTTCTTTTTCTTAGAGTGGAGGGTTTTTTTTTCTCCAGAGGATGGTGAATCTGTGGAGTGCCTTACCACAGAAGGCTGTTGAGGCTGGGTTGTTAAGTATATAGAAGGCTGAGATGGATTTCTAATCATTTAAGGAATCAAAAGTTATGATGATAAGGCAGGAAAATTGATTTTTGCAGTTTACCAGATCAACTATGATCACATTTATCAACAGAGTGATCTTGATTGATCATATGACCTACCTCTATACCTGTGTTTTATGGTCTCCTAATATGTACAGTTTCTGAGGCAGAATTTCTTGTAGACTCAATTCATCTAGGCAATAATGCTTAACAAAGGTAATCTAAACTGGGGTCATGATTTGCAGCCTGATCACCAGTTAAGCTTTGAATTTTACTTGAGCACAATTAGAGTCTGACCCTGGCATATTGTCACCTTGTATCATGTAATGCAGAATGCATTATTCTGCTGCCAAGGTACTGGTAACTGATTTATTGTATATGATATCACCTGAAGATGTAGGAACAATTATCACATACATATACAGTACAATCCAGTCACCTGCTTCTGGTCTCTTAGATTGGTTGCTGATATTGATTTCTAAATATTTGTATGAAAAAAAGAAATAAAAATGGTTGTTCAAAAGGATGTTTCCATGCAGGTCATATCTGCAATGGCTAGCCATGGGTTTGCTTCAGTTAGTGGTTGAATAAAGCTTAATCTGTAAAGATAAGTGGATAGTCCGCACTGATCTACTCCATCCTGTTGCAAGTCTTCTCTTTGTAAATGGCTAGCACCATGACGATTTCCAATCAGTTGCTCTTAATTTTTAACTTAAGCGTGGTTTTTCGTTTTCTCTCGTAAGACATTTTGATTAACAAGCTATTTAATGGATGGTTTTCATTCTGTCTCAAGGTCAAACTTCTGTCTATGAAAATGATGAAGAAAAGTGTTAGACTTTCTTCTCAATCAGCATTTAAGATTTAGAATGCAATGTACTAATGTTATGTTTACAACAGAAAGATTTTTAAAAATGTAAAAAAAGGAATTTAATACAAAGCTATTTGATAACATATCAAAATGCAACCTTTTCAAGCTTACACTCTTATCTATGCTTAGTGATTTTGTTCCTCTTTAATATGCTGTTTGAAAGCTCGTTTATTGCACTTTACAGCATGTGTATTAAGATAAGCTGATATCGATTTGAGCTACATCCATTTTCATCAATTGCTTGCATCTATGACTACAAAGTTTTTTTAAGTGAGTCTGACTATGTAAAATTAGACAAAATACATAATTTTGTTAGTAAGTTTCACAAGCAAATTTTAGTCAAAACCTAGTTTTCCTATCTAGTTTAGCCTTTTTCCTCAAGTGGATGTGACTAGTAAGATTAACATTTACAGGCACTCACCAGGTTGTTAATGGATTCCATTCTTGAGTCCATTCACAAGCCAATTTGCACACAAGTCCGAACACAATTTAGGACAATGTAAAGCAACTGATATTAAGTACAGGAAATATTTGTATGTCAGGTCTTTAAAATTGCACCCCTGAATGGGATCACATTTGTAAGTACAAGCGTTCATAAGATGGACTTTTATAACTGGGAGAGCTGTTTTATTGCTTATTATTTTCTTGAGAAAGACGGTTCTCCACCATCTTGAAACACTACAGTTCATATGCTGAAGGTGCTTCTGCAATCCTTTTGGGGTTTGCTGTTACAGAATCTTACACCATCCTGACTTTTGTCATTGAGTTATGACTTGGAATAGGGTTTGGATATGAGTGTTCATATGCACCGCTGTAGCATTTTTCCTTCTAAATGTTGCATGTCATGGGTTTAGGAGGTGTTACCAAAGAAACTTGGATATGCTGCAGCATGTGTCGTTACCATCATACTCCAATAGTTAAGACAGTTCATGGGGTTCTGATCAAGCAAACTGGTTTGTCCTGAATTATATTGAACTTCTTGTGTTGTTATAAGTACATCCAACCAGGAAAATGGAAAATTTTCCATTAAACAATTGACTTGCACCTTGGGGAAAGAGAGGCTTTAGGTAGCTGGGAGGTGAGTTAGTCATCAACAGAGTATAAAATTTCTGACCCCTCTTGTGGCCGAATCACTTAAATGACTGACCAGAGACTAAAATAGACCAATGATGCCACCCAGAATGTTGGTGGTGGGGAGCTGAGATGGTTAGGCCATTGAATGTCATGGGTTGGTTGTCATGCACTTGGTGTGTACAGTCCATCTGATTTTTGTGGTGAGAATGTTACTTGCCATTTACTAAGTGTTGGCTGCAATGCTGTCAAAATTATCCCGATGTTTTTCAGAGGTATTCAGTAATCATTGTTGCTCTGAGTGTCTCTAGCTCCTCACAAGTTGAAGTTGGGTCTTTGAGGAGATGCAGTAAAATTATAGCTAGTTATTTTTGTTTTTATTCCCACCCCCTCCCCCAAGGAGTTTTTGCTCTACGCATCTGACTCCAATGTTCTATAATTGGTAATTAAGCTGAAGCAAGAAGTTGTCTGTAACAAGCCAGTGTTTCCATAGATGTTGTAGTGTAATGGATTTTCTTAAAATAAAACTTTATGATATGCAAGTTCTGTCAGCATTCAGTTGATGCTTAATTTTTGACAAATGGGCATTTTAAAAATAACATTATATTTAACGTGTAATCTGGTTTGCCATTTTCTATTATGAATAATTCTGACTGGAGGTTTATGGGCTTTTTTTTAATATATCCTGCTGTGGTTCAGCAAAATGTTGCTTCCACAGCAGAAGAGAGAAATAACAGCAGTTAGTAGTATACCTGATAAATGAAGGCAAAATAAAATGTTGTTACTTCATTTCATTTTATTGCTCCATATTTTCATTTTGCACTTGCCACTTGTCTATAGCTGAAACTGTGACTTTGCTAAAAGAAAACATAAAGTTAAACTTTTCTTCTTGCACTCATCAGGACTTAGGCACAAGCAATAGACTTGAGGTTGGGAGGGGAGCCAATTTATGAAGCATGTTAAAAGCATGCTGATTGTTTGTGCCGTCATTGCTATGGAGATGCAGCAGGAGCATTTAACAGTCAATCTTCGTTCTCAGACCAGTCACTCTGACTGGTTAGAGTGTTGCCAAGGGAATTCAGCAGAGCTTGGCAGTCTCCATGGCATTCCTTCTCTCTCTCTATACACCACCCACCACCAACGACAAAAGTAGATGTATGAATGCCTTTTGCCTATACGAAACAATTAACTGTTTCTGGCAAATTTCGTTCCCTAAAGGATGTCAATGAACAAAATGGATTTTCACAACCAGCAGTGGTGGTTTTATGGTGACCATTACTAGATATTGTAGAAGTGTTTTGTGAAGTGTTGAAGGGCAATATTTCCCTGACTTTCACATTTGTACTATGCATTTTTTTTGTTTCATTTTTGAAGGTGTCTGTGGAAGGTAATGAAGGAAAAGAATCCAGTCTAACCACACTTTTCCCAGGGCAGAAAAGGAGAATTTCGCACATTTCAAAGCAAGAAAACGTAAGTGGATCTTAAGTGTGCCATCATGTTTCTCAATTCAGCTGACTTCGTGGCTTTTCACTTTGTACTAGATTTGCTGTTTCAAATAACATTAGAGAATACATTGTGAAAATCTACAAGAGCAATTATATTTGCTTCTCGCATATCTAATATATGCATTACATAATGTTTTGTTGAGAAGTATTAATTCTTTAGTAAAAGTATTTATTATATAATGCAGTTGTTGCGAATGTTCCCTGTTTCTAAATTAGTTGACTGTAAAAATGCCAAGTACTGTGGATTCTAGAAATAAGTGGAAGCTACTGGAGAAACTCAGCAGGGCTGGAAGCATCTGTGCAGAGAGAAACAGGAAGCTGATCATTACATTATTCGTGAACAATGCAATTTTGAACTGCCCTTAATAGCTTAAAGAAAAGGTAGACTAGACTGGTACTGATCAACTTAGATCAGGATAACATTTGATTCAGCTGTTACTTTGTGCATAGTTTTGTGATCCTTCATTAGTAGTGACTAGATCATTACAATTGCCGCTGATCCCTGGTTCCGTAAAGGAAAATTGACCACTGATTGGAAGTGTGTGAATGAGGTTATTAAGTAAGAAAGTGTTGAACTGAGCACTGATAGCCTTCAATTATGATATATCAAAGTTTCCACTTCCTTTGGTAGCTTATCCCACTACAAGTACTATCTTCAGGAAATGGACAAGGAAAGAATGTTGAAGATGGAAAGAAAAATGCACTGCCTTTAGTATTCAGCCATAAGTGAATTTAGCAAAATTTGTGCATGCATTAAATAGTCTAACTTTCTGCTTCAGAATCAAATTTGAGCATTCAGCAACCTCATGGTTTATTGTGACAACAAAGCCATATCTAAAATTAAATGTTTGAAATTGTCAATTTATCTGTGCCACTACAAACAGAGCATGAGTCATATATATAAATGTTGTTCAACACGACTAATATATGGAACAGCTATATATTAGAATGAATCTATTGGAACGTTTGGAAATATTATCCAGCTTTAAACTTTGTTAAAGTTTAGATTGTAAAAAAGCGCAAGTTAACCTCTGGACCTTTTTTAATGTGTTTACTACTTGAGCATTGTACATGGTACACTTTATTTTTGGCATCTAGTATTCTTATCAAAGGAAAATATCAAAGGAACTTTCTTAAACTTCAACTTCAGAAGATTCAACTAGGTTAATCTGTCTGAGTGATATTAGTTAGTCTAGATTTGTAGGTCCATGTCAACTGGAATTGGTTTAAGAGATAAAAAGTACTGAAATGCTGAAGAATCCGAGATAACAAGGCGTGGGGCTGGATGAACACAG
>JAHRHZ010000274.1:17247237-17281076 GCA_024137785.1 Ginglymostoma cirratum
TTTCTGATGAAGGGTCTAGGCCCGAAACGTCAAGTTTTCCTGCTCCTATGATGCTGCTTGGCCTGCTGTGTTCATCCAGCCCCACGCCTTGTTAACTAAAATTAAACCAATTCCAGATATCAGGCTCACCCTTTTCACCAATTGGATGCAAATTGTATTAGTCTTGGCTAGATTTGGATCTTGGATGTTTGCTGCATTTATTGTACATTCATCATTACGCCACTCGCTATTTCCTCAGTATAGCTAAGCAACCTGAGAAAAACATTAAGATTCAAGAAGGATTTTGGACATCTGCAAGCTGGACCAGGTAACGAGCAATATTTCTAGTGTGGAAGTTAGTGATTACTACTTTGAATTCAGCTTCACAATTTTGGGGAAAGATGCAGCAGAATATGTAAATGGAGTTACTTTTAGTGCATTAAGGAGGCTCGTGTAGAGCGTAGACACTGCAGTTGAAGTACTAGACTGATCACTCTGTTGTAAATACAATGTGTGTTACCATAGTGAGTTAGAATTTAGTAGAAAAGTTATTGTATTAGCACAATGGATTTTGACAGGTTTGAATCAAGTTTTGCTCTCTAACTTCAATTTCGGCTTCAACATTTTGTACAAAATGTGATTGCAATTTTTTACTTTAGCGGGGAAAGAACATAGTGATAATACAAATGCATATGACAATAACATTTATTTTTCTTTAGGTAGAGCCAGCCAAGTCAATCATCCGTCCTTTTCGTAGACTTACTGCCCAAGAGGTTTGTTACCAGCGGAGTTTGATGGCACAGCAGCAAGCGGCACAGCTGGCAGAAGTGGAAAAAGTAGTTAATACACCTTTCGGCAATCGAGGGGAGAAGAGACGAATTGCACATAAACCAAAAGCAGATGTTATGCCCTCAGCAAAACAATGTAGGCATTCCTTTCTATTTTTGTATAGCACCACATGCAACTGCTTTTATTGAATAGTATTTGTAACTCCCTAGAGTAATTTTGTGACCAAGCTCCCGTTACTTCCAATCTATGACCAATTTGCTGTTGTGTCTCTGATCCTGCATTAATGTCCTTTCATTGTTGACCAAATTGGTATTCTACGTTTTCTCTCCTTTACTTGCTGTCCAGTCAAGAATGGCAACAATGCAAATATGTAGTAGGGTTATGCCAAACAGTAGGTGAAAGGTTCGATTAGATTTCTTGGCTTGACAATTTTTTGGAATCAGGAATGCATTATGTGAAGAATAGAAAATGAACTTTTTGGAAACTCTGTGGTATACTACGTTGCAGCATACCTGAAACTTGTCTACGAATTTAGATGATGCATTAACGGCACATTGCTAATTGAAAAACTATAATCTGATCTTTATTCATCCGGTCATTGTTAGTTCTGAAAGTGCAGGGTTTTTTTTTCTCTTTACATGGTTGAATCTCTGATGCCTGAAGTAACTAATTTAAGGAAATACTTGCAAATGGTAGTAAAAAGCTGGAATTGTTTTCCCTTACTTCAAACTCGAATATGTGACAATTTCAAGACTCAAATCAATAGATTTTTGTTAGGGAAAGGTACAGGAGCAGCGTACTCTGTCTGTGACCTTCAATATATTTGTCAAACAAAAAAGGTAAAGTTATAACACAGATGAACAATGAGATAATTGAGCGACAGGACAGTCTTGAGAAATCAAATACCGCACTGAACTTCAGATCTTATTTTCCTTGCTGTGGTTGTCATCAGTGTCTAGGTATTTTGACAAAGCAACCATTCTTTACCGAAGAGCCTGGACTGTTTTACCAAGGGGAATTTTGTATTTGATGTCCTTGCTGCACAACACACACTTTTTGTAATTAGTAGTGCACATTTATTGAGGGCCGGAGGTCTGGTGCCTAACTTTTTCACAATTTTGTGGTGCCAAAACCAATTTAGGATCACTGTCTGCATCTTTTTTGGTGTCAAATAATTCAATGCAATTAAAGGACACACCTTTGACTTTCATAGGCTTCCCTGCAATGCATTTATTGCCATACAAGTGCTTATGCTGGTAAGTATTGTGTACTTCTAAGGGTACAATTGCAAGCTTTAATTTATTATCCTATGTAGTAATATATGGATACACGTTACATTGTTGAATTGTCAAACTTTTAGTAATTTGTTCTTTGTATTTCAGCTCCAATAAAATTGAAGATGGAATCTCTAAGTAGAACAGTACCATCTCTGAATTGTCCAAGGAACAGCAGCCTCAATTTAAAATGTCAAACTACTGCTGGTATGGCATCAAAAACTGTATCCACTACAGCACAGAAGAGGATAGCTCATGCTCCCACTTTGAAGGTAAACTTCCACATGCCTTAATACAAATGGAAGTTGGAGGGTCCAGAATAGTCATGTAAGTTTTTTTTGTTTTTTGTTTTTCCTAATCGTTATTCCTGATTCAGGTTCTGTTGCAGAAATTCTCTGCAGCAGGATACTATCTTAGATGCTAAGTGGTTGTCTCTCGTTATAGGGCGAATCTAGAACCAGAGAGCATAATCTCTGAGTAAGGGGCCACCCAGTTAAGAGACAGATGAGGATGAATTTCTTCACATATTCTTTACCACAGAGGGTGAATCATTAAGTATATTTAAGGTTGAGTCAGGCATTTTTTTTTACTCATTTTGGAATTGAGGGTTGTGATGAAAAGTCATGAATGTTGAATTAAGGATTATCAGATCATCTCTGATCACATTGAATGATGGAGCATGCTTGATGGGCTGAATGGCTTACATCTGCTGTTGCATGTTACTGCAGTCAGTTTGATTAGCTTTCTGGTTTCTTTTCAAGTTCTGCTTTGGGATCTCATTCCATTGCCAGCAGTGCTGTGTTACTTTCTGCCCTGCCTCTCCTGTGTGTCATGCAGCAAGCTCCATTTGCCGCAAGCTACCTTGCTTTGTTTTCATTCCTCATAACCCATAATATTACCTTTCACGGTGCAGTGGAAGTTTTTTGTGTGCCATCTGATTTTAAACTTTACTGCCATTGTACTGAGTGGTACCGTAGAAAGATAAGAGTGTTAAAATCCGTTATCTCGAGTGAAGCAGGACAGTTGTCTGATCTCAAACAAAAACAGAAATTGCTGGAAAAGCTCAGCAGGTCTGGCAGCCTCTATGAAGGGAAATCAGGGTTAGTGACCCTTCCTCAGAATGTGTCTGATCTCCTGTGTCCAAATATTCAAGGAAGAATCTGCATATACTTTAGAAAACAAAACTAAAATAAATGATTCCCAGCTAACAGCCCCTGAGAATTTACATGCTTTGGGAAGATTTTTTTCAAAAGAAAGATCCTAATGCAAATGCTGCCAGAAATGCTGCCTTTGTTTTTTTAGTTTATATTTCAGATTCACAAAATGTGCAATATTTTGCTTTTATACTGTTATTAATATCTGCGGTGTCTACTGCAGTTGCCTGCTGCTGCTTCTGAAACTGATCCCTTGAATCTTGCCCATTCTCGGTGCCTGTTGGCTGTGGGTGGTGTTCTTCAATTTTGTGAACTAAAGATGATGTCGGGAAAAATACTGTTTTGAATATTTCAACAATGTGGTTATGATAAATCAGAAATTTGATTTTTAGAAATAACTTTTTTCTACTTTCAAGACAACTAATCATGCATTGTAATTTTGATTTACATTGAAAGTATTTACTTTCATATAATGTTACTGCATTCCGTTCAGAATTAGAACTAAACACCTGCAAAAATATTGTAAATTGTTGCTGACAATGCTTTGAGTTTATGCAGTCGTCAGTACTCTGAACATTGCATAGCAGTCTCGGTAAACACGCACAGTTGTTTTGTATGCTGTGGGTGTTGTTTTTTATGTTTATAGGGTGCATCCATCTGTGATAAGATGGTGTGCACTTTCTTCCACTAGCACGAGTATTGAGTCTTTCCATTTAAATTTGTACTTTGCACTGCCTTATGCAGTGATATTGTTACTGTCATTTGAATGAAGAGAACAAAACTTGAAACTTGAAGCTTTATTAAAACATGAAAAAGGAGAGTAAAAATAGCTAAATGTTTAGAACCATTTTACTTTGAACTGTAGTCTTGAATTGTTGGACAGCTGATGTACTCAAATATTTTCTGAAAGTAAGGAGATGCTGTTGAGAGTATATACTTGTGGGATTAACTGTCATATCTTTTGAGTCATAAATTGAGTTTGCATTTGGAGAGTTAAGAAATGTGTGTAAGTTTTATACTGCAATGTTTACACAAGACGACCTTTATTTGCATCAAAAAAATAATATGTCTGATAAGTTCATAAGTCTAAATCTGTTGTACAGATGAAGACAAGCATAGGAATGGAATAAAACCAACATTTTTTTTCCTGTTTTTTTTTTTGTTACTATTCCCCCCCCCCCCCGAAAAAAAAGTCAAGCTTGAAGAGACCCACAATTCCAACAGAATATGGCTCCAAAGTTCCAACAAATGTGAGACAGCGATATTTGAATGTCTTCATTGATGAATGTCTGAAATTCTGTGGATCCGAAGAAATAGCCTATGAAAAGGTGCAAGATTACGTATCTATTGTTGAAATCATTATCAAGCAAATGCATGCCCATCATTATAATGAAGCCTCCTAAGAATGAAATGAAATTGTTAAAAACAACACCTTTTAAAAGAGCACATGCCAGACGAGTTTACGTAAAATGTGCAAGTTTGCATCTGGAACTGCTGTTTGAATTTCTGCTAAATTATAACGCTGTTATTTAATTTCTGTTTGGTCTCATAAAATATAAACTGCAAGTGTTGAAAATGAGCCTTGCTCAAACAGTGACTGAAATGAGAAAAATGATAAAATGTGTAAAAATCCGTTACAATTTGCATTTATCTAGCAACTTTTAAAGTAATAATATGGCCCAAGGTGCTTTACAAAGGAGAAAGAGCACTGACCCATAAAGAGGGAATTAGGGAAAATGACTTAAAATTTGGCTTGTAAGAAGATTTTAACAATGTAAAGTGGAGAAAGCAGAGAATTTAGTAAAGTTTCAATGAATAAGTCCAAAGTGATTGAAGACTATCACCAGTTGGATAATAGAAAGCTACAATCTAAGGGCCAAGTAATTAAGGAGACTGGAGAAGTTGAGAAATTTTAAGATAAAGGAAGAATTTTAAATTTTGTTTCTTTGGGCAGCATTTTTAATACTTGCAAAGTGTTCTGTCGTACTACTTCTTGTTAAAGTAAAATTGCTGCTTAATAAGAGAAATGTGTTAATTTTGGTTTTGAAAATAACCTGCTACATTTGTAATGTACCTCTCAGACTTACTGTAATTAATGTCAGCTGAATACATGGAGATTAATCTTGCTGTGGTACAGTGTGGGACCCCTGCTAGCTTTCCAACGTGGATATATTTGTATAGTTGTGTAGTTAATAAGCTATGCCTGACAGCTGTGATATTTCCATTTCAATGTTGCAGGCTTTAAGTGAAGAGAAGATTGTATATAACCGAAGTACCAGTAGAACAGTATATTTGAATGTTGCTGTAAATACATTGAAGAAGTTGAGGAGTCAAAGTGATGTCGTTCCGTCACCTACAAAGAGTACGTTTTTAAGTGATATTTATGAATTTGTTTACCTTAAGGCTAAACCTTTTCTCTTACTTGTAGTCTCCCTTGACTTCTTGAAGACATTGACTGACTGTTTAGTAAGGCATGGCATCCCTGACTCTATCTGGTAACTTGCCCAAGTATCTGATTACATCAGAGTGTCTGCAATAAGAACCTTAGTCTTTCTTAAATATCAGAGGAGTTTATAAAAGAATCCTATTCAAAAGTTTATATAATTTGTATTTCAACTTAGAGATGAAGTTTTAGAAGTGTGAAATGCATAGGGTTAAGAAACTGTACATCACTTGAAACAAAAACAGAAATTGTTGGAGAAACTCAGCAGGTCTGGCAGCATCTGTGAAGAGAAAGCAGAGTTAACTTTTCGGGTCTAGTGATCCTTCAGAGCAAGTTTCTGCACGTTGGTAGAGTTGAAAATGTAACAAAATAACATCTCTCAATTGGCAGTTCCTACTATCACTCAGAATGAGGTGCCTGTTGTTGATACAGACATTGCTTCATGCTGCAAAGAAAATGAGTGGAAAGAAAACCAGAAAGACATTTCATAATTGTGTATTGAAGGTCCTACGTGCAGTTTGTTTTCATTTGGATGTCACTGATTACAGACTGAGTACTCTGAAAGCACTGATTAATTCTGTTTTCATAATTGACTGTATATTCATTCAGACACGGTTGCCGTAAGCACAAGCAAGAAAGTCCAGTCGCATGAAACATTGCTTGGGGGAAAGTTGGCTATGAAGACAAGTTTCACACTCAATAGATCTGGGAAGCAACAAGATGTTGAACTGACAGGTAGGTGAAACTTTTTAAAAATATTTGGTGCCTACCATGATATATGTGATCAGTCATTTAAGTTGGAACTTGCAAGTGATGTGATAAAATAGTGGATTGGAACTTACATTCTGCTGAGATCCAGAGCACAAGTTTATGTATTGCTGAATTTTGCCATGGGCGGTATTGAAAGACAAGAGAAGAAATTGATAAACAAGCTAAATCTTGCCAGTATCAAAGCAGCATGGGCAGAAGACAACAGCAGGCACCTATCTGTCCCATGGACATGTTGCATTTTACTCTAAAATTTAACAATTGATAAGGACATTTAGGATGAAACACAAAGGCTGTCATCTAGATTGTGTTCAGTCATAAACTGTAATCTAATGTTACTGTAAGTTAATCTTAAACCTTGGATTTTGATTGCAGTCTTGTTAACTGACTTCATTATCATGCTTCAGTTTCTCATGGAACCTGAACTTGCTTGTTGAGTCTGCATTTTCGTTGTCATTAAAATAAATTTTTAAAAATCCATTTATCTAATGGTTGTATTGCAGCCGGGTTACTAAGTAGTGAAAGGAAAATAAAAGCTTTTGAAGTAAGGAAATGAACTGAAATGATGAGATTATTTCTGATGTACGAGTTGTAATCACAAAATATGCTTGTATGCAACAATTAGGTACTTGAAAATGTTTGCTGAGTTTCACTTCTGGTTTCCCATTTTTAAATACTTACTTGGTGACAACTATCATTTTTTTTCCTGAATGCTACTGTTATCTTTGCTTCAGTCACATCCTCCTCTCTGAACAGTCTGATTATTGGGGTTTTATTGAATAAATGCCAGCCCGTATCCATGCTGTGTCTTGTTTAAGTGTGATCCTAACTCTGACTGTTGCTAGGCTCTTTTTTGCCGAGAGAATCTTGCATTTTGGACTGATCGTGTCACGTGATATTTGCAGAATCAATTACTGTATAGTTCTCAAGGGTAAACCAAAATACGTCTGTCTGTCTATTAGAAAAAGGAGTAGAACAAGGTTATCCACAATGCAGGTAGAGGCATATGTTCCAGTTGCACCTTTGATAGGTGGCAACGTTCTAAATCCAACTTTTTGGGTGTGCACTAGAGAAGGAATGAAAGATAATGGTGATTCTCAGTGATGGCAAAGATGCAATGAAGTGCAAGTAGTATCATGTTTTCTAACCAGCTCTCCTCATTGTTCAAAACCAAGGGGAAGCTTTTCTTTAGGCACGTTAGTGCATCAGCAATCAAAATGTGCCATTTATTTTATGGGGAAAATATGCAGAGGGAGAGGTCTTTAGCTTGCGGTGACCAGACCCTTGCCAATATGGAATTAACCAGTCAGCAGGGCGTGTTCTTCTCCAAAGTTTCTGAAATCTGAACCTGAATTAAAGTTAGTGAATGAGGAATTTAGCTTGGATTATCACATTACAAGATCCAAGAGTAAGGAATTTATTCTTAGTTATGCAGAATGTTGACCAGACCCCAACCTGACAAGCAGGTCTGAGGCTAGGAATCCTGCAGCAAGTAGCTCAGCTCCTGACTCCGCAAAGCTAGCTGCAAGAGGTTTGTCAGGTTTTTAATGGAATACTTCCATTTGCCTGGATGTCTGTGGCTTTCAACATCACTTTAGGACAAAGCAACCCAGTTTATTGATGCCACATTCACTCGCGTTTGCTCTTTCCACAAGTGACACTCAGTAGCAGCAGTGTGTACTATCTATAAAATACACTGCAGAAATTCACCAAGGCTTCTCATGCAGCATCTTCCAAATCCATAATTGTTACCATTCAGCAGGACAAGGATATCAAATGCATGGGAACACCACCACTCTAAAATTCCACTTCAAGGCTCTCACCATCTGCCTTGGACATATTTTGCTCTTCCTTCGCAGTTGCTCCCTAATGGCATTGTGGGGTCTACCTATACCAAATGGATTCAGTGGTTCAAGAAGGTAGCTCACTGAAGGCTGCTAGGGATGGGCAATAAAATGCCAGTGATAGTCACACATTGTGAGTGAGTTAAAAAGGCAAACTTCAGTATTGGGCACTTAAGGATTGACTTTAGAAGAGGGACCAGTGTAGATTTCTCATGATTATCCAAGTTTGAATTCTGACAGTTTGTTGTGGCCATGCTACTTTGGTAGTGTTTCCAGGTGACCTTCAGCACAGAATATTGATTCATCAGAAATGTGCTCTGGTTAAGAGATTTTTATGATCATCACCAAGAGTGGAGGTATGGTCGCACTATTGTTCACTGATCTGGCTGAGTTCCAAAGGAAATGTATAAACAGGATTTGTAAATGATGAAAAATCTAAGATAAGAACAGCAGAGTCAGTAGAATCTATAAGAGAAAAGAGGTTACAGTTTGTGTTTTCCTATAATATTGACGTGCAATTGTCTATAGCTAGTGAAGAGGGCAACAGCATATTTCAGCTATCATTGCACCTGCTTTTGGTTCTTTGAACTTTTGATCAACATGATGATGGATGTTTGAAACGCTTAGAAGAACGCTTGTCTTGACCATTTTGTCTGATCAAATTTAAATATCACCAACAAGAATAATAAAGGAAAATATGAAGAAGAACTCAAAATATTTATGGTGGACTGTAATGCAAAATATAATTGAAAACAAAAACTGAAATTATCTCCCTTCCTACCAGAGGCTATTTTAGGTGGTAAAGTTCCAGGGCCTCCCATGTGCTCATTTTGTACCAGCAAGCTGTATGTAAACCCTTGGCCAAAATTGGGAAATTCTGAGAGATTTCATTGTAATTTCCCAAGATAAATCGGGCTTGCTTCTCCAAAGTTAAAATGGGCATAGAACAAATTTTTTTCTCCAGAATCTTGTAAAGGTTGTTGGGTGGTGTTAAACAAAAATGCATTGGATTTGCTTTTGAAGTAAAGTTTTTCTGTGGGAGGGAAAAGATCAGTTTCATTGTTTTTCTATTTACGCACTTTAGCATCAAGGCATTCAAATGCAAAGGTTGAGATTAGACTAATTCAGAATAAAGGAGCTACTGTATTTGCTCCATTATTATGCTTGTATCAGACCCTTCATTACATAAATATGGCATTCATATTTCAGTTTGGAATGGACCAGTAAATTTTCTTGCGAATTATAATCAGTATTGTGTCATGCATTTCCATGCGGTAAGAGGAGGTTCTAGAAATTTAATGTCATTACAAGTGTAGGCTGTATTCAAACTTTGATCCTAAAACCAGCTCCAAATGTGATGCAAGTTTATTTAATTACAGGTGCTATGCTGTACAAGAAGCTGAGCGAATATGTTTTAACTGAAGAGCAATTACAAGAAAATTGCTACCCAAGACCACATCCAGAGAAGCCTGGTGTTGCGGTGCTTTATAATCAGGATGTGAGAAAGAATAATACTGACCGTAAGTAAAAGTCCTTTTCACATGCTATGAAAGGGTCCAATACATTTATTTCTTCAGCTACATTTTAATTTTTCTGGGAAAATTAGTATTCTCCATAACTAAACCACTACTTCTGAATTCTAAAATTAACAAAACTTGTCAATGGCCAAATGGAACTGTACACTGGAATTTTGAATTCACAATGCACTCTTGCACATATCGTAACTCAGATTTTTGTAGGCCTTTACTGTAGAACAGCTAGCAGCTGTGGTAGTTTCTTTTTAATTACTGAAATAATAACTGTTTACTGTTTAATGTGACAGACTTGTTTGTATTTCTGCTAATTTCCTGCTCTGTGCTCCTTGATGCCAGATTAGCTTTTAAGAATCAAGCATTCCAAACTTGTCATATTGACTGAATGCCATTGTTTAAAAACAAAACTGTTACTTAATGTCAGTCAAGGTTAAGCTCAAATGACGGATCTTAGATCTTAGAATCTGATCTTAGAATCCCTACACTGTGGAAACAGGCCCTTTTGGTCCAACAAGTCCACACCTTCTCTGAGAGCATCCCACCCAGATCCATCCTCCTATAAACCACCTAATCTACACATACGGGCAATTTAGCATGGCCAATCCACCTAACCTAACCATCTTTGGACTGTGGGAGGAAACCAGAGCACCTGGAGGAAACCCACGCTGACATGGGGAGAATGTGCAAACTCCACACACACAGTCGCCTGAGGGTAGAATCGAACCCAGGCCTCTGGTGCTCTGAGGCAGCAGTGCTAACTATTGAGCCAACGTGCCGACTAGTTCTTTGCATGTGAGCAGGAATGTAGCTTTTCTCTTTCATTAACCGCTTGAAGACTCCTAAGCTGTATGCGAAATTTACATTGTTTTCAATTTATAGAAGTCTTAATCTGCTGATATAAACAGATCTTTGAGCCCTGATAAAATACAGTTATCTATGAAACATTATGCTGAGACAGCCTTTTACAAACTCAAAATGTCCAATGGAGCAAACCCGCAATTGAGTGTTTAAGTAAAACTGAGTTGTTAAAGCTTTGAGCTGGATGGACTGGGCTATTGGATAATGAGCCCATTGTTTGGACGTACCTTGTCCTGAAGTTTCTAGTAGAGCACAATCCGGGAATTTTACTGGGCAATCCACCTGGTTCTGCCAAGGTGAAACTGTGCACATTTTCTATACAAAATTGTTTGCATAAATCCAAGCACATAATCTCTCATGAGTTTGCAATGCAGCAGTGTAAAATATTTTTTAATTAACCTGTTTGAATATGTATGACACACCTCCATGGCAGGTGGAACCTGAACCCAAATCTTCTGCACACATTACCACTGCCCCACAAGACACTTTCTGAAGCCTATTGCACCAGATGGTTCCAGGTGGCTTTCCATCCAAATACTAATCAGCCTAAATCTTACGCGCTTCAGAGATTGAGAGATTTCTGATCAGTATAACCATTGCAGGCCACAATGGATTAGTGATCTCTTTCCTTAAACTGCTGGCCACCACCAGGGGTCTGTTGCTCCTGGTATTCCCAGGCAGTCTCCCATTCAAGCACTAACCCAATTGAGTCTGCTTAGCTGCTGAGCTCAAATGAGATCAGCTGCTGATTAGGATGGCTATAGACCACATTGTATTCAGATAAATTTGATTACTGTTTGGAGCATAGAGAAAAAGGCCTCAAGATTACTTAAACTTACTGGATCATACTTCTCAGTTTTGAAAAAAATCACTGCAGCTGAAGAACTAGAGCGGTAGTTTTAAGGTCTTGTGTACTAAGGGACAAGAAATTGACTGCATTGTGACACATTTCATTTCAATTTAAGGTAATTCTCATTCCTGTGTTCACATTCCTCTTTGGCCTCCCCTGTTCCCATCTCTGTAATCGCCTCCAGCTCAGCAATCCTCTGAGATATTTGCACTCCTCTAATTCCTATCTCTTGAGCATCCCTAAGTGTAATTGCGTTACTGTTGACTGTGCCTTCAGCTACATAGGCCCTGAGTTCCCCCTGTATACCCCTTGGATTCTCTAACCCACTTGGGTAGAGTTAGCCGAAAGTAAACTGGGGAAACTAAACTAAAAGGTATGACAGTAGTGATGGAATGACAGACTTTTAAGGAGATACTAAATAACTCTTAGTTTATTTTGCTGAGAAAGACAGACTCTTTGAAAAGGATGTATCATCCATCGCCAAATAAGGATGTTGAGGATAGTTTCAAATGAAAGGAAACACTGTACAAATTTGCAAAGATTAGTGACGGATGAGAAGATTGTTTTGATTTTCAGATCCAGCAAAGACTGATTAAATAATTATTAGAAAAGGCAAAAAGCAAGCATGAAAGATCCAAGTAGTATAATGAAACAAATGGGAAGAGTTTGTACCAGTATTTAAATGGGAGAAGATTAACGAAACCTAGTGTTGGTCCTGTAGAGGGTGATTCAGGGGAATTGATAATGAAAAACAAAGAAATGGTTGTGGCGTTGAACAAATACTTGGTGACTTCACTATAAAAGACTTTCCAAAGACACTTAAAAGTCATGAGGTAAACATGGAATGAGGAACCTTATAACAATCACCATCCCAAGGAAAAGTTGCTGGGAAAACTATTAGTCCTTAAAAGCTGATCCCAGGATTAGGTGACTTGCAAACTCGAGCCTTAAAAGAAGCAATTGCAGGAATAGTAGATGCATTGGTTATCTTGTAAAATTCCTTACTCTGGAAGGATTCCAGTGGATTGAAAAACGGTCAGTGTAACACCTTTATTCATGAAAATGGGAAACTATAATTTAACTAGCCTAACATTTGTTGTAGGGAAATTGCTAGGATCCATTATTAATGAAGTTTATAGCAGGATACTCTGAAAATCATCATATGATCAGGCACAGTCAACTTGCTTGCAGAAAGGAAATTTGTGTTTAAATTGCTTTCTTTTTTTGAGGAAGAAACAAGCAAGGTAGATTAAAGGAACCTGTAGATCCACTGTCGTGAATTTCCAAAAAGTACTGGGTAAGCACTTTTGCGAGTTGCTACTCAAGATAAAGTAAGAAGTGTCATGTTTAGCATGGATAAAGGATTAAAGGTTAGCTAACAGAAAGAAGGGCTACTTGGATTATTTTTCCAAGTTGGAAAGTTGTAACTAGTAGATCGGTGTTGGCACCTCAGTTATTTACAGTCAGTCAATGACTTTGAGAGGACTGAATGTACATAACTAAATTTGCCAATGACACTAAGATGCATAAGAAAGTAAGTTGTCAAGACAGATAGTCTGTAAAAGTATATGGACAGATTAAACGAGTGGGCAAAAAGCTGCAGGTGGAGGAAAATGTGAAATTGCCCACTTTGGCAGGAAGAATAAAAAAAAAACAGTGCATTATTTAAATTGAGAGAAATGAAAGAACTTGGTGGTGTATTGGGATTTGGATGTGTTAGTACATGAATTACAAAGTTAGTATGCAGGTACAGCAAGTGATTAGAAGACAATGGGAATGTTGGTATTCATTGCAAGGAGAAGAAAATAGAAAAATAGGGAAATTTAGTGCCGTTGTATGGGGTCTTAGTGAGACCACTTTTGGAATGGTGTACAGTTTTTGTCCCCTTAATTGAAAAAGATATGATTGTGTTGGAAGCATTTCAGATAATTTTCACTTGATTCCTTCCTTGGGTGTGAAGGGCTTATCTTATGAAAATTTGTTAAACAATATGGGTGTATTTTCATTGGCATTTAGAAGAATGAGAGGTAGTCTTATTGAAACATGAGGCAGACTTCAGGTAACCACCTTATGTTGAGGGAGACTAAAACTATGGGACACAGTTTAAGATTGAAATTTTAAGATGGGGATGAGGATTTCATTTTCTGATTTGTTAATGTATGGAACTTTGTTCACCAACGAGCAGCAGAGGCTGTGTTGTTTAATTTATTCAAGGCTGAGTTAAACAGACCTTCCATAGAAAAGGGCATCTAGAGTTCCTGTGTGCAAGAAAGTGAAGCTGAGACCACCTCCAGATCAGCAGTGATTTTATTGAATGGTGGAGGAAGCTTGATGGGCTTAATCATCTACTCCTGCCCCTATGTTCCTCCTTTCTTCACCAAGCTTTTGGTCATCTGACCTAATGTGATTTAGTGGTATATTTTCATTTATAATGCTGTCATGAAGTTCATTGGGACTTTTTTATTACTTTACAATTGCATATCCATACAAACTGTTATTAAAATTCACCCTGTTCTGCAAATTCATCAATACATTCCCTCTGTGCATGAGTTGTAGGATATTGATCTGAAGATAGAATTCCCCTGATGGTTTTGTCCGTGGAAGGAAACTTTGTAACTGTTCTACTGCTGCCACAGCTGAGAATAGCAAATTCAATTGTCTGAGTTAGCTGAGCCGTTTGACTTGAATGAACACGCTTGACAGGAGGGCATGATTCCTGATCCTAGATCGACTCGATAAACCTTTTGGAGCTTAACTTCACGGTGTAAAAGAACATTAGCCTAGAAAAATCTACAAATGATTGTCAGTTTGAGGTTTCCGGATTATGCCTGCCACTTGTCTAAACAAATATTTGCTTAGGAAAAGCTTATAACTGGGCTTGCCATTTAATGCAATGGAGCATTTATGTAATTGATCACTATTTCAGTCATAAAGTTAATCTTATGTGAAACCAATGTGTTATGTAAAAATATTGTTAAATCACAATGTATAGCAGTTTGAAAAAAGGTGAGAGACTGTTGGAGATGTTGTGCAGTTCTGGTGCGGTGCTGCAGTGCCACCAGTAGTGAGACAATGGGATTACAACCTGGAAATTTTCGCAACAGAGATAGTAGGAACTGCAGATGCTGGAGAATCAGAGATAACAATGTGTAGAGCTGGATGAACACAGCAGGCCAAGCAGCATCAGAGGAGCAGGAAGGCTGACGTTTCAGGCCTAGATCAAGTGTTCTTGACCAAGCGTCTAGGCCCGAAACGTCAGCCTTTCTGCTCCTACAATGCTGCTTGGCCTGCTGTGTTCATCCGTCTCTCAACCTTGTTATCTCAAATTTTCGCAACTGTTTTTGTGGACGTGGGATTTTTATGAAAGGGAAAAATGGCAAGTGTGGTAGTAAGGTTCTGTAAATAGAACTTTTACACTGCTTTTTTTAAACATTATACGTACACTTGATCTTAGCCAAACGGCCGAGAATTCCTTTTGAGTATAGGAGTTGGGAAGTCATGTTGAGCTTGTACAGGACATGGGTGAGGCCTCTTCTGGAATACTGTGTCCAGCTCTGGTCGCCCAGTTATAAGATTAATATTATCAATTTGGAGCGGGTTCAGAAGAGATTTACTAGGATGTTGCTGGGTATGGAAGGTTTGAGTAATAAAGATAGTCTGGGACATTTTACACTGGAGCATAGGAAGTTGAGAAGTGACCTGATACACATTTATAAAATAATGAGGGGTGTGGATAGAATTAATGGTAATTGTCTTTTTCCTAGGATGGGGGATTTAAAGAATGGGGCCCCATTTTTAAGGTGATAGGAGAGACATTTAAAAAAGACATGAGGCAATTTTTTTTCAGCAGAAATTGGTTCATGTATGGTATGCAGTTCCTGAGGAAGTGGTGGATGTGGACACAATTACAACATTTAAAAGACATTTTGATAGACACATGAAAAGGAAGGGTTTGGAGGGATATGGGCAGGAGCAGGCAGGTGGGACTAATTTAGGTTGGGATCATGGTCAGCATGGACAGATTGGACCAAAGGGTCTGTTTCCGTGCTGCATGACTTTTTTTTAATTAAAAACCTTACATATAATTACATTATCAACAAGTGCTTAAATCTTTTTATACATAATTCTTTACCTTTAGACTAGAAATCTAATCCAAATCTCCATGTTGGTCTTTGATTCTGTCTTGGAAATGGGTCTTATTCAGTTATTTGAGGAATATAAATTCCAAGCTCCTTCGTTACACTTTTGAATTATTTCTGACACCTCATACTTGCAGAATGCCATTTATAACCAGCAGACATCAATATCATCTATATCCCTTAAAAATAAGGGGCCATCATTTTGTTGGTAGGGTAAATTATTGACCATACTGTGAAACACTTGAAAAACTTGTTTATTCCTGCTTCACACTTAATGCACCCGAGGAGCAGGGCATAGTGTTTTTAACCACAACACATTTTTTTTGGTCATGTAAAAGCTCCATTCAATTAAGTTAGTTGCTTTCTTCCAGATCACTTGACCTGTGACATTATTAGTTGGATGGCTGCATTTTATAGCTAATTATTAAATAAAGATGTTGTCAACTGGACATTTAAAATGAATGTTTCAGGCTGTGCTGTCAGAGTCTTACAGCGCAGAAACAGACCCTTGGTCCAACTCACCCATGCCGACCAGATTTCCCAAACTAAACTAGTCCTGTTTGGCACATATCCTTCTAAACCTTTCCTATTCGTATACCTGTCCAAATGTCTTTTAAATGTTGTAAGTGTACCTGCACCTACCACTTCCTCTGGCAGTTCATTTCATATGCACATCAACCACTGTGTGGAAAACATTGCCCCTGAGGTCCTCCTTAAATCTTTCCCCCTCACCTTAAAACTATGCTTTTGAACTCCCCTACCCTAGGAAGAAGACTTTTGATATTCAAGTCATCTGTGGCCTTCATGATTTTATGAGCCTCTGTAAAGTCATCCCTCAACCTCTGACGTTCCAGTGGAAAAAGTCCCAGCCTGTCCAGCCTCTCCTTTTATAACTCAAACCTTCCAGTCCTGGTAACATCCTTGTAAATCTTTTCTGCACCCTTTTCAATTTAATAATATCCTTCCTATAGCAGGTGTATCAAGGATTGCTTCTTATAGCAGTCAGTTGCAGAATTGATCAGGGAACAGGCTAGTTTAGGTAAAGCAATGTGAATGAAGTAGGATTGATAAGGGATTTCCAAGTTGAGGGCCCTGTAGGGGATAGTGATCACAACATAGTAAAATTTCAAATGCAGTTTGAGGGAGAGCCACCCTGGACTCCAACCAGAACCTTTAATTAAATAAATGCAATTACAGAGGTATGAAAGAGTTTTCCAAACTGGGCTGGGAAGATAGACTAAAGGGAGGGTCAGTAGCTGCGCAGTAGCAAATATAAAGCAGACATTTCACAATGCTCAGCAAAAATTATTTCCCGTCAAAAAGAAGGATTGTATGCAAGGATGAATCACTCATGGTTAACAACCCCTGCTCAAGGACAGTATCCAATCAAAAACGAAGGCACACAGTGATGAAAACTAGTGGTAAGCAAGAGGATTGGAATTTTTTTAGATTGAAAAGCTAATAAAGAGGGAGTAAATTGGTAACCAATCCAAAAAGCAAGAGATTCTGCATGTATATAGAATTGGAAAGTAAGTATGCGACCCTTTGAAGAATGCAACGAGGGAATTATAATGGGAAAAAGGAAATGGCAGCTAATTTAAACCAGTGAAGCCAGGTGTTGATGAGGCCGCACTTGGAATATTGTGTATGATTTTGGTCCCCATATTTAAAAAGGATGTACTGGCAGTTCACCTGTGATTAACTAAACTGATTCCTGGGATGAAGGGATTATCTTCTTGATTGGATGAACAGTTTGTTTCTTCATTCTTATAAACCCTAATGAATAAGGGGTGAACTCATTGAAATGTGCAAGATTCTGAAGGGGCTTGACAGGGTAGATATTTCTAAGTTGGATAACCCACAGACCGAGTGATATGGCATTGACTTGTAACTTCGCTTATTGCATTATGCAAAGTGTTGACAAATCAGTTAATGATTGATAGTTTGCAATAAAACTTGTTAAGAAATATGAAAACCTGTATAGTCTCTTTGTACATATATTTTATCTTGAATGCACCAGAGGAGTTAACTTCCTTTTCCAGAAAAGAATGATTGGTAGAAGAATTTTGTCTCCTGAAATGGCCATTGTCTGTCAGGAGGGTTTTTGTTCTTTTTATTCCTTCCTGAGATGTGGGCACTGCTGACTGGCCAGCATTTATTGTCCATCCCTAGTTGGCCTTGAGAAGATGGTGGTGAGATGCCTTCTTGAACTGCTGCAGTCTGAGCTTTAGGTTGACCATAATACTGTTAGGAAATTCCAGAATTTTGACACAGTAACAGTGAAGGAGCAGCAATGTGTTTCCAGTTCAAGAGTGAGTTGGAGGGGAACATGCGATGTAGTGTTCCTGTGTATCTGTTGCCCTTATCCTTCTAGATGGAAGTAGCTGTGGGTTTGGAAGATGCTGTCTAAGGGTCTTTGCTGAATTTCTGCTGTGCATCATGTAAATAGTATACACTGCTGCTTCTGAGCATTGTCTGTGAAGGGAACGGCTGCATGTGAATGCAGTGCCCCAAGTGCTGCTTTGACCTGGATGATATCAAGCTTCTTGAGTGTTGTTGGAGTTGCGCTCATCCAGGCAAGCTGGGAGTATTCCATCACATTCCTGACTTGTGGCTTGTAAATGGTAGGCCAGATTTAGGCAGTCAAGAGGTGAGTTGCTTGCTGCAAAATGTGGATTACTTAATAATAAGGATATTCTGGCATTAGTGTTCCCTTATTGTTCAATGTGCTGCTAACTCTCATTTCATCAACTTTCAAGAATTATCATTTGTTGTGGGCAGTTCAAAGTTGAATAATACAGTAGCTCCTAGAGATGAACTTGAAGCTTGTTTAGATTGGATCTTGTGCGCAAAGAAATATCAGATACTCTGCCCCAGATCACAACAGACCCATTAGCAGTCCTATGTATAATCCAGAGACAAATTGATGATTTTGTTTCAGATACAGGTAGACAGTCTACATCTTCCATCTCATACCCATACTTGACAAACAATAATTGGGTTGAGTTGTAATAAGCAATTCCTGATGAAGTTCTGCACCTCCAACTGGTATAAGTAGATAATGGTCGGTGTTCATACTGTGCTCAGGAGAAGGGTGAAGATATTTCATGGTGAAAAGTGTTATTTTGGAAGACCTGTGCTTTCTAGCTATGTTATTCAAACATTTGGCCGACGTACTTAAAACTTGTTGACTGCTTTTTAACAGTATCAAATGAAAAATGGTCCAAATAGGGAGATGAGATTTATTCCAATAGTCTAACGTTAGCAATGTGTGACTTGAGTAACCTAAATGGTTCAAAACTTAGAATAGGCAAGGGTTTCATTCTCTTTGTACTCCTTCACTGTAATAAACAACTCATGACTTTTGAATAGGAAATTCTGATTTAGTAGACCTATTTTGTTCCCCTCTGAATTCAAACTTGTGTAATTTTGAATAAAATTACATGGTACAAGACTAACTATAACTCTTTTGACCATATTATTGCACAACTTAGGCCTGTGTGAGAACCCAATTACTTGATAAGCAAGGAGGTCCAGACTCTCTCAAACTGATTAAATATATTAAAATGTAATAGTAACATGCAATAATATGTTGAAGTAAAACACATAAAATGACACTTTGTCCAACATTTAGGTCTAAACCACAACAGCTTAAATAGATCCCTCACAGCATATTTCCAACACATTGCAATGACCTATAAAATATGTAGAGGACACCAACATTTGCACACAATCTGGTGGAATCCTTATACGAGGATGAGTTCATATTGCTACCTTGCCAAATGGAGGCAACTTCAATAACCTATCTTTTTCAAAGTCTCTGGACAGTGAATTTCTTTTTTAAAACAGGCAGCAAAAATATTAAATTTTTAAATCAAATTAAAAGTTAATATTGATGCGTTACCCTGGCCTCTCTCACCTAGCTAGTGCTGTAGCAATTTTTCTCTAATAAGCCCCAAAATGGAACTCCTGCATTCTGCTAATCTTCAGGTCAGTGTGTTTGTTTAGTGCGTCTTTGATTTCTTTGACATTTTAGCATTGGGTTTCCAGTTTCTTGCCGGCATCTAATGATCAGTATTGTTCAATCCTGGCTCGTTCCAAAATCAAATGCATTATTAGCAAGTAGAACTCCTTTGTCTTTGGATGAGATAAATTAGAGAACTTGGTGTTCCTTCATAGTAGCAGAGTTATTAACGAAATGAGAGAGGGAACGTATGATGCTTTATAGTCATATATATTGTAGTGGTGCAACCTATATATGGTTTAAGAGTCTAGCTTAAGCATTGCCAAATTGTGCTCTCTTCCACAATTTGATTGTGCTGAGTTAGCTGTTTTCAGTCTGGGGTAGCAGTTAGAGCATTGCAAATATCTTTAGTACCCTTGGATTATGAAAGACAAGGTTTCCAATTCCCTGCTTGTAATTTCTGCCCACTGGCCTCTGTTGGAAGGTGCAAGTATTTGGATATAGGGTGATTGGATTACTTGGTGTGATGCCTCACTTAATTGACGATCCAGCTGATTTTCATTTATCTACTTGCAGGATGTTAGAATTTGTGGAAGCATGCTTTCAAAAAGTGAGAAAATCTGACCTAATGAATATTTAAAGGATCTATGATGGTAACTGTGGGAAATTCTGTGTAGCTGACTTTATGTATTGGCACTTGATTGTCAAGCAATGTGCAGATATTTCAAGTTTGTGTTTTACATTTAGCTTTAATAAGGGTTTGCTGTCGGTGTGGAGCTGAATACAGTGTTTCCGTTAGCGGGGACTGTATCCACAAAGAAGAGTGCAACTACCACTGGGGACGGTTACGCCGACAAAAAAGTGAGTTTGATATTGTAATCCAAGAAATAATAATTTTTTAAAAAGTATTTTTTTAACATGGCCAGATTTTATGTTGTACCAGGGAATATTTGGGCAGATTTTTGTTTTGCTGTGACTGGTTTAGCAATCTTTGTTCATATGAGTGCATTGTAGTTAACATGTTACAAAGATTAATAATGGCGGGCTGACAAAGTAGGAGTCAAGACCACAAACGGACCAGCCATGCTCTTATTGAATGGCAAGGCAGGCTTAAAGGATTTAGGAGCAAAAGTTGATAATTTGATCCTATGTTCTTAATCACTTCGGATATAGAGCACAACAAACCATTTGTAACAATTGGACTTGTGATTATGTGCTATATGATCTTCCTCCAACCTATTTCATCTAACCCTATCATGTTCAGGCAATTGTGGTGAAGAGATCATGTTCCTACCTCTGGACCAAAGGACTGGGTTCGAAGTGCCAGCTACTCCAAATATATGTCGTCATATGTCTGTACATGTTGATTGAAAATATCTATCAGCTACTTGTGCTAGAAAATTCCACTATCTGACCATTTT
Organism: Ginglymostoma cirratum; assembly: GCA_024137785.1. Taxonomy (NCBI): domain Eukaryota; kingdom Metazoa; phylum Chordata; class Chondrichthyes; order Orectolobiformes; family Ginglymostomatidae; genus Ginglymostoma; species Ginglymostoma cirratum. The sequence goes on from JAHRHZ010000274.1 coordinate 17,268,253, forward strand.
AAATGGAAAAAGTTTCACCTTGAGTTCACTATTGGATTTATTAGTGAATACAAGTGAAAATAATTTCTTTGCATCTACCCTAGTGACCAACTTCTTTAGTTTGCTTGTTACATTGAAATGGACTCTGCTTCAAATGATCAGTAATACTCACTGCCATTTTTGCTGATTTAATGCTCAAAATTTCAATTTTAACGTTCTAATCCTGTTTGTTTTCAAACGTTGGTACTATACGATTATAACCTGTAATTCTTGAAGACTGAGAAAAGACTCGTGTCTCATTGAATAATTGTTAACTGGAACAGTTTTTAACCATTTAAGTCCTTGGTTAATGCAATACTATGTTTTAACCATTATTAAAACAGTAGGTGAATGTATCTGTTTTAAAAGAGAGACCTTGAAAGTGTTTTTGGATTAATGATGGGAATTAAGTAATTGCCTGCACAGTGAAATAAGAGCCTTTAACCTCCTTTACCCATTCACTCCACTTTACCATTAGATCCCTACCCAGCTGCTTTAAATACAGTCCCAATGCCCATTTTAGTAAACCCCTCCTCAAACACTCCCTTTGCCGGTAGAAAGTTCTCAGTGCCACATTTCCAGACAAACTTCCAATTATGACCCAAGAGCTTCAGGCTTTTTAAATTACTTTAAACAAAATAACTTAGTTGTTTCCTGGGCTTGGGAGTATGTGTTCTCACGTGTAGCAATTTTCGTGTCTATGCACTCCCACTGTACACAACTTCCAATCACATCACATCAAATTCTAGAGAACCTGTGTACCTTCTTCACACTCCTAATGGACTACTCACATATCCTGGAAATTCCTTTCCGGTATTCCCAATATGTGTCCTTTCAAAACACTGACCTTTTATCCAACTGCAATCTGGAAAAATCACTTGTGTTCTCCAGTGCCTCCTGGAATTTTAGGGTGGTTGAAAAGTAAGCTATTCAATTTGTAACAAAATTAAACAAATTATAATAAATACCATTAATGTACAATTTCCATAAAAAGTGCATGTAATCATAACCTGAAATTATTACTAACATTCTTAATGTACTTGGTAATTTTACCATGTTACATAACTACTCTAGTGCCACAGTAATTGAGATCAGGATTGATCAGATTTAATTTTCTTGAATGAAAGAAGGGCTGTGATGTGACCCAAACCTAAATGTTTTGTAATAACCTGCTTATTAGGACTATCTCAACAACATAGGTCAAAGCATAGAGGGCAGAAATAGTCAGTTGAATAAATTTTGAGGTTTATCATGGGTTGCACCAACATGGTGCAATTCTCTGCCATTCAGATGAGAAATTTGCATGCCTGATTAGTTGAACTGCTCCCACACACAACTAACAATTAGAGGAGGACAATGGTAGGCATTGTGAAAGCACCAAACGGCTGCCAGTTCTCTTTACATTTGATCCCCTAACACTGTATTACAGCAAAGACCTTGCCTGCCAAAATCCAGGAGATGCCATTATTTTTAAAAGAAATGCCTTGCCATTAACTCTTAAGTAAATCATTCATGTTTATGGCAGTTGCTGCGTCATGATGGTGAACTGAATGAGCATGCGTTCAAAAATGTCTTCCTTATCACTCAACATGATGAGAGGCGGTTTAGCTTTGAGTTGCAATGTGGAAATGCAGATAGAATTATAGAACTTGTTCCATTTGTAATTGGATGAGAACGTTTTCTAATCTTGCTGTTTATGTTGCAGTACCCGGTGGCTGGGAAACGCAGTATAGTTGCTGTGGAGGAGCAGTAGGATCTGCAGGATGTCAGACAGCAAAGGTACCAAGAGCTGATTAAGGACAACAGATCATGTGTTCCTTTACTATTAGGATTAATGAACATGTTTGAGATATCTGTGGTAATTTGATATAAATTAATTGCAGAACAGAATGTTCATTCCACTCAACTTGTAGCACTGGCCTTGGGATTGAGAGTAGTTTTCATATCAGTTCATCATCTCTGCTGCTGTTTTATAAAAATGTGTTTAATTGTTTAGATGGAGAGCTGCCAGGACATTATAAGAATAAATGTTGTGCCTAAGAAGAATGAAGGTTGTCAAATTGCAGTTAACCTTTTCCCTTGAGCACATTGCAGTTTTTTGCAACCTTTATATTTTGGGGCTACAGTGTTTATTCTTGTCAGTTGTTCTCCTCTCTCTCATTGTATGGCACACAACAAACTGGGTAATTACAAAAATGTTACTTTAGAACCAATTTGGTTGCAGTATATTTTTTACTTTGTGTTTTAAGCCATGGTCCAAGAATCCACCCTTTTTGACCAGGCAGTAATAAAGACGTATAATAATAGTTGAGTGGAGAATACATGAACTGATGTACTCAGTAAAAGTAACATATGATTGTAAAAGCCTGAAATCTGTACATATTAGACTTTTTTTTTTGTTTTTTGGCAAGTGGTTATGCTATTTATTTAAACTTGTCTGTCACACCTTAGATTTTGGATTGCATTTTAATAGTTTAGTGTTCAGTGCTATAAGGATGTGTTTGCCTCCACTTGCCACTGTCAAAAAAACCTTCTCAACTTTTTTGCTACTTGGCCATTTGTTTTATTGGGCTAGCACTCACATGGACATCATACTTACAAAGAAGCTGATGAGTTTCTCCAGCACTTTGTTTTTGTTTCTGAGGTCCAGCATCTGCGGTGTTTTGCTTGTCATTAGCGTGTACACTTATGTCTTCTTTCATGATGCCATGTTTGAATGCGATAATATAGTAATTGAATGGAAAGGGCATACATTTATGTAGCATAGTTCACAGCCACCATATTCCAAACACTTCACATGCAGTCAAGTACTTTTGAATTGCAGTCACCATTATAATGTAGTGACAGCATAACTCCCCTGACTGTTTAACATCTGAATTTACTATCTGTCACAGAAATTATCAGAATAGTAGTGGGCATTTATAATTGAGACCAATCAGAACGTCAAGTTTTCTTGCTCCTATGATGCTGCTTGGCCTGCTGTGTTCATCCAGCCCCACGCCTTGTTATCTAGGCTTTTCACCCATGATGGTTGATTTACATATTTATTATTTATTCACAGTAAGTGGACGTTTCTGTCATTACTTGTATGTATTGCCCATCCATATTGCACTTGAACAGATTGGTATGCTAGGCCATTTCAGAGGACAAATAAAAGTCAAAGAAGTTGCTGTGGATCTGGACTCACACGTAGGCCAAGGATGGTAGATTTCCTTTCCTAAAGGGCATTAGCCAATCAGATAGGTTTTTACAATAATCCACAGTGGTTACATGGTCGCCTTCATACCAGTTTTTAATTTCACATTTATTCATAGAATTCAGATTACTCCATCTTCCATTGTGAGATTCCTAGAACATTAACCTGCATTGCCAGTCCAGTGGCATTACAGCTCTGTGCTTCTTCTCTCTGCTCAGATTTACATAAGTAAATTATGATAGGAACTTATGATAATTTATTTACATTGCTGCAGTTAATGCCATTAGCAATGAAGACAGTTGCCAGAGGGGCACTTTACTGAGAAACGAGTGAAGATTGTATAATTGTACGCCAAAGCCATTTTGGTCCTTCCCTGTAACTATTTATTAAACATTTATATTACCATTGATTATATTCTTCCTGCAGCAACATGTACAGGATGGTCGCAAAGAAAATTTAGCTGGTTTCATGAAGACGTTTGATAAAGAAATGCCACCGGATGAAAACCCAGGTATCTTTGCATTGGATTGTGAGATGGTAAGGAATGTCAATGTACTGCTTTATTCTTCCTGTGTGTGTGTGTGTGTATTTTATATATAAATAAAAATACGTGTTTTTGCTGGTTATCTTTTATGCAGCTGAATTCCTACAGTTAGCTCTGGTTTAAGCTTTGTGTAGGCAGGAAGAATGAGGCCTGGCCTATGATACATACCAGCATTGGTTTGCAAAGGCATGGGAGAAAGTCAGTTTTTCTTGTATGATTAATGAAACCCAAAGACTGAAAGGCAACGCTAGAAAGGATCTTTTGTGTACTGCTGTGCATTATTATTCGGTACCCAAGAACAATTTAAATGACTGCACAGTAATCAACATCCTGGATTTTTGGTTGAGAGCCATGAATGGACCAAGATAGATGCCTTGGCATGTTGAGTTGATCATAAGGTTAGAAAAGGTTTTTTGAGTACGAGTGCCTAATCAACAATAGCATTTGTGACAATAGTATGGCTATAAGAGGTGTATTTTGTCCTTTTTTAAATGAAGAAAGGTTGAGACAGAGGTGGGGAGAACAGTCTGCTTGAAGCCAATAGAGTAAACAGCTTGTGAGGCCTTGGGCTTTTTTAAAAAAGTTGAAACAATAGAAACAGCCTGAAGGGTGGGGTCAAGCTCCCACAGAACCAGGATTTTTTTAGTTATAGCTATCAGCAGTTGGTGGGGTCTTGAAGCTGGATATGGAAGCTCTTATTCCCCTCTCTGTTACAGTTAAAAGCTGGGGTTCTCTTCCTGCTGCTAGAATTGCATGTGAGACCATCTATTTTACTGAATTTGCCTTTGCCAAGGGTATGTTTATGGAATGTTACTACATTGGAGCAGGTAATTAGCAGCAGCTTTATCTATATATGAGATAAGATTTTAAGTGTTTTGATAGTTACAGTTCAGCCAATTCTTTTATTTTTGTTTTGTCTGTATTTTAACTGTAGTGTAAAAATAAAGTATGTTTTGCTTAAAGTTTAACTAATCAAATTGTATTTGGAATGCAATACATTGCACTTACCTTAAAACATGAAAAAATTAGGGTCTAAACTATCTTCTTAATATGTTTTGAGGGGGCTCTTGACAGGATCAACATCTCTAATTCCAGGTTGAGTTTAGGGTTATTGGACTCAAAGGCACTCAGTAGTGAGTGTTGGTGTTTGTTTTTTTATCTTGGGTTTTGCATTTGCTTGGTTTAAACAGGGTGTGCCCTAATAATAATGGCTCTCTCAGTCGCCAAGAGTTTCCTTGGGGTGGAAGAAGTTATTCCAGACATTTTACAGAAAGTGAGCATGGCAAAGCTTTCAAAATTGGCAAACAAGTTGAGGTTAAAGTTGCCTGTACCTGTGAGGAAAGGGGAAATTGTGGCAGCAATAGCTTTACGTTTACAATTGCCAGGCATGCAGTCAGAATCATTGGCCATTGCTAAAATTCAGTTGCAAATGAAGCAGCTTGAATTAGAGGCAATGGCAAGGGAAAAAGACAAAGAATAGTTCTGGCAGAGAAAAAAAGAATTAGCGTAACTGTAACTCTATTGAAATCCTTAACAAAATAATCCATGTATATATGTATATACACACTACTAATTAACTGTTCCAATATAGGAACATCCCATAAACACACCCTTGGCAAAGGCAAATTCAATAAAAAAGTTATCTCTCATGCAATTCTAGCAGCAGGAAGAGAACCCAACTTTTAGCTGTATCAGAGAGAGGACTAAGAGCTCCCACATCCAGCTTCAGGAACCATCAGCTGCTGAATATAAAACTAAAAATCCTGGTTCTGTGGGAACTTGACCCCACCCATTCAGGCTGCTTTGATAATTTCAACTTCTTTTTAAAAGTCGCAACAACCGTCAAGCTGTTTATTTACCTTCTGGGTTCAAGCAGACTGCTCTCCACCTCTGTCTCAACCTTTCCTCATTTTAAAAAAAAGGACAAAATACACCTCTTAAAGCTGTAGTATTGTCATAGGTTAGCACAATTTATAATGTAAAAAACATGGGACTAGTAACTTGCATCATGATTATTGACTTCTGATATACTCATCCATTGGTTTGGGTGGTAATTTGGGTTATTTGTCAAACAGATTGCTAGAACAGGGTTCCAAGGAAAATGCATATTCATGCTGTTGGCAGTATGGTGTGGATGTCCTGAATTATATTGCTTGAGTGCCTTGTTCATTGTCATTCGCAAGTATTACAGTCTGTTCAACTTTAACATTCCAAAACATCATCCATCCGGCATTTCTGTCACTATTCTAACTGTCAAATATAATTTTGTCATTTTGTGTAATTTAACAAAGGATGTAGTTATGTACCAATTTACAGTAATGTTACTTTTTTTATTGTTGTAGTTTCCCTTCTGTCTGTAGTCAATAATCAATAACTTTATTCCAGTGCTACACAAAACAAGGTTTGGAGTTGACCAGATTGACTGTTATCAACCCGGATCTAAAGGTGGTGTATGATACATTTGTCAAACCAGACAACAAGGTCATTGATTATAACACCAGGTATGTTTAATGATTAAAATATGGGACTTTTAGTATCTTGGTGCACATAGTTTGTCATTAGAAACTCTCTTTCTTTAGTCACTGCCATTTGTAATTAATTATGGACTTTGATAACATGGATCACTGCCAAGAAACAGTCGCATTTTAGGTTCTAGCGCTGATTTCTGTGGCACATCATTCATTTTACCTTGTCAACCTGAAAAGACCAACTTATGCCTATTTTATACTTTGTGTTAGCCAGCCAATTTTCTATTCATACGGTAATGCTGCCTGTACACCTGAGTTTTTATTTTCTGCAGTAACCTTCTATGTGGCACTTTATCAAATGCCTTCTGGAAATTGTTCATCTAGGAAAAATATAAATATTCATCCTTTTTAAATAACCCTGGGCCAGGTAATGAGAATCACAAAATTTTCTTTTGGGAAAAGTACTTTGGGTAAAAATGGGTAATTCTTGAAGGAAAACAGAAGATATGAAATGTGAAATAACAAGGTGTAGAGCTAGATGAACACAGCAGGCCAGGCAGCATCAGAGGAGCAGGAAAGCTGATGTTTAGGGTCTAGACTTTTCTTCAGAAAGGGTCCAGATCTGAAACGTCAGCTTTCCTGCTCTTCTGATGCTGCTTGGCCTGCTGTGTTCATCCAGCTCTACACCTTGTTATCTCAGGCTCTAGCATTGGCGGTTTCTACTATCTCTGATGTGAAATGTGAACATGCCTTTCAGTCGGCCACATTTAAAATGTTTAATTATGCTGATTTACTGTCAGAGTTCAAAGTATGCACTGAATACACATTACTCCTTTAAGAGTAAAAATTTTAGCATCCATTCTGTTAAACTTGCTTTACCTGAGTGATGGTTATTTGTCACCAACTTATTTGTCCTCCCTATCCAGTATCCAAGGCTGAACTTGACTATTCTTGATCTTGATGTGCTATTTGACCCTGACTCAACACCTTTGTTCTCTCACCCTTATAAAAGCCTACCTGTTTCCACCTCAGTCATATCACCGGTCATTTCCCCTCCCTCAGCTTAACTCGCTGTACTTTTGTTACCTTCACTGTTGGTTACTCAATGCTTTCCTGGACATCATCCCATCTTCCACCCTTAATAAACTTGAATTCTTCCAAAACTCTGCTGGCCATATCTTAACTATCTCAAATCCTGTTGACCCACTGCCGTTGTTCGATGCAGCTCTGGATCCAGCAATGCTGTTGCTTCAGGTCTTTTACCATTTTGTTGAATCCACCAGTAGCTTTACCTTCACCCAACATTGTTACTGCTTCAGCCTGACAACCTTCAGGGAGCTTTGTGTTTCTCCAACTCTGTTCTGATGGATAATGTGAAGGGTGGGTATAACAGATCAAAGAGATAACATATTGTAATTAGATGAATGAGTTCTTTCTAATGCAAAGTCAGTGTTTCTTTCAAACCATATGGCAGTCTGAGCCTAAGAAAGTGTTGCTATTTTGACCTGGCGTTTCTTTGACATTGACATTGATGCTGTGTTTATTAGTGAGACAGCTCATTCTTTTTCTTTTATTTATGTAGATTTTCTGGTGTAACAGAGGAGGATATGGAAAGTACGACAATCACTATTCGTGATGTACAGGCAGTATTACTGAACATGTTCAGTGCTGCAACCATATTAATTGGGCACAGCTTGGAAAGTGATTTATTTGCACTAAAGGTATGCATTTTTTTAAAAAATGTGACATCCAGTGTGCATGTGACCATGGTAACTATTTCTTCTTTGTCAGAATCTATTCTATAGCCTTTGCCACAGTTGACTGTCCCAATGTATGCCCACGTCTTCCACTTTGAAGGGACTACTTCTCTTGCATATGTCTTACCTATCTAGTTGTAGGTAAAGTATCATCTTCAATGGGTTCTCTTCTGATTTCTGTACTGAAATCCCCAAGGATCTAATGTTTCACCCTCATATTTTTAATGTACCTGCCATCTCAGCAGCATCGTCTGTAGTGTAGGGCTTAAAAATAATATCTTCTTCTGAAGAAGGGTCTCGACCCGAAAAGTCAGCTTTCCTGCTCCTCCGATGCTGCTTGGCCTGCTGTGTTCATCCAGCTCTACACCTTGTTATCTTCAAATCAGACCTTTTAAGGGTTAATTGGTCAGACATAATTGGACAATGAGCAGTTGAAGTATAATGGAAAAGTACATGAAAACAGGCTGAATGCAAAAAGAGCCCGTGTGGACTGGGTGGTGAAACTGCCTGACCTTGAATGTTGTTGGGAACCATCTGCTTGTATGGTCTATATGAGGCCACCTCGACTTGTTTTCCACCTATTATTGAAGGAAAAATACTGAAGTTATTACAAAATGGGGATTCAGTATGTAACCTTAGATTCAAAACAGTTTTAATATCGGGGAGTTTTCCCTATTCATCGAACGTCACACCATCGGGCTGGGGTTCGCATGATTTGTGCTGTGGGATCTGAGATAAAGCTGTAAGTGCCAACATTGCCAAAGTCCCTGACAGGTAGAAAGACAGTATGATATTGACTTGTTTAACCTAATCTCAGTTGCTTAACCTAATTTTAGATTATATTACTGATACATAGATATTATAACAATTATTAATTCATATGTGTATTAAGTATTTTAACCCAATAAATTAGCTACACATTGAAGTGCATGTGTCTTCTTGCAGTGATTTTGATCAAACCTTAAAGGACCATTAATTTTCAGCTTAACAGTGCATTATCCAAAAATACATCAGATTCATCTTGCATTCTGTCACCACCCAGCTGTAACTAATGTCACTACCTCCTCTTTCTAGCCCTTCCATTATAGCTGATCCTTTCACACTGTAATAGTGAAAATTGAACCAATTTCTTTGATCCCTGCCAAGACCTCCTTCAACTTACTACCATCTCCCACCCCTGCTCAGGACTCTGAAGCTGAACCAGACAGTCCACAACCTTGGAGTTCTTTTTAACAAGGATGAGCTTCTGCCCTCAACTATTTGATTCCACCACTATAATTGCGAGGCTCCTCCTGTGTCCAGAATTTATCAGCTGGTGAAAACATTTATTTGTCACTTCAGGTCTTAGCCATTCTGATCATCTCCTAGCTGTCTTCTCATCTTCCAGCTCTCATAAACTTGAGATCATCCTAAATTCTACCTGTAGCCTCATAACCAAATCATTTTCATCCATCAGCCCAGAGCTCGCTGACCGGCTCCCTGTCAGGCAATGCAAATGTATCAGTTGTAAAATTCGTAACCATGTTTTCAAATCCCTCTTTGGCCCGCCCACTTTCTATCTATGTAATTTCCTCAAATAATGGTGGACTGTGCTTTCCCCAATCCTCTTGTATGTCCTCCATTTTAATCACCTACATCCTTCAGCTGGCTGAGTGCACAGCTCTGGAGTTCACTTGCTAAACATCCATACATGTACCTGCTCTTTTTTTTTTAAGATGCTTCTTAAAATTGGCTTCTTTGATTAAGCTATTGGTTACTTAAATATTGTAATGTCTCATGAGATTTGGTGTCAAATTATGCTTGCTAAGCCTCATGTGAAACCACTTTTAGGAAATTTTTATTGCATTTAGAAAGCATCTTTAATGCAAGGTGTTTATTTGGTTAATACAGTTAAGTATAATTTGTTGGAAGATTTCAAATAAACATGGTTGGAAAGTTTAAAACAAAATGATTCCCATTATATAGGAATAAATGGAAGTTGCAGCATAGACAGTAAAACAATCACCTTTTTCGCCTTCAGCTTATTCATAGTACAGTGATTGACACAGCAGTTGTATTTCCACATCGACTGGGATTGCCGTACAAGAGAGCACTGAAAAATCTGATGGCAGACTACCTCAAACGCATCATTCAAGATAATGGTATGTCATAGTTGGTGAAGCAATGGCAATGAATCAATGATTATCTCTCAATCATAAAGTTGTATGGCACGGAAACAGACCCTTTGGTCTAACTCGTCCACGCTGACACATGACCTAAAATAATCTAGTCCCATGTGCCAGCATTTGGCCCATATCCCTCTAAAACATCCTAGTCATATATCCATCCAGATGCTTTTTAAATGTTATTTTACCAGCCTCCACCACTTACTCTGGCAGCTCATTCCATATATGCACCATGCTCTCTGCGTGAAAAACTTGCCCCTTTAGGTCCTTTTTAAATCCTTTTCCTCTCACCTTAAGCCCATTTCCTCTAGTTTTGGACTCCCCTACCTTGGGGAAAAGACCTTGGCTATTCACTCTATGCATGCCCCTCATGATTTTATAAACCTCTCTAAGGCCGCCCCTCAGCCTGTGACGCTCCGGGAAAATAGCCCTGGCCTATTCAGCCTCTCCCTATAGCTCAAACCCTCCTACCCTGTCAACACCCTTGTAAATCTTTTCTGAACCCTTTTAAGTTTCGCAACATCCTTCCTATAGCAAAGAGACCAGAATTGCACGCAGTATTCCAAAAGTGACCTAACCCATATCCTGTACAGTTGCAACATGACCTCCCAACTCCCATACTCAATGCACTGACCAATAAAGGCAAGCATAACAAACATTGCTTTCACAATCCTATCTACCTGTGACTCGACTTTCAGAAGCTATCAATTTGCACTCCAAGGTCTCTTTGTTCAGCAACAATCCCCATGACCTTACCATTAAGTATATAAGTCCTGTTCTGATTTGCCTTTCCAAAATGCAGAGCCTCACATTTATCTGAATTAAGCTCCATTTGCCACTGCTCGGCCCATTGGCCCATCTGATCTAGATCCTGTTGTAATCTGAGGTAACTTTTGCCGTCCGCTACACCTCCAATTTTGGTGTCATCTGCAAACCTATTAATCATACTTCCCATGTTCACATCCAAATCATTTACACAGATGATTAAAAGCAGCGGACCCAGCACCGATCCTTTTGGTGCACTGCTCGTGACACGTCACCCATCTGAAAAGCAACCCTCCACCACCACCCTCTGCCTTCTACCTTCAAGCCAGTTCTGCATCCACATGGTTAATTCTCCGTCTTCTGTGTGATCTAACCTTGCTAACCAGCTTACCATGAGGAGCCTTGTCAAACGCCTTACTGAAGCCCAACTAGATCACGTCCACTGCTCTGCCCTCATCAGTCCTCTTTGTTACTTCTTCGAAAAACTCAATCAAATTAGTAAGACATGGTTTCCCATGCACAAAGCCATGTTGACCGTCCGTGATCAGTCCTTGCCTTTCCAAATACATGTGAACCCTGTCCCTCAAGATTCCCTCCAACAACTTGCCCACCACTGATGTCAGGCTCACCGGTCTGTAGTTCCCTGGCTTTTCCTTACCACCAATCTTGAATAGTGGTGCCATGTTAGCCAACCTCCAGTCTTCAGGCACCTCCCTCTGGCTATCGATGATACACATATGTCGGCAAGGGGCCCAGCAATCCCTTCTCTAGCACAGAGATCTAGGGTATATATGATAGGGTCCCAGAGATTTACCCACCTTTGTGTTTTAGGATGTCCAGCACCACCACCTCTGAAATAGGGACATTTTTCAAGATGTCGCTATTTATTTCCCCATGCTCTATATCTTCCATACCCTTCTCCACAGTAAACACTGATGCAAAACACTCATTACCCCCATCTCTGCGGTTCCACACATAGCTGATCTTTAAGGGGCCCTACTCTCTCCCTAGTCTCTTTTTTTGTCCTTAATGTATTTATAAAATCCCTTTGGATTCTCCTCAACCCTATTTGCCAAAGCTATCCCCTATCCTGTTTTTGCCCTCCTGATTTTCGTCTTAAGTATATTCCTACTGCCTTTGCACTCATCTAGGGATTGACTCAATTTCTCCTGTCTATGTCTGACACTTGCTTCCCTCTTCTTCTTGGCCAAAACCTCAATTTCTCTAGACATCCAGCATTCCCTACACCCACCAGCCTTGCCCTTCACCCAAACAAGAGTCCAGAGACAGTATGTTCCTGTTACCTCATTTTTGAAGGCTTCCCATTTTCCAGCTGTGCCTTTACCTGCGAACATCTGCCTCCAGTCAACTTTTGAAAGCTTTTGCCTAATACTGTCAAGATTGGCCTTCCTCCAGTTTAGAACTTTAACTTTTAGATCCGGTCTGTCCTTTTCCATCACTATTTTAAAACTAATAGAATTATGGTCACTGGCCCCAAAGTACTCCCTCGCTGATAGCTCAGGCACCTGACTTGCCTTGTTTCCTGAGAATAGGTCATGTTTTGCACCTTCTCTAATAGGTACATCCACATACTGAATGAGAAACTTTTCTTGTACACACTTAACAAATTCCTCTCCGTCCGAGTCCTTAACACTATGGCAGTCCCAGTCTATGTTTGGAAAGTTAAAATCCCCTACCGTAAACACCCAATTATTCTTACAGACAACTGAGCTTTCCTTACAAATTTGATTCTCAATTTCCCACTGACTATTATGAGGTCTGTAGTACAACCCTAATAAGGTGATCATCCCTTCCTTATTTCTCAGTTCCACCTAAATAACTTCCCTGGATGTATTCCTGGAAATATCCTCTGTAAGTACAGCCATAATGTTATCCCTAATCAAAAAGCAC
>JAHRHZ010000274.1:17281176-17304035 GCA_024137785.1 Ginglymostoma cirratum
CCCCCACCACCTCCACTTTGTATCCTTCCTATTTCCTCTATACCCTGGTACATTAAGCTGCCAGCCTTGTTTATCCCTGAGCCATGTCTGTGCAATTGCTATGATAACCCAGTCCCATGTTCCCAACCATGCCCTAAGTTCATCTGCCTTGCCTGTTAGGCCTCTTGCATTGAAATAAATGAAGTCTCTGAATGAAAGCAATCAGGATGGGATTTCAAAGGTATAATTATGTATAAATTTTGTTATATCTGCCTTTAAACAAGACTGTAATGTAACCTTTGGAATTGTCGAATCTAAAATGCCTGCCATAACTCCTCCAGATTAAGTACAAATGCAGTTTTTCTTATTAGAAGATCTGAAAAAATGTACAGCACCTAGATTCCTCTCATGTTTTTAGAAGTTGAAAAGCTAATATTTATTTGTTTTATTGTTTCAACAAAAACATTCAATTGAAGAAATTAAGCACTAAACTGTTGCCTTTCTACTTGTGAAGAGTCTAGTTATGAAACTATCATTCAAGTTTTAGTGAAAGGCTCCTTTGAGTATAAAAATAGATTTAAAGATTTTGTTTTATTGTTGACTGTGTACAACGTAATACAGAGAATATATATCTGTTGGATTCACAACTGTATATCACATCAATAAGTTTGGACAACAAAGAAAAAACCCTGAGTCACAAGTGCACAATCTCGTAATGGATGGGTTTTGAAGTAGAGGCCTGATCAAGGAGAGCCCGTTTTCATGGTTCCTTCTGGTTAGGAATGTTGTAATAAATTATATTTTCAAAGAGGGTAGCAGTAAGATTAATACCATTACATAAGGGGACTGATGCACATTATATATTACTGCCCCAAGGATGAATTGCACATGTGGCGTGAACTAAATTTCTTAAAGTTACAGAAGACAAAAAATTAAAGGTAGTTTTTGCTGAGGAACCCTATTATACCTTGGATATAGCAAACTTCTGCGTTGTCGTTGTCGTTGTCATACAGATATCCGTTCCTCACTCCTTTTTTCATTGCACTGCTTTGACACAGCAACATTAAGTAGCCTTTAGTAACCTTTCAAAGCCATCAAAGAGAAGTGACTTTCCTCCTAGCTGCTTGTGTTGGATTAAGAATTCTTCCTGGAGTGCTAAGACTGACTATATCACCCTGTCCTGTGCCCTGGCCAATCTTGCTGCTTTCAGCATGTCGTCATCTTTTATAAAGCAGCAATTCTTTTCACTCTATTCAATTCATATCAAATCTGATATAGATGGGGTGATGGAGTCATTTTACTCAAATCATCCATTATTACTTCACTTCATTCTCAAACTAGTCATTAAATATCAACTTGAAAAGTGATAAACCCTTTTAAACTAGTGCACTGTATTACTGTGGGCTTTGCAAATTACAATATGCAATTGCAGTCATTTATTTTGTTTCTGTTACTAGTTGAAGGACACGATTCCAGTGAAGATGCAAGTGCCTGCATGGAGTTAATGATGTGGCGTTTGAAAGAAGATGCAAAACTGAGAAGATGACATCTCCTGTCTTTTGTCACGTGTAAAGGACTGGATGTTGCCAACAAAAGTCATAAATAACATTATGTAATACAGATGTTGCGATGTATAATTATTTTGCAGAACAAAAGGCAGAGTTTAGGCTGTTAAAAGATGATCCAGAACTGCCTTTTTTGTTTACAGTATTTATTTGTTTTTATATGTATAAAGATCTTGTCACAAAATTACTCCACATTAGTAAATGTTCAATGACCACGTCTGACATTTCTTTAAAGTGGCATTCCAACAAATGTAGTCATTCTTGCTGATGAGTAACAAGTACGTATGGGTAAGTATAACTCAACAATACAGGGCCAGTGGATTTTTTTCAAAAAATCTAATTGAAGAAAAATATTTTGACTATTGACCCAAAGATAAAGTGTGCTTTTCTTAACTTTTCTGTTTCATTTCTTCAGTGTTGTGTGTAATGTGATTTTCATTGCTGAATGGATTAAAAATCGGATTCTTTTATATGTAACGCCTGTTGGATAACTTTTTCACTTTTGTTGCCCATGACTTTTCAGAAGTGATTTTGTAAGACTGACTTAATATATTATCCTTCATGTGTGTAGTTACATTATACTTTGGATATAGCAAACATTTACATTGTACAGATATCAGTTCCTCACTCCTTTCTCATTCCACTCCAGAACTTAGGACATACTGGCTGACTTTGTCTGCTGTTTTCCTGAAGCCTAAACTCTCCTCGTGCCTCTCCTGCCTTTTCATTGACCATGTGGGCCCATATTGAGACAACTGTAGACCATCCAAGACATGTTGACTCTCAATTTCATATCTAATTGCACTACTTAATAATGTTACTCCTAATTATATATGGAGAGATTTATTATTGCTCATATGATCTTTCTGTTACTGTATCTTGCTTTCTACATTCACACCATTGCTGTGTCAGAAATTGATGGAAGCAATGCAGTGAATATATTGTAAAAATGTGCCACGTAGTTTACGTCAAATAACATATATGACATGCTCCCGTACAGTTTTGTATTCTAAAATTTCAATGCATTTCAGAAAGAAAGTTGGACTGAACTGTTAAATGAAATACAGGTATTTTCACAGTAAATGTTTGGCTGTTCATAGTTGCTTGAAATGGATAATACAGTAAGTATGTACTTTATTTGCTGAATATTAGATTGAACTCTCATTGAAAGCTTCTATGATAGCTCTAAACACTTGCTGTAGTGAGAATTCAGATGGCTAATAATCATGTCCTTACAATTTATGCAAAAAAATCAATTGTAGAAATATATCTTTTTAAAGTTTATATATGTGTATATATATGTACAGTGTTTTGTGTGCGCTGAGTGTATGTGTGTCTGATTGAGTATGTTCAAGGGTGAAATACTAGAGATTATAGGTATTCTAAAGTTCCCTAAATTATTTGAAAACAGTTTGAATTTCATTGAAACCCTAAAGGTATGTTCTACCTTGTAACTGCTTTACATATTCGTAAACTAGTTTTAATATTGTACTTAAGGTGGCTTGGTACACTGGAATCTGCCATGAGCTTTTTTTTTGAAGGCAGTAGATTTCAATCTAAACTTGACAAGATAGTATGACAGTGATGAAATAATTTTGGATAACATTGCATTATGTGACAAAGGGCTAATGTTATGGGGGAAATTCTGCAACAGTGTAGAATGAAGAAAGTTTGATTAAAATTACTGCAAGTTCCCTGAAAGCGCTTACTATTCAGTGTGGAAAAGCACTATATAGAACTAAATTATTCAGGTTTAGTCCCTAATCTATGCTGCATTGTTTAATTTCAGTTAGTTACAATAAGGTACTGAATCTAACCTCTGAACGAAGGAAGAGAAAGTTACCTAGGGTCCCCCAGTCCCAATTATTAGCCATGTGTACTTACTGTGCTAACTGTTGTAGGTCAGAATGGGATTTTGTGGGCTGCCAGCGTTTATTGAAATAAACCTTGCATGTGTTAATACTTTCCTGTTTTGAGGGGAAAGTGGTGCTATCATGTAATTTTTACAATTTTGAACAGTAAGCAGAGAGACATCAGCACTGAATATTTTTGGTGAGGAAAAGTTACCATTTTACTTTGTTATTTTCATGGAGCTTCCTTAATGATTAAGTTGGTAAACAGATCATGTGCTACAATCAAAGCTTACACAAAGGAAGGTCCTAGATTCTGGAGTCCTGATTTGAACAGTTACATGATCTTAGCTTAAGCATTATTGGGGTGTCAACGTTCACCCTTTGATCTTTTGCTTAACAAAAGAACACAGTTATCTAGGGATTCTTTGCTGTATGTTGTCCAGAAGCTACCATTAGAAATGACATGTTTATGGTTGTTTGGTGTGGACCAAAACTGTTCAGGGCCGCAAATAGCAATTGCTTTCTAAGACTTTCTGTGACCACTTGAGTGAGCTACTGTATAGAGTGTTGTTGTCACATATGGAATTGACCCCAAACAGAAATTTAAAAATGAATGCATGGAAGGATTGTATTTCTGTTTAAATTTTTGGTTGAATGCACAATGTTACATTATTGTTTAGAGGCGCAGATAAACAAACATTCATTACCTTATACTTTCTCACTTAGCTTATTTCAGAAAAGGTGATGGTGTTTAAAGGAATAAAAGTGAATTAAACTCTTAAATGTATGCATTGTCTACCCTGTGTTGGCAATAATTTGGCAGCCTTCTCCCACATTATCCAAAATGCTGATAAATGGACATAGTTGTTCCTTAGATGGTCGGGCCTCTCTTCAGACAGTTTTATTCTTTGTTTCCAGTGGTACACCTTTTCAGGAAAGCATCTTCTAGACTATTTAATAAATCTTATACTTCATGATGATTAAACAGGACAAAGCAAATCTTGTAGAGTTGCATCTCTTGCTCGCCATTGAACGTTATTGATGTGAGGGGAAAACCCCTCGATAGACTGGATAGTCCTGTTAACCTAGTTTGAAGTGATAAAAAGTAATGGCATACTTTGGAAGAACTGATGAAATAAGCACATTTGTAAAATGGTGTTAAAACTGGTAATGAAGTTTGAAAGTTTGGAGAATGATTATTCAAAATCTTTAGATTACAGCGTCATAAAGTAATGAAAAGCAACAGTAAAATGTGAAGACATTTCATTTGTAATGTATGAAAGCTGGAGAATATATTTGGAAACATAATTACCTTTTTTGTTTAAAGACCCATCAAGTCAGTACTAAAACATGATATCCCTTTTTAATATTTGACTGTTTAATGTATTACATGTGTAAAGTTTGTATTTTTTACATGTTTAATTTTGTGTAAAGTACTAAGATTTTACAAGAATAATCTAGTAAGGGACAATTTATGCTCAATCAGAAAGAGCCTAGATGTACAGTAAGCATGAAAATGTGGCAAATTATGTAAAAATTTATAGAATTCAAAAATATCTTCTATGCCTAGACCTTTGACTGGTCTCTGAACAGTAAGTGACTGTGCTAATTGGAAAGACTTTTGATGTATTTAAATACAGTATACAGTTTTAAACCACACCTTGCACACTGGATAGACAACTAAACATCTGTAGCATCCATTAAGTGTTATGAAAAGGTGGAACTGAGTATATACACACACTATATATATGTATATAGTATATACTGTAGTGATTTACATTCCTGTTTGGAATAAACGTTTTTTAGAAAATACAAAAGAGTTGAGCATTTGCTTTACTTCTGGTGTTAAAATGGTTCTTTAAGGTGCATCTCATTACACTGAAAATGAAAATGGCTACAATGAGCCTGGCGGCACAAATAACTGAACTCTTCCAAACTGAGAAGATTTGTATATCAGCGCTTTTTCAGGAATCAGCCACATGGAATACTGTGATCAACCATTCAATTTGACATTTTTAAAAGAGGGAATTGAGGCTGCTGGGGCAGAGCACTTTCAATCTTTGCTTAAAAGTTATGGAACAAATCAATCAAAAGATCCAGAATTGCCTAAGGAAGTTGAATGGCAGCAAAGCAGCCACTATGGGTGATGAACAGAGGTGCAACAAACGTTTTATACTTTCAAGTAAATATTAAGTATTATAAATAATGCTAAATGCATCACTTAATGTTGGCCATTAATAAATATTGCCTTGCTTTTAGAACTGTTGATGAATGGAAAGCATTTGGTAATTTGAAGATTGCTTGTAAACAACAGTACACCTTGACTAACAGGGATAAAATGGCGCAACAATAATTGTTTTTCACATTGAAGTTGGAAAAGCATTCAATTCTGACATTTTTATGCAATTAACTCACCTGTGCAATAATTTATTTAATTGAAGAATTTCATTATATTGCAGCCCTTTAAAACAGTTGCTGACATTTTATCTTAAACTGTCATTTCTTAAATATTGTTTGGTAGAAAAGCTCAAGCTTTGAGTAAATGTCTGATCTATTCCAGAGGATAGCCTCATCTGTTGACCTCTACACAATGTCCATGACCTTTGGGGTTATAGGTGACCAAGGAGATCGATTTTGGTAATCAGGAAGTCTTTTAACTTTTTCTTTATTGTGCTTTTGGAAACACATGGTATGTTGTCATCTGTTTCTTAAAAGTTGAAAAGCTACATTGTGGTGGTATTGATCACCAATTGAGTTTTGCAGAGCAGTAAAGAGCTTTTAAGTGCTTAACTGACCAGTGAATACCAATGTTAATTTCAATATTGATTGGTGATTATCAAATTAACCTTGGACAGATTGACTGAGCATCTGTTGTAGAAAGATAAAGCTGATGCAAATTTTAGAAACAAAGTTTTCACCTGCCTCTCAAAAATATTGCCTCCCTTAATTTTGCAGAGAAACAAATCTAAGCAATATTGGAATGCAAGTTCAGTGCAAAGTATGATCTTAATTTTTTCAGTACACTTAATTTCTCAAATTACAATTACAGATTGAATCCCTGCTTTAACCCATTTGCTAATATTAATCAATAATATACACTAAATTGTAATTTTGAAATTTAATAAAAAGCACTAGTTTGTGCTTAAACTATTATTTAGCTTTGCTAAGAGTGTGTTGGCTAAAAAATGATAAAACTGGTTTCCAATGAGCCAGTGAATTTTTCGTTAAATCAACTTTTTGCCCCAAGCTGCATTTGGCTAATAGTTGGATACGTCAGACCACATACAGCTTTATAGATTTCGGTGCCACTACTTTGTCAGCCTGATGGGAGGTGCACTTAATTGCTGTAGGTTATTTCCATTATCAATCAGTAACTTAAAGGCAATTGAATAAAAATGTAATAGCCAGGACTCTGGAAGATCTCATCCATTCTTGTGTTAAATAACGTATTAAGTTTCAGGCACAAACTCTTAAGATTTTTATACATTTATAATGTAGAGGTCAACACTAAATGCTTGACCTATTTTGATTTCTGAGAATAAGACATTAAGTTAGACCTCAGCATATTACAGAACTTATGCATGGATTAAAGGTTGGGAGTTACACCCAAAACTGACATCGAACATTGATTTTTAAAAAAATGAAATAGTAGAAAATACAGAACTTACTAGAAGAGACTTTTTCCAGAAGTAAGAGGGAGGAACAAATTAAATGGGATGCCCAATCAAAGTTGAAATTTTTTGTTACTACTTTACACCAGTAACTTGGATTTGAATGCAAAGCAAATAGTTCTGATTTACAGATTACAAACTCAAATGCTCAATGAACTTGGAGAAGGCAGCCTAAAGTATTGTCTGAACTGGACAAAAATGCAGATTAGATGAAACAATGGCCTGTGAAATTTCATAAATATGAGTAGAATGTGTATGCTGTGAGACAATTGGGTTGTACCTACTTCTAAAGAATGAAGGGAAAGAAAAGAAAACTAGCAGTTGTTACTAGATTTGATGTTTTACATATCCAACCAGTGAAAACAACAATCAAACAAAAACAAGTAGTGTTAACATGATGTACCCAAACCATAAAATTACAAGTATACTGCTATGGTCAGACTATAGACATATGAAGAGCTGCATTAAAAGTAGGCCATTTCATCTCTTGAGCTGGTCATGGCTGACCTGTTTGTGTTATCAACTCTACTTTTCTTGCCTACCCCTATAGTCTGTACATATTATGAACTGCATCCATTACTGGTGACGGAGTAATGGGTGGGTTAAAAATAGCATGATGGGGAGAAGGTTTTCGTGTATTGCAAGTAGTGTTGGGAAAGAGGTGTAATGTTTGTTAATGGAGCTCTGACTTATTAAAGGGCTCTGAAGAAATGTAGTTTTTTTTTATCTTAATGCATGAGAGGTGAACTTGAGAGATATAAAACACTATGGAAAAGCTATATGCAAATAAAAATTACTTTTTTAACCATCGCTCATTTTACAATTCTTTTAGCTGAGGGATGTACAAAATTAATATAATGATTCTTCACAATCCATGGATAGGACTCCTGTAAAAGATTATGAAATGAAACACCTGGAATCTTTTTGAGAGCACGTTACACAGATGAACTATTGTCATTCTTATTTGACTCCATCCCTGCTCCTATTCTGCTGCTGATGCCTTTGTTACGTTTATGCCCAGCTATTCCAACAGTCCTGGTTAGCCTTCCACATTTAACTCTTTAAGCTTGGAGGTCATCTGATACACTGCCCACTGTGTCCTTACTCGTACCATGTCCTATAGACCCACAATCCTTGGGTTTGCTCACCTGTATTTGCTCTTGTTTAAGCAATGCTTTATAAAACCTTGTTTTCAAATTCCTCTACAACCTTGCCCCTTTCTATCTTTGTATCCTCGTCCACCCCCTCAACCCTTCAAGATATCAGTATTCCTTTAATTCTAGCCTGTTGGGCATTTTTTGATTTTAATTGCTTCAATATTGATGGCTATGCCTTATGTGCTGAAGTCCTATCTCGGCACTGGAATTCCCAACCCTAAACATCTGTGTCTCTACCATTCTTTCTTCCTTTTAAGATGCTCTTAAGGACCTTCCTCTGACAAAGATTTTTGGTCATTTTCCCCAAGTTCCTTGTGTAACTGGTCAAATTTTCCCTGTAACACTGCGAATCAGCTTGGAATGTTTCATTATATTAAAGGTGGTATATAAATAAGTCTTTGGATCAACTATATTGTCCCAAGTGGCTTTTTCATTTGTGATAGCTCTTCATCACAATTACAAAGTTATTTTTCAATAGAATAACCCAGAGCTTTCAAGAATCAAAACGAGGTTGCCTACAATACTTTTTGTGTGCCATATGCTGCATAATAGGCTACAATATATTGATGGCACTTTTTAAATTTTGAGTTACCTTGAATAATAAACTTGCTTCCTCTGTAAATATTGGTTGCCCTTTTTTTCAGGAAAATATTCTGAGATCAATAAGTGTATTACATCCCCAATGTGCATTTTTAATTTAAATATTGTTGACAAAGATTAATTTGTTAAGTTAATCACCATCACTGGTTAGGTCAAATTAAAATTTAGCCATCAAAGGTTAGGCCAATGTTTATTATCCTACCTCTGATCATCCACCTTGAACCTCTGCAGTCCATTTGGTGTAGGGACACCTACTTCTGTTAGGGAGGACTTTGATCCAGCAACAATGAAAGAATAATGATATATTTCCAAGTAAGGATGGTGTGGGTCTTGGAGGGGAGCTTGCAGGTGGTGGTATTCCCATGAATGTAGATGGTAGATCATTGGCTTGGAAGGTATGTTCTGTCTCAGTCAGTATACTTGCAAGGGATGTACCCAGGATATCATTGTACAGACAGTATAAAGATCTGATTCTCCCTCTTAACTGCGATCATTGAGACAAGACAATCTACTCAAAGCATGCTGTTCGGTGCTAATGTATTGACTTAATGCCAGCCCATTACTTGTGTGGCAATGTTTGTGTACAATAGCTAGTTGTAATAGACAGCTTTTGGATTCTTCACCATGATATCCACATTCAGATTTTAACATCTATGTGAGAACATCAGCATTGCCACATCAGGTAAAATATCCTGCTGGAGGGAAAAACCCATGTAATAGTTATGCAAGGTAGCTATCTATAAAAAAGGAAAAAAAACACCAAAGAACTGTGGATGCTGCTAATTTGAAACAAAAGCAGAAATTGCTGGAGCAACTCAGCAGATTTGGCAGCATTTGTGGAGAGAGTTAATGTTTTGAGTCCAGAGACCGTTCTTCAGATCTGATTGTAACTGGGAAAAGGTTGGTATAACAAGATTCTTTACTAGGTTACAGATATTTAGAAAGTTAATTGAAGACCAACTGGACAATAGCTCTGGATATCAGAGAATTTGGTCAATCAGTAGCATTGGTTTCTGAGTACATACAGCTGTATAAATCTGTAGCTGAGGCATTAGCTACAAAAAAGGCAGAGCTAATTTCTTTTGATTGGAATGTTCGATCAAGATAGAATTTTTTAAAAGATTGCCTCAAATAAATAAATAATAAGGTACAGCCCACATTTCAGCTGGGAGCCTAAAATCCTTTGTTCTTGAAAGTTAACACAAAAATACTAATCTCACGACAATTACAGTGCCTTGCTATTCAAAAAGGATCTCTCTTAACTTCCACTGGTACAAAGTCTCAGGGTATTTCTTTGTTAAATTTACAATGGTTTAGAGTATGGTCCAATGTTTTTTAAGGCCAAATCATAGATAACAGAACTTTCATTATGCGATGGGCATCCAGTGAAATTTTTACTGAGTTAGAGTTGGTCACGTGCTGTTTTATTTTACAATTAAGCCATTGAAAATCCTATATAAGAGCTCTGAAAATCTTGTTTGCTATTGATAATGAGGGACTTTGCAGAATTAACACATTCAGACTTTCCGTGGATGATTGGAAAGATTCAGGAAAGTTCTTAAAAGTTAGATTAATGTAAGATTTAACTTCAGGATTAACAGACGTCAACTTAAGTTACAGAGACAGCAGCCCAAAGAATCTATTGACCAGTCTGTTGGAAAATGCCAGAGCAAAGGGCAGACGTGCCACTTTTCCAACAAGGATACGTCAGAGAGTCTCCCAGTCATTGCCTCTATTAAACGCATTAGGAAGGATCTTTTGGGCGAGATGAAGGGCTTACCATGGACACATGGATATAATGCAAGTATTAAAATGTAGTGGCAGGCCAACAACAATTGCATGCTTTAGGATCCAACACCATTGCTTGAGTCAGCAAAGTGCACTGAGCCAACAAAAATTGTAATATGCTGTTTGTCGCACCCATCTAAATGCTATCCAGATTTTCTTGATTATATGGCACAGAGGGATATTAGGTATGAAATCCGGTTCCAAATGTGAAGCTATACACAGAGCAAAATGCAGGTGACCAATGAGTGTACAGCATCAAAACAATCAACAAAGTGTTAAGAATGTCCACAAATGCAGAAAACATCAACCAAGCAAGGGTAATTTTCAGATGATAACCGGGTTCTCTATATTGTTAACCTTCTATACTATGTCGCCTTTAAAAGATGATTGGAAGCTTTTACCATTGATATATGTTAAGACAATGCAGGATGACACACATTAGAGCTAAAGTCCATGCATTTGCCACTAAACATCTTGAAGGACATGTGCCTCAATTAGTGGTGCCACAAATAACTACCTGCAAGAGACCATTGCATAGTATATAACCAGTCATAAATTCTGTGCTCTGGCAGAATCATACCAAAGTGCCAAGAAGCAAGTTTATCCTGGCATCCTAAAATCTTCTCCCTGGTGGCTAGCAATGGCCCAGTGCTAGCACAGACCTCAGTATAGTCACAATTTATGATATTCAAACCATCTTCACTATGATGAAACAAGCCATATATGATAAAATCAAATCAATAAATGATCTCCAAGGATATGAATGAAGTAAGATATGAGCCATGCACAGGATAATTATGTTTGAGGCATTGAGCACTTCACCTAACACACAGAGATCAACATATTTCTTCTGATCTTCATGTTGAAGCTCAAGACTATGAAGCTGAAGATATTCTCAATGTTCATCTGTTACTCTTTGGCCAGAGTCAAAGTGAACAGTTTCAATTGGTAACTTCTGAAGATGAACAACTACAAGAGATACGAAAGATCGTTACCCAGGGATGGCCTGCCAGTATTAAATGAGTGCTTGAGAAAATTTGTTCATTTTAGCCATACAGAGACAAGCCTTGTGTATAACATTGAGTCATTTCCAACGGCAAAAAAGTCCTGATAGCAAAAACGTTATACCAAGACATCTTGTCCATGTTACACTAGGGATACGTGTTACTGAACACACAAAATGACTAGAGTTTGAATCTTTATATTGGTCATAGATGAATCACAATATTCAAAGGCTTGTGAATGTATGTAAGGGATGCCAAATGTATCAACCCCAGCAACAGAGGGAGTCACTACATCAATACAATGTGCCATCCGATCTGGATAAAGAGTAGCCACAGACCCACTTCACACTGCATGGGGAAGGTTACATTCTTCTGATGGATTACTTCTCTAAATTTCCCATTGTTCAATAACTAAGCAACACAATAAGCGTGACCATCGACTGACAGGATGAAGCGCTTTCTCTTTTCAGTTTATTCGCTGTCCCAGAGCAATAGTTTCTGACAACAAATCACAGTGCACAAGCAAACTACTTCAAGACAGGTACTAAGTACAGAGTATCCATATCACCCCACTATCCACGATCAATGGTATAGCAGAACATATGGTATGTACGCTCAGATCAATGATCATTAAGTGTTGAGCAACAAAGCAAGATATTTTGAACTGTGTTGCTGCATCTTTGGAGAAAGGATTTCTGTCTCCAGCACAACTTATACATAGGAGGCAAATATGACTAACTTTGCCTAGCAACCAATTGTCTAAGCATTTTGAATCAGAGGGCATCTTTCTTCAAAGACAAAGAAGAATATAAGAGATCCACGATAAGCTAGTAAGTAGACAATAGCTAAAACTGCACACTAAACACAAACTGCAAGTTAGTAACACAAATACTCGGTTGCCAGCAAAGATTTCTGGAGTATGCAACCAGCCCAGTTCATGCAAATTAATTTCTGATCATGGTGCTACATTATGAAGGAATAGAAGCTAACTCAGACTAATGTACAACACACCATTCATTCACTGAAAGAGTTGGGAAGAACACTCCAATGTTTGTGTGGTGATGTTGAATGACACCAACAGCAACCAGACAACTACTTGTCAAACAAGTGCAATAAAGACCAATATGTACCTCTCCACACAAGTGGAGGTAGACCCCGGGTTGCAAATGGGTTCCATTCTCGGGTCAGTTCACAAGTTGATTTGTACACAAGTTGGAAGACAATGCAGGAAAATGTAAAACAGCTGTTAGTAAGTGCAGGAAATGTTCGCATGTCAGATCTTTAAAATTACACCCCTGCATGAGATCACGTTTGTATATTGAACATTTATAAATCGTGGGCTCCCTGTATACAATAGGGGGAGACAATGGCCTAGTGGCATTTTTGCTGGACTGTTAATCCAGAGACCTGGATAACATTCTGGGGATCTGGGTTCGAATTCTGCCACGGCAGATGGTGGAATTTGTATTCAATAAAATATCTGGAATTAAGAATCTAATGATGACCATGAATCCATTGTCTATTGTCAGGAAAAATCTATCTGGTTCACTAATGTTCTTTCGGGAAGGAAACTGCCATCCTTACCTGGTCTGGCCTACATGTAACTCCAGACCCAGAACAACATGGTTGACTCTGAACTGATGAGGATGGACAATAAATGCTACCTAGCCAGTGACATCCTCATCCTGTTAATGAATAAAGGAAAAAAAAAATCACCAGATCAAGGCAAACTGACAAAACTCCAAGCTGTTACAACAACATCTGAAACGTTTAGTGATTTAGCAATATTTTGTAACAACAGGGGGTCAGTGATCTAAGTTTGCTGGAAAACTAATTTGTAATGCAGAGTAATGTCACAGTGTGGGTTCACTTTCCACATTAGCTGAGGTTACCATGATGACTCTCAGGTTAAGCTCACCAGCAGTCATCTCTCTAATGAGAGAACAGCCCTATGGTCCAGTAGGACTATGGCAACTTTATTTTAGAATGCAGAGGGGAAAGAAAGATAGGGCAAATAATTAAGCGACGGAATTGTTCTGTGCAAATGTGAAGTTCAACAAAAAGAGGTGAGTTGGATGGAGATGCAAGGTATCAGAAGTAAGTCACAGTCTGATTATAGTGACGTTGGCCTCCCATTAAAATAGGACAGCATCATTTGTGAAAAGGCTGAAGCCTGCCAGATCCCCTGCATGAAGGAATTCCTGAATCCTCTCGGCCTAAGGAAAGTCTGTGCATAGAGTCCAGCTATGTTCTATAGTAATGTCATGATTCTCTGATAGAAAATGATTTCCAACACTGATCGTACATTAATAGTGATGTTAATTTTCATTACAGTTGACAAGAACATTGCATCCATATCATTGTATCAGCTGTTTAAGAAAGACAAAGCTGGTTAGGGTCACAAGGTCTATGGCTGCAGTTTTATTTTTGACTCAAATGTGATCTCAAGCTAACCCAAAAAAAAAAACTTGACATGACATATGTTGTTGGTTAACTCTTGTTGCAGTTCTGTATGTGATGGTTAGGGTAGCTGGCTTGATAAGTTCATATTGAACAACAAAACCAACCAATTGATCAAGATATTCAAGGCACCAAATGCTTTTGAACATGTGACTAATGCCTCAGTGCAGACTGGTGTGTCCTATTTGTTTAAATTGATTACAAATATTAAAAAGAGCTGGGATCCAAGTGGAAGTGCAGTGGTGGCATCCCTGCCTCTAAGTCAGAAGATGTGTTCAAGACCCACTTGCTCCAGAGCTGTGCTAATATCGCTGAACAGATTGATTTTTTAAAAAATAACGTGGAATCTTGAGGTCTCTTGTGGTGCAGTGACAGTGTCATATCTGTCAGCCAGACAATCTTGGTTCAAGTCCAGATGTGCGTCATCACATTTCTGAACAGACTAGGGAAGGAAAATGTCCTTCCTAATCCAGAGTCACATCTGTATGAAGCTAAGTAAAACATCTTAATTGCAAATAATGAGAAATGGATGACTGTTGTATACAGGGGAAAGAATACTTTGCAATGCAAAGTAATGTCACAGTGTGGGTTCACTTTCCACATCAGCTGAGGCTACCATGAAGACTCTCAGGTTAAGCTCGCAAGTAGTCATCTCTCTCATGAGAGAACAGCCCTATGATCCAGCAGGACTATGGCAACGTTATTTTATAATGCAGAGGGGGAAGAAAGTGTCCTTTGCACACTGCTGAAACTACTGGTGCAGAGCTGCATTTAAAGTGCACTCTGACCTCAGTTCCATATAGATCGCAAATATATCAAAAACTACACATCTGTTGCAAAGGGACACTTTGTGTAAGAATGAACATGGACGGGCAACATCATTGTGTGGTTTCTCAAATGGAAGCGTATTGCCACACAGGGTCTAAACCTCACTGATTCCTGAAGTGCCCTAATGTATCAATTTCAAAAAAAAGTCCTGGCCCAAAATAATATTTGAGTCTAGTTTTGGTTTAGTAACATTCATTCAAATTCAGTCACAGTTTGTGATCTGCTTAAATATACAGGTGAAGATTCAATTTCCATGCCAAGTTTTGCATCATACAATTTTGTTAGTTTTTAATCTGTCATAGTTTGGGGAATGAATGATTCAAACTTAATTGCATGTACAACAGTGATTAGTTCAGTTTAGATGTTATTCATCAAATCCCTACAGTGTGGAAATTGGCCCTTTGACCCAACAAGTCTACACTGACCCTCAGAGCATCCCACCCAGACCCATTCCCCTCATCTACACAGAGAAGAATGTGCAAACTCCACACAGTCACCCAAGGGTGGGATTGAACCTGGGTCCTTGGTACTGTGAGGCAACAGTGCTAACCACTGAGCCACTGTGCTGATTGTCTTCTTTTTAATGTTCTTCCCTTTAAACGTTAAAATCCTACAGCAAGCTCACATTTCGACAAGGAGATATGCCCAAAATGAAGTTGCCCATTCATGTAAAGATCAGGAACGGTTATCATGCACTCTCTACACTGACTGGATCTACAGCATCAATGTCAAACAACTTATTTTCATCCCACCCTTTTTCCAGATGTCTTGTCAATCCTCTGCAGACAATCTACCTTCGCTGCTCCTTGGCGTTCCTCCAGCCGAGAGAGCAGCTGAGAGTCTGAATATTCAGGTTGAGATTTCATAAGGACACTTTGAAGACCTCTCAGGAGGCAAGCTGAAAAGAACCAGCAGTTTGGAAGGGAAAAATTGTCATGTTAGGAAAGAAAAATGTCTTTTATTTTTCTTTCAATAGTTTGAAATGTTAGCTTAGCCACAGCAGTGACTCAGTTTTGCAGTGCAATGTGACTGAATCAGAAAGTGGTGGACTTGACTCCACTCACAGCTGGGTACAAACTGTAGACAGGCATTTTCTTTTAAATGGGATACAGGCATCTCTGAGTGTGCCAGCATTTATTGCTTATCTCTAACTGCTCAGAGGGCAGATAAGAATCAACAACATTCCTGGCACCTGGAGTTGCATTTAGGCTACACCAGATTTCCTCCTCTAAAGGACACTAGTGAACCATTTTTTTAAAAAATGACAATTGACAGCAATTACATGGTTACCACTAGATTAACTGTTTCCCTCCAGATTTTATTAGATCTTAATTTAGCCATCCAGCATGATGGGATTCTGAACATACGCCTCTAGCTTGTTAAATCTACCAACATTACCACTATACTGTCATTTCCCCTACAGAAACAGCCACAGAGAATGCTGAAGAAACTCAACACATCTGGCAGCATCTGTGAAGAGACAAATAGAGTTAATATGTTGAGTCTCGTAGGACTCTCCTTGACTTCCCAAGAAGAGACTGGAGGTGCTGCATTAAGGAGGATAAAATTAAACCAAAATCCTATTTGTCCTTTCAGCTGGCTGTAAAAGATGGCATAGCCCCACTTTGAAAAGAGTAGCCTGTTTACTATTTATTCCTTAATCAACACCTGATGATTTGGTCAATATCGCTATGCTTTCCTTCGGATCATACAGCGTGCAAATGCGTACTTGCTTGCTACGTTCCCTTTACTCAGAATGGCTACACTTCAAAAGTAGCTCAACGGCTGTAAGATGGTTTGAACATCCTGATGTCTTAGTTTTCAGAGGTGTAATTATTAAATTCCCTCATCAGCAACTTCCAAACCCATGAACTCTACCACCTAGGACAACAAAGGGAGACGATATATGGGAACACCTGCATGTTCCCCTCTAAGACATACATGCTCCCGACTTGGAAATATATTGCCATTCCTTCACTGTTGCTGGATCAAAATCCTGGGACACCTTCCATAATGACACTGTGGGTGTAACTACACCCTAAAAACTGAAGTGACTTAAGAGGTAGCTCACCACCATCTTCTCGAGGGATGGTTAATAAATATTTGTTTAACCAGTGACACCCATCCCATGTTGAAGTTCTTTATCTCCATTGAATCGTATGGATGACTGGATGATTGTGTACAGCTGTTAAATATGCATTCAATCAAAATAAATTTAAAACTTAAAGTAGATTTGATATCACATTGTTTTGTCAGTTTTGAAACAATGAGGCTCATGGTGGCATACGCTATTTTCAGTAGCTAAAATCAATTATTTGACTTTTCTTGTTTCATTATCAAAGGATTTGTTATCTCAGTAAGGTAAAGATAACTACACTCAATTGTTGAGAAGTTGATGTGCACCAAATTATCTAAATTACAAAACTCAAAGTACTCAAGGATAAGAAGATTAGAAATAGTTACAAATTATGTTTTATGCAGTTTCAACAGGAACATACAAGCATACATACATATTGCAGGTCAAGATTGTGCATAATTTCAGAGCTTGAACACCATCAGCACATTGTTTCTCAAGGAAATTGAACAGAATGGGAAGAAGCTGGTCCTCTTGTACCTGTTTTTAGACCAATAAATGTGGGAAATCAATTTTAGGGGGCAATCTCTCTGGCTTAGAATTGCACTGACCCAGAATTGCACCGACTTACCAAATTGGAAGTCACTGACTTCTATATGCACAAGGAATATACTCATTTCAATGGGAGGGCATTGATATCACCTCTGCTGATGGTGACTGATGTCTCAAAATAAAAAGCTGTGATAGGAAATTCAAAATTCTCCGACACCATTTCTGGAGAGATTCATGCCTCAGTCCAGGAGGGTTAACTATCCTAATGGAGTCTAGAAGTGTTCAAGAGATGACTGTATGGCTATGATGTAGAATCTACTTGGAGATGTACTATGTGTAGTGAAGATAATTCAAGTGGATCTATTATGGGATGAAGCTGTAGAGAAAGGGCCAGATGAGCTACATCAAATTCCACATAAAGAATGAGTGAAATTTGGTGTAGCAGTCTTACCAGGAGACTTTGACGTGGAGATATTCCATCCTTTAGGGGAATACGTACCAAATGCAGTAGTATTTAACTTGGAGAGTTGGCTGTAGAGTCAGGTGGTGAAGTATATTAGGACCTGAAAGCAAAACAAAAAGTTAGAGATGGGAAAAGTCATTTGAGACAAATGGGACAAGGATGTGTGATAGCACTTTTGATAACCGATTGAAATCCTAAAATGGGACACAATACTAAACTAACAAAAATTAAGTAAATTGCTGAAAAAAGACATCTTGTCAAAGGTTTTTATCTTGTACATACAAGAATATCAGAATATCAGTGAAAAGAGAAACTGCACTTCGTAATTTATTAGAAAGGAGTGTTAATGGGTTGGGAAGTCGACTCTGCTAGGTACAGGAATTACTATGGAGCTGTTAGATGATGACTGACAGTAAACTACCAAGCTTTGATTAAATTTAAAATGGACAGGTTTCTAATTTGTCAAGGCATCACCCTGAGGAATGACAGAACAGTTGTTGCCTATTTTGTTAAATCAAAATCGGCACACTGTGTGTACTCATTCTTTCTACCTGCAAAAGATAGGATCCTGTATATTAATATATGTAGCGTTCAGTACATACAAGGGACATACAAGTATGCCATACTGTAAGCCTTACTAATAATCTCACATTCATTGTTAATGTAAACCTTGGCATACATTGGGCCTATTTCAACATAAAGATTTTGACAGCCATTATCTAGATCAATCTTCAGGACCATACCACAGTTAATCAGAGTCAATGTGGTTTAAGCTTATACAAAGTTTGGCAGTAAATTGTCAAGTATCATCTAACTGATGCATTCCCCTGGAAATGCCACTGCAAATCAGGGTTAACTTGCCAACCATTTAGTACATTCAACTTGCCAACCATTTAGTACATTCACCTGATGTAGGATAAAATATTGTTCCCCTGCACGTTGGTATTCCATTGGATATTCTGAGGAGGGCAAGATGGAAAACTTTACCATATCTGTAATTGTCCATAATGTGCATGTTTTATACCACCAAATGATTCTTTACATTAAGTACAATCATTTTCTTGTTTAGAAAATGCAAATCAAGTAAAATAATCATGAGAGAGGCCATTTTTAATCTGTTCAATTTGAGTAAAAATTTCAGTGTTCAGTTTTCCCTTAACAAAGACCAAATTCAGGATAACAACAATACTGTCCAATCTTCTTTGTGTTATATGTTTTGGTAGAAATGTCTAGAAATCAATTACATTTTCACTAAATTTGCCCACAAAAGTATGCCATTTTAACTTAAATGTAAATTAAATGGGAACTTTGGAATTCCACAGTGCCATCTGTTGCTTGATGGAAAAAGTCAAAAGATCTGTTTTCATCACTCCATCATCTCCTCAACATCCATACCTGGTCCTTAGCTTCTGCTCTGATCGGATTTCAGTGGATTATCATTGAGTGATTGCTAAATCCTCACAGATACCCCCCGGCCACCACTTGGTCCAAATGAAGGAATAAATGTTAGAATTACACGGCAATCCAGGGCACCAGTTTTAATGTTCAGATTTTTAATGTCTGCTGTATTTCTTGTTTTTTTGGGAAACCTCGATGGAATTCCTTTAGGTTTCCACACAAGGTCGTTGCAGGTTCATTAGTAACCCATACAACAGAGGCAAGTTTAGCTTGGAAAAGTGCAATGTAGAGAGTCATACTACTATATATAGTGGGTTTGTATTGAAGTAACACTTGAAAGAAATCCAAATACTCCCAACCCTTCTAAAAATAGGGACAACAGAAATATATTGTATACGTAGAGGACTATTTTTAAGTGTTTGTCTCAGTTCACCAAACAAACAATAAATTCGCCTTCTCTTTAATAACTTGTCTTGCAAAGTGATCAATAACTATTCCTAGCTGGGCGCCTGCCAGTCCTTTCTGACTGTCAAAGTTTATTAATTTCCAACCAAATAAGTCGTTTAGATCATCCTTTGCACCCGAATTTCCAAGTCTTTTTAAATCTTGCAGATTAGAGTCAGGCTCTTTGTTTTGCCACATGGGGGATTAGGAGAGATTTGCCGCTAGAAAATTTGCGATTTAATCGCACGTTTATCCCTCAATAGCTCGAAAATTGGTGCTGGCTGCGGATTAGTGCCAGACAAAGCAAGACTTGTGCAGAAAAAAGAACTGATGGGAAAAAAATGCTCCCGTTTGTTTCAAGTTAGAGCGATCACTACAGATTTCCACGGTGTTATTGTTGTCTCCCAAAGCCTACTTTCAATTTGTTTCCATATTTCTCGGCTCCTTTTCAATGGTCAATGAGAATATTATCTTCACAATGAAAGGGATCTCGCCGAATCTTCAAATATTGACGATGGTGATGGTGCGGAGTGGAGTGAGCTTTTGTCAAGCGGAATTGTTAAATACTCCCCTTTCTAATCTCTCGTTTCTTCCCCCACCCCTCGTTCTTCATTGATTGTATTATTTTTATTTTCCAAAAGTTAACGCCCGTTCTAAAGCTTACACAAGGGATTTTACATTGTGCTAGTTTAAAAACCAAACTTATTTTAAAAGTTTAAAACTTATTAAAAATTTACCCTCCACCCACACCCTGCTCTCCCGCATTAAATAACTCATTTAGTTAAAACTAGTTTTAATATGGTGTTTCATTTGATAAACCCTTTCTCAGTTGATTTCAAGGTGTTGCCCTGGTTTGAAACGAAGGTCCCGATTAAGCGGGAGGTGTTTATTACAATTTCAATGTTGATTTCTTTTTTAAAGAATTCCTGCTCAGGAAGCGCGTGGATGGATTTTCCCGAGCAGGAATAATCTGTAGTTTCCTCTCCTCTGTTGTCAGATACAGTTAAAACCCATGGTTGGTCCTTGGTTCAATGTGATGCCGAGTTTTGTACCAAGCTGGACAACATGCTCTCTCAAAAGCAGGGGGTTTGTAAAACAAAATGCAGTTTCTCAAAATTATTGACTGTTCACCGTTTTACAAAGTTGTGTCAGTGCAGCCAGACAATAGTTTATCAAATCCACATGCAATATATCAATAGTATTGATGTAAGATTGAAACATCGTTTGAAGTACCGCAGGATGAAATATTCATCTTGAAGGGAAACTGACGCTCATAGATAACGGGAGTTTTTTTTTATCAGCACACTGACTTCAAATCACACAATGCAAATAATAGACTTTCAAATAATTCCAAATCCTGACAATACAGAGCAGACTCTGCAGAGAAAAGACAATTTTCACCGTTGCAATCTGCACTTTGGAGGATTCAACGCTCAGCACTTTTTGCTCGCTTTTGCACTTCAGAACAAAAATGCATCAATAAGGACGTCGGAAGTGCCAAAGTATACCACACTAACAGAAAGGAAGGAGGGACACATTGGGAATCCTACCTTAAAGCTTGGTGAGAAGTGGATTTGCTAAGGATTTATAGGGAGATTGCAGTTCAGTCGATACTGGGAAAAAGATATGGGAACCCAGAAGAGTGCTGTCCGCGGAATTGAGGGTTCCGCCTATGTGGAATTTCGGAGGAATTAAAGAAGTAGGGAAAAACTAGTCCATTGATGACTTCATATACTGGAGAAAGGAATTTCAAACGGAAGCTCTTACAGCCGATTTTACTCAATAAACAATTAAGGGTGGGTCAACTATTGATTGCTGAGTGTATTCAGTATCAAGGACAGAAGATGAGGATCTCTATGGTTTCTGTAAATCCTCCCACTACCTGAGATTTCAGAATTCAAACAATTCCATGTTAGAGAGGGTGATGGGGCAATGTTTTTGAATAAGTTTGAAATGTTCGAATGTTGTCGCGTGAAACAAACTAGCCCCGATCGAATCGGGCAGACGCATGAGCAACGGAAATGAAAGATGTTAGCAGTTCCGGACAGCGCACCTTAGTTTGCCTTGAAGGGAGAGTACACTACAGGTATACTCCAATAAGACAAGGACTTCAAGCTAACAGGAGTGACGCTTATTGGGGAAACTCGACTAAGGAAAGTTTAAAACTCCCATCCCCCAAGTACAACTGATTATTGATCAATTGTTCATTTGAAAACTGAGATTGATTTTTTTTGTTAAACAAAGGTATGATAGGGTGTGGAGAAAGATGAATATATCGAGTTAGACGACAGGTAGTCACGAGCACATTGTGTGGTAGAATATACAGGGGGGGCTGAACGATCCTGCTTCTGTATCTCTGGTCCATTCAGATCTCTTATATGTTCCATTCTTGTTTTGTATGTGAAATTAAACAGTGACTGTGGCCAACATTGTAGCTTTGATGAACAACTGATTCCTGGGTTGCAGTTTGTTCGAGACAGAAACACGTTGGGAAGCGGCAGCAGCGACAGTAATCTCAGGTCAGCTTTCACTGGTGATCAAATAGAGGGGAGGATCCACTGTATATCCCCTCGGGGATGGGGAGGGAGGGGTGATCCTTTTTCATTGGCCAGGGACTGCCGCCCAAGAGCTTAGTATTACTGATCGACAGCGGTGGAGTGTCTTATATAAATCGCTGTTGTTTGAGAGGGACTGCACACAGGGGGCTCAAGGAATTCCGGCTACTGCTACAACAACAGAGAAAAGGCTGAGCTCCGTCCCGATTGAGCAGTGGAATTAAGGTTTGATCGAAATCAGATTTCAAAGCCGTCCAGTGAGTTTTTTTCTATGTGTTCTGAAGGAGGCTCTGCTTTCTCTCCACAGATGCTGCCAGACCTGCTGAATTTCTACAGTCATTTATGTTTCTGATTTCCAGTATCCACTGTTCCTTAGATAAAAGGTACTGCAGATGCTGGAGAATCCGAGATAACAAGCATGGGGCTGGATGAACACAGCAGGTCTAGCAGCATCATAGGAGCAGGAAA
>JAHRHZ010000274.1:17304435-17320298 GCA_024137785.1 Ginglymostoma cirratum
GGGTTTAGGCCCGAAACGTCAAGTTTTCCTGCTCCTATGATGCTGCTTGACCTGCTGTGTTCATCCAGCCCCATGCTTGTTATCTCCACTGTTCCTTGTTTTGTTTGTGTTTACATGTTTTTAGATTGGATTTCAAGAGTTCTTTAAGAACTGAAATGGGATCAGAAGTTGTATTGGGGAATGAAACGGGGTGTTCTTTTGCTGGGGAGATGTTTGGAAATCCCCATTCTTTCAATCCTATAACGCGTTTCTTTCGGTTGCAGATTGGATTTGCTTGGGGAATTTTTATTTGTGAAAGAGGTTATTACGGGAGCTGCACAGTCCCGCGGGGTTGAAGGTAATTATTTGAACAGCTCCTGTTTTTGTGTCCGCAGTCAATATAACCCTCTGAGCGTCCCAATTATTACTACCTCGGGATAGACATTTGTTAGAGGGTGTAATCTTTGAAGTAGCCCCCAGGGAGATTAAACCCACATTTTACTATGTTTAATCAAACAGAGTTCACCTTTTCCAGATTTCCCTTGGATTTTCACTCCGACTGTGTGTCTGGTTTCCAAACTGCTTTTGATTCACAGTTAGGGAGAGTTGAAGCGACATTTCCGCGCTAAGTTTGGACGGGCCGGTGTTGAGTTGGAATTCCTGCCACTTTGAATCGAACGTGTGAGAATGCAGCGTTTTGATCACGAGTACAGTACAATGGTGGATGGTTGGTTTCAACAACGCGCTCTCTATCGCGCGCGCACACACGCCTACACACACACACACACCTACACCTATACATACACACACCTACACACAGACACACACCTACACCTATACATACACACCTACACACACACCTACACCTATACATACACACACCTACACACAGACACACACCTACACACACCTACACCTATACATACACACACCCACACACACACCTACACCTATACATACACACAACTACACACACACCTACACACAGACACACACCTACACACACACCTACACCTATACATGCACACACCTACACACAGACACACACCTACACATACACCTACACCTATACATACACACACCCACACACACACCTACACCTATACATACACACAACTACACACACACCTACACACAGACACACACCTACACACACACCTACACCTATACATACACACACCTACATACACACACCTATACATACACACACCTACACACACAGACACCTATACATACACACGCCTACACACACACGCCTACACACACAAGACTGTTTAAAAAGTATTTCATCAACCTGTTCAGAGTTGCTACATGCTGTCATTTGACAACAAATGCCCGTTCTCAGCAGCTAGGTACGTAAGAAAATTTAAAGTGAATTATATTAAAGAAATTTTCCTTTAAACTAAAGTGATTGGTAGAAGGATTAAATGGAGCGATGAAGGTATCAATATTTCATCCAAAGGATTCTGGAACTCACTACTTGAAAATGTGGTGCAGACAGAAACCTCCAGCTCATTGAACAGATGCCTGGATAAATACCTGGAGTAGGCTAGGTGCTGTCTGTCGGTAGGCACATATCAAATTGGCGGAGGACATCCATCTGTGCTGTGATTTTTTCCTACTTTTTCGAAGTGTTCCAAATATTTGAAAAGGAGAAACGTGCAAGGGGATGGGGGAGGGAGGGGCACTGCATTAATTGCTGATCAGGTGACATAGAGTCATACAGATGTACAGCACCCAAACAGCCCCTTGGTCCAACTTGTCCAAGCCCACCAAATATTCTAAATTAATCTAGCCCCATTTGCCAGCATTTGGCTCATATCCTTCTGAACCCTGCCTATTCGTGTAACCATCCAGATGCCTTTTAAATGTTATAATTGTACTAGCCTCCACCACTTCCTCTGGCAGCTCATTCCATACATGCACCACCCTCTAGGTGAAAAAGGTACCCCTTAGGTCCTTTTTAAATCCTTGTCCTCTCACCTTAAACCTATGCCATCTAGTTTTGGACTCCCCTTGCCCAGGAAAAAGACCTTGTCTATTCACCCTATCCATGCTCCTCTTGATTTTATAAACATCTATAAGGTCACCCCTCAGCCTCTGACACTCCAGGGAAAATAGCCCCAGCCTAATCAGCCTCTCCCTGTAGCTCAAATCCTTCAACCCCAGCAACATTCTTGTAAATCGTTTCTGAACCCTTTCAAGTTTAACAACATTCTTCCTATAGCAGGGAGACAAGAATTGAGCACAGTATTCCAAAAGCAGCCTTACCAATGTCCTGTACAGCCGCAACTTGACCTGCCAACTCGAAACTCAATGCACTGACCAATAAAGGCAAATGTACCAAAAGCATCTTTACCATCTTACCTACCTGTGACTCCACTTTCAAGGAACTGTGAACCTGTACTCCAAGGTCTCTTTATTAAGCAACACTCCCCAGGGCCTTACCATTCAATGTATAAGCCTTGGCCTGGTTTGCCTCATCAAGATGCAACATCTTACATTTATCAAAATTAAAATCCACCTACCAGAGGAGACAGGACAGATTGACTGTCCCTTTTCTGCGTACAAAGATTCTATGATTCAATCTGAACAAAACCAGCCAATTTAACTCTTCCAACCTTGTCCACTATTATTTGAAATAATTAGTTATCTGTATCTTTACACCATTTCCTCTCCTTTATTCCACAGTCCTTTATACCCCGACTTGCCAATATCTGTCAATTTAAATTAACTGAGCTAATTATATTGCTTTCTTTAGAGAAGTTCACCCCACTTGCGTGAGGAAGTGTTTTACAATTTCTCTCTGGAATGATCTTTCTTTGACTTTTATGCCATGTCTCACCATTTAAGACTTCCTGAAAAGTAGGATTTTTTCCTACCTGTCTATCATACAAAAATTCTAAATATCTGAATCAGTCAACCTGTTGGCCTTCTGCTTTGGAGGGAATATAAACCTGGTTTACATCATCTCTCCCTATTATCTAACAGTTACACCCTAGTGAATTTCTGTCCCAGTTCTTCCCAGACCAATGTATCTTTTCTAAGGTGTTGTACCCAGAATTGTTCAATTCTCCAAATGTATCTAACTAGGTCTTTGCTTGGTTAGTTGTCAGTACATTAGCCGCTTTGATTTGTTTTTGCCCCTTGTCGCCACATTTTAATAATCTCCATACATGGACTGCTCCGTGTCTTTGAGCCCTTCCTGTACCCAGCTTTACTGAGTGTCACAAATATTCTGGTATAAAACACAAACAGTTCAGTTAATTGTGTTGTATTTCACAGCTGAAAATAAACATCTTTCCTGCAATTTTATGCAATGTTGTAAAGTGATCTGTCCCAGAATGGAAGATCGTTACATTGATGACAGGGACAAAGAAGACTGGGTCCTAATTCGTCCTCTACCAAGGGTTTCAGCTATATTTAGTAGGAACGAATAACATTTCTATACAATCTTTATGAAAGTGGGAAGAATTAGAATCTAGCTCAAATATTTAAATATGTTATAAACAAATAATAATTCAAATAAATGCATAAGATAATAAGTGCACGAGTGAAACGCCTGATTAATACATTCAGGATATTTATATTATTTAAGAAAAAACCTCAAGCGAGTTGTAACTATTTCTATACTACTTCCATTCAGAACTTGCATTACATCTTTTTGTTGAAAAAAAGCTCTTCTTTCAATTTAATCTCCTCATTCTGTTCCTAACCTGATTCTGTGGGTATTTACTGCATTGTGGTGCAGCTATATAGGTTCTACCCATCTCTTGGTGACATGCCTGCTTAGCTGCTCTTCATACAAAGGCATAGGCAATGAGGATAAACAGGCCTTTCAACTATTGGTACATCACCATTAACACTGACTTGTCCTCTGCTGAAATCCATGTTCGTATGCTTTCCAGCCAGAACCATTGTATTGTAATTAAGATCAGAATTTCTGGCTGCATTCTTCCTTCACTAGTCCAGTTCATTGAACCCATACTGCAGCATGTGCCAAGACAAGGAACATCTGTGACATTAATATCAAACAGCATTATCCTTCGACCATTTTGTTGTAATGTGGAAAGTCAAGGAAACATGATGAAGGCAGTGAGAATCAAATTGAAGCATACACTATCACATGTTTGACAGCATGATACCATTTCAGCAAAGTGTGTTTACTCAGAAGGGAACTAATAGGAACTGCTTTGTACTTGTATTCTTGCTCTGGGTGTAACTAGTCATGAAAGTTAGGTCACATGGAATCTAGGGAGAGCTAGTTAACTGGAATCAAAATTGGCTCATTGGTAGGAGGCAGACAGTGATGGTTAAAGGTTGTTTCTTGGACTGGAGGCCTTTAACTAGTGGTGTGCCACAGGTGCTTCTACTGGGACCTTTGTTATTTGTTATTTACATAAATGATCTGGATGTGAATGTACAAGGCATGATTAGTAAGTTTGCGGATGATACAAAATTAGGAGGTATGTTGATGACAAAGAAGGTTATCAAAAATTACAGAGGGATCTTGATCAGATGGGGACACGGGCTGAGGATTGTCAAATGTAATTCAGTACAGATAAGTGTGAACTTTGGAACTTTGGAAAGTCAAACCAAGGTAGTACTTATACGGTAAACGGTAAGATACTGTGAAACAGAGGGACCTAGGTGTTCAAATACATAGTTCATTGAAAGCGACGTCACAGGTGGACAGGGTGGTGAAGAAGGCATTTAGCATTCTGGCCTTCTTCGGTGGAGGCATTGAGTATAGGAGTTGGGATGTTATGTTACAGTTGTATAAGTCATTGGTGAGGCCGCACTTTGAATATTGTGTACAATTTTGGTCACCTTGTTATAGGAAGGACATAGTTAAATTAGAGAGTGTGTAAATTAGATTTGAGGATGTTGCCAGTACTAGAAGGCCTAAATTATAAGGAGAGGTTGGCCAGGATAGAACTTTATTCCTTGGAATGTAGGAGAATGTGGTGTATAAAATCATGAGGGGCATACATAGGATGAATGCATGTAGTCTTTTTCCCAGCGACAGGGAGTTGAAAACCAGAGGCATAGATTTAAGATGAGTGGGGAAAGATTTAAGAACGACCTGAGGGGCATGTTCTTCATGCAGAGAGTGGTGCATACATGGAGTGGGCTGCCAGAGAAAGTGGTTGAGGTAGGTACAATAGCAACATTTAAAAAAAAACATTTGGATGGGTACATGGTTGGGAAGAGTTTAGTGGGATATGGACCAAATGCGGGCAATTGGAACTAGCTGCATGGGCAGCATGGACCAGTTTGCGCCGAAGGCCCTGCTTCCATGCTGTATTACTCTATGACTCTAAGTAATCTAATTTATTTAGTAAGTTAAAGTCACAAAATATGCCTCATCACTGAGAAGGAAATGTACGCCATTTTGTGAGTCAGTATCCTTTATACTCAAAGTCTACCCTATGTTTTGAACCCATTGCAAAAAGTCTTTTGTGGTATATAGTTGCTTGCTGTATTCACCTATCATAATTTTTAATTGGAGACATATACATGACATCTGACCTTCATTAGAAATCATCAGTATCATAGAGATGATATGGATGGTATGTAAAATGATGGCATTATCAAAGTTTTCATGCAGTCTTTAGTTTTAGCAAGTGCAGAAATTGCTTTCCTAAGATAGAATGAATGGGAGGATGGTGAGTTTAGGAGCGTGCAAACATTTGCAGATTATTGCCTGTTTGCTGAGTGAAGATGAAGACTTAACTGTTAATGAAATGGTAAGAAATATTAATTTAATGCAAGTCAATGTCTTCTGCAGAAGAAAAATATGAATGAAATAGATTTTCCTCTGCATTCTCTTGAAACTGCTGATATTCATCAACCAGATTTTTTTATTGCTGGTTTTGGGAGACTCTCTCCTCTAAGCTATCTGTCAAAGACTTTGTTCAAAGGCAAAGTTATACAGCAAGCAGCGTACAATTATAATTCTATAGATATCATAGCAGGTTTACATTGGAGGTCTCTCCCTTGAGGAACAGGTGTCTGAACTGTAATTGCTCTGCACCTAGTTTATATTTTACTAAGAATCTGAAAGCTGCATTATCTTCATTATTCCGTGGAAAATGAAGACATCGCAGGAGAAGAGATTGCGGAAGAAGATTTAAGGAGACGGGGCAAGCACTCCAAAAATAGGCTGATCAGTTGGATTCATCCTTTGGTGGCTGGGTTTTCCAAGCCCTGGGAAAGGGCTGGGTCCCATTTTAAAAAACAAACATTTCCCAAAATCTGAAGAGATGAAGTTCATTTAAATATTATTCACAGATTTGCTTCACGAGAGTTTTCATTTTTGTATCAGGTTTCACGTATTTATTTGTTCAATACCTTCTCCCCATTACCTCCTCATAAATGTAGCATATTTGTCCAAATCTTTTGTTAAAGAACTTTTTTTTAAAATGGGCCAAAGGAACAGGAAAAACTAGACTCAGAAAATTCTTGTTTCTAAACAGATTTGCACATCTCTGCATTAGAAATGGATCTGAAAGGAGTTATAAAATTATGTCTCCTGGCATTATGAATCAGCGATAGATTCTTGTGGTGTAACTCACAACCACACAGTACTCCACAGTGCTTCACAGCCACTGAAATTACTGCTGCACTGCAGGGAAATGTTGCAATGGCTTTGTGCATAGCAAGAGCTAACGGATTAATGACAAGTAATCAGGTCAGTGATATTACTTGGGGATAAATAATGGCAAAGGCATGAGAAAACTTAGCCACACTTCTTCGAATATAACCTCTTTCTTGGGATCCATTATACCAGCCCAAAAGGGCAGATAAAGCCTCAGTATAATAATTCTTCTAAATGATGGTACTTCCAACAGTTTCATACCCCCTCAGTAAATTCACACAATAACCTGGATTATGTGGCCAAGCCTCTGGAGTGGGCTTAACTCATGCCCATCTGGCTCAAGCATAAGTGTTACTATAGCGTTATTAGCTCAATTGGCAGAACAGTTGATTTACAAGGCAGAGTGATGCTAACAGTGTGGATTCAATTCCCATCACTGGGTGAAGTTACCACGAAGGATTCTTCTTCTCAACCTCACCCCTTGTCTGAGCTGTGATGACCCTCAGCTTAAACTATCAATAGTTATTTCCCTTTCTAATGAGAGAGCAGCCCTGTGGTTGGTAAGACTCAGTATTCACAAAGCTACATAAAGTTTATGCCTGCTAATGAATATTCTGTCAATGACAAAATTTTTCACATGCTCCTACAAAATAGGAGCAGAAGTAAATCATTTAGTTGCTTGAACCTGATCTCTAGTCAATAAGATCATGACCAATCTATTTGTGTTTTGAATTGCACATTCCTATCTACCTCTCATAATTTTTGCTTTACTTGCCTAATACGGAATAATGTCCCTCTGCCTTAAAAAATATTTAATGACTGTACATCTTGAGCAAAGTTCTAAAGTCTCATAATCCT
Source organism: Ginglymostoma cirratum (assembly GCA_024137785.1). Lineage (NCBI taxonomy): Eukaryota > Metazoa > Chordata > Chondrichthyes > Orectolobiformes > Ginglymostomatidae > Ginglymostoma > Ginglymostoma cirratum. The sequence goes on from JAHRHZ010000274.1 coordinate 17,311,874, forward strand.
CTGTGAGAAAAAATGTTCTCCTCAACTCTGTCTTTTCAACAATCTCCAAAGAAGTAGTGAATTATTCCCTCATAAGAAGTGCCTGAGAAAATATCAAACAAGAACATGTTTATATTTCTTATTATATATATCTGAAGAATAACTTTATGTTTTTCTAACTTCTCAGGTTTTAATTTGAATTATAAAGAATAAAGTCCACCCCTCTGTATAGCAATTTCCCACAGAAAATGAACATGGTGTATTATTACAGAGAGAACAGCCATCGTCTGCAAAGTGTGAATTCCCTAGCTGCAGGATTTTACCTGCACCAACAAGTGAATGACCTGTTACATCGAACAGAGTCAGGACAGCAGCAACCATTTAGTCAAACCCGCACAGTGGCTGAATACTTAGCTGGTGAGTGTTCATTATTCTGGCACCGAGTAAGAGAGAAGTTAATTGCAGTAGAAATGATGACTGTGACTCAATTGTTATGTTAATACTCATGCTTTGCAACTTTTACTAACCAGTTTAGCCTCAGCTTGGTAATGGGGCTCTTGTGGTGCAGTGGTAATGTCTATACCCCCTCAGGTAGGAGGGCCTGGGTTCAAATCCATCTGCTCCCAGGGTGTGTTATAACCTGCCTGAACAGGTAGTTTCAAAATTTATAAAGCTTAGTGATGGGGTTCTTGTGGTACATCTGAATTAGGAAGCCTGGGCTAAAGTTCTACCTTCTCCAGAAGTTAGTCATAATATCCCTGCAGAAGCTGGTTAAAAATACCTAAAGCTTGATGATAACCAAAGGCACATTCATACAACCTTTATCCCTTCTGGATTAACTACTCCATTAATATAACTACCAGATAAAATGAATTGAAATGACAATGGATATAGTTATTAGCAATTAAAATTTGGTGTTTTCTAAAATGGACAAGAGATCTACCTTGTTAATTTTACAATACTCTTTATTTTCAGTAATTTCATTTGTGCCTCTTTCAACACCACATTTCCTCACCATTTCTATAACACATAATGACTTGGTCAAACTTGTTAGAGAGCAGATTTTGGTTCGTCAACTGAAATCCTCGAATTTTGACATTACTTTAGCAACTGTTTCTTTATTACTGGGACCTTCTGTCTGATATTCTGTTTTGACCCCTGTGTGTCATTATAATCTCTCTCGTAGTTTCAACAACTTATTTTAATCTCTTTTTCTTTTCAGAGTTATTCACTGCAGTTACCCATTCATTTTGTTTCCAACCAATGAGGTGCATGTACCCAAATTATGTTGCTGACTTCCCCAAGTGTGGTGGAATGATATAGGGACATATAAAGAATCACAGAATTGTTGCAATGCAGAAGGAGGCCATTCAGCCCATTGTGACTGTACTGGCGCTTTAATTTAGTACCAATCTCCTGCCTTTTCCCCATAACCCCGTATATTGTTTCTAGTTGAATAATAATTTAATGCCCTCTTGATTGCTTCAGTTGAACCTGCCTCCACAATTATCCAGGCACTGCTTTCCATGCGCTAATAACATTCTGTGCGAGAAAGGTTTTTCTCACAGTGCATTTCCTTCTTTTGCATAACACATTAAAATTGTGCCTTCTGGTTTTCAATCCTTTTACGAGTGAGGACAGTTTCTCCCTGTCTACTTTGTCCAAACCTCTCATGATTTTAAAATCTTGTATGAAAAGTCCTCAGAGCCTTTAATTCTCCAGGGAAAACAGCCCCACCTTTTCCAATTTATCCTCCATAACTGGTGTCTCATCCCTTGAACCATTCTCTGCACACACTCTAATGCATTAAATTCTTCCTAAAGTATGGCACCCAGAACTACATACAATACTCCGGCTTAGGTCTAACCAGTGGCTTATATAAGTTCATCTTAACCTCCCCGCTTTCCTGCTCTAGGCCCCAATTAATGAAATGTAGAATGCTATATGCTTCTTTGACAGTTGTCTCTATCAGTTTGGCCATCTTTAATGGCGTATATACACCCATACGTCTCTGCTCCAGCACACTTTTTAGAATAGCAGCCTTTATTTTATACTGTCTCTCCATGTTTTTTTGTACCAAGTGTATCATCTCACATTTCTCCACATTGAACTTCATCTGCCACCTATCTGCTCATTCCACCAACTCGTCAATTTTGCTTTTGCACTTCTACAGTATTGCCCTCACAGTTTACAGTTCTGCAAAATTTTTGCACCCACAAACTTTGATATTGTCCACTACGCACGAAGATCTTGATCATTTACATACATCAGGAAAGGAAATTGTCCCAATCCTAATCCCAGGGGAATACCTTTTTTCAGTTTGAAAAATAACTATTCACCATTACTCTCCGTGTTTGATCGCTAAGCCAATTTGTATCCATGTTGTTGTTGTCTCTTTTCATTGCCTATAACTTTCCTCACAGGTCTGTTGTGTGGCACTGTTCAAACACCTTTTGGAGATTCATGTACACTACATCAACAACCTTCCCCTCAACAGCCCTCTGTGTTGCCTCTTCCAACAACTGTAGCAAGTTTCCTAAACATGATTTTCCATGGTGACTCTTCAGAATCAACTCACATATTTGCAATATGACTAATTATTGTATGACAAATCATTGCTTCTCGAAGTTTCCCCACTGCTGTAGTTAAACTGATTGGTTAGTAATTGAACAAGGGTGTGATGTTTGCGATTTTCCAATCCTCTCGCAACACCGCCCGAATCCATGGAAGATTGAAACATAATTGCCAATGCTTCTCTCGTCCTTCAATACCATTGGATGCATCAGATCCAGTCCAGGTGTCTTAGCCAATTCTTCCTTCTCTTCAATTTTAAATCTTTCTAGTCAGAGTTTCTCCCTGTGTCCCCATGACTTGGGCAGCATCTGCCCTGTAGATAATGTAAGAAACAAAATGATTGTTTGTGCCTCATGCCCCAATGTGTCAATCCCTTATTGATCCCTAACAGCCCCAATCCTCCTTTGACCACCGTTGTACTTTTGATGAGCTGATAGAAGACTTTGGGATTTCACTTTGTTAGCTGCCATTATTTTTTCGTAATTCCTCTTTGTCCTTATATTTGCTTTTTCACCTCCTTTCTGAACCTTCTGTATTCAGCTTGGTTCTCAACTGTATTGATGACCTGACACCTGTCATTAGCACACCTATTCTTCTTCAGGAAACCCTGGATTCGATGGTCCTACCTTTCCCTTTTGAGGGAATAAACCCTAACTGTGCCCAAACCATTTCTTCTCCGGAGGTACCCCATTGTTTTGCCAACACTTTTCCTTCGAACCTTTGGTTCCAGTCTGTTTAACCTACCTCTGTTCTTGCCTGATTGAAGTAGATTATTTTCAGTCTGGATTGTCGAATGTTACTTTCCAATGTTATCCCAAACTTTATGATATAATAATCACTGGCCCCTGCACTTTCCCCATTGTCACCGGTTTATTTGTTTCTTTTCATTCCCAACAAATGGCCCTAGCAGTTTCTCTTTTATTGGTATATTGCTACAAAAAGATCTCTAGAACACAGTCTAAGAACACGACCATCACTGCACCTTACAGTACCATTATCTGAGTCTGTATATGAGTAATTGATGTCACTGTTATAAATACTCCATGATATTTAGACCTTACTATAATTTCCATGCAAATTTGTTCCTCTATCTCCTTCCCAGCAGTCATGATGTGGAGGTGCCATGTTGGACTGTGGTGCACCAAGTTGAAAGTCACACGACACCAGGTTATAGTCCAACAGGTTTATGTGACATCACAAACTTTCAGAGCACTGGTCCTTCACCTACAAATAAACCCTGTGGATTATAAGCTGGTGTCATGGGACTTCTGACTTCCTAGGAGTCGGTGATCTATAGAGTACGCTGAGCAATGTAATTGCTTCCTTATTATTCCCTAGCATTAGTCAAATCAATTCTGTCCTTGAACCCTTTGAACAAGCAATCAACTCATGACTTTCATGTGATGCTACTCTTAAAACTTGTTTCAAACCCAAATGAGATGGAAAATAGAAGGGCCCTCTTGTGGTGCAGTGATAATATCCCTAACCCTGGACTGGGACACCTGGGTTCAAGTCCCACCTGCTCCAGAGGAGTGTAAATAATATCACTGAACAGATTGATTAGACAAATAGATTTAATTTACAAATAAAGGAGTAGGAGGGCTTTTGGTTTGCAGTGGTAGTGTCCCTACCTCTGACACAGAAGTCCTAGGTTTAGGTCTCATCTGCTCTAGAAGTGCATAATAGCATTTCTGAACAGTGTGATTCAAAAATATCTAGGAACAGAAGTAGGCCATTCAACCCTTTGAGCTTGCTCCAACATTCATTATGGTCATGGCTGATCATCCAACTCAGTACTTGTTCCTGCTTTCTCCCCATACCTTTGATCCCTTTGACTCTAAGAACTATATCCATTCCCTTCTTGAAAACATTCAATGTTTTGGCCTCAATTATTTTCTGAGGCAGATAATTTCACATGTTCATCCCACCCTGGGTGAAGAAATTTCACCTCACAACTGTTAATTATAGTGGGGTGATGAGTACGGTATTGCATTAGGAATATAGAGGTCTGGAGTTCAACTCTTAAGAATCTCTCAATTTCCTTGAACAAATTGGGTAAATTTTGGGCTTGCACCAGAATTATCTTCATGGAGCTTGTAAAACTTGTTAGACCAAGAAACTTCTCAAAGGAAAAGGCTTTGCCAAGGGAAACTCTTGTCAGATCTGGCCAAAGCTTAATTCTAGTTCACACGAAATTGATAAGTTTTAACAAGTTTGCAGTGGCCTGGATGCGACTTAAGCATTAAAAAAAAATTATTAGAAGGTAGACCACTCCTACCCACATGCATCAATTAGGGAAAGGCAATCAATGCCAATGTTATCCATATTCTGATAACAATTCCTTAAAAAGACAATTATATAGTCATTTTCTTTGTTCTTTAAAAATGTAGAACCGTGCCAAACTTGCTCTGAAAAACACTGAATATTTCAGACTTAATTTACTTAAACTGACATTTATTAATATTTTGAAGAAATAATCCTAGAAGCAAGATATGGCAGTTGTCATCAGAAACAGAGACGGAGTAGAACAGCCTTTACAACTGAGCAGCTGGAGGCATTGGAGCAAGCTTTTCAGAAAACGCACTACCCTGATGTGGAGATGAGGGAGAGGCTTGCAATGTATGTCGACCTTCCAGAGGCAAGAATTCAGGTATATTTAGAGGTGGTCAGAGACTACAGTATGCTTGCTATAGTAGCTGTGGACCAACCTGCCAAACGGATGATTGTTCAACTGAGTACAAGATTGCCCATTACTGAAACTGGTCATCGTTGGGCAAGAGCGTTGTCAGTTTCCTTCACACCCCCACAAGATGCAGGATTGAAATGATGAACTGTGTTCCAAGTTAATCTGGAATGTGCCATGATGATGTGGTGAGGCTGGCCTGCACCCAATGCCAACTTCCATTGCTGGAAGGGTTGTGTGAAGGAAGAGGCCGTGGGCAGTGAATGCCCAGGGAGGGGCACTCTGGGATGTTAGGAAATGCTTGACAAGGTGGAGGCCCAGAGAAGTATGCAGTGAGCTGCAGCTGCCAAGTACCTGCTCAGGCTCTCATGTCGGGAACTGTCATTGTCTAGTTTCACTCTGACATGTGGGAGAAAAGGTAATTGCATATAAATGAGGTGAAGTTAGGAAAAAGAAGGATGTAAATAGATACAAATAGGCCTCACTGCTCACTGGTGAGATTCTCAGCTCACCATTCAAATCTTGGATGGAAAATCAGACCTTTTTTTCTGAACATAGAAAATCTAATTTTTCTAACCTTGTCATATTTTCCTAACTGACCTGCGATTGCCCATATTGTTCAATGGCTGGGACAATTCAACCCTATGTGTCCAATTTTGGGCACGATACTATAGGAAGAATATGAAGGCACAAGAGAGATCACTGAAAATGTTTGTGAGAATGATTCCAGGGACAACAGGCTTCAATTACATAGTTAGACAGAAGAGCTTTGTGTTGGACTCCTTAGAAAGAAAAAGGCTGATTAGAAATTTGTTAAAAGTATTCAAAATTATGAGAGAGTAGGCAGGGAGAAACTATTGTTGGATGTGCGAAAGATAAATGGAATAAAAAAGATGACATTAAGAAAAACTTTTCCACACAGTGTATAGATAAGATCTGGAATGCACTGCAAGTGAGTGTGCAGTGGAAGAAGAGCCCATCATAGCTTTTAGTGCATATTTGGATAATTATTTGAGGAGAAATCATTTTCAGCACTGGGGGAAGGTGGAGAAATTGAACTGAGTTGCCCTTGTAGAAATCCAGCACAGATACAGCCCCTTAGCTGAATTATGATTCTATATTTCGTCTGTCAAACTTTTGGCATGTTCAAATACTTTGGAAGCTGAAGGCATGAGATTTCTCATGGTGAGTCTAGATCACTGCAGTAATTTTTCAGGTTTAAATTATTTGTAAATTTAATGCCTTTAAAGTGGCCCTGTCTACTCCAGGCCGGTTGCTACAATGATGTCACCTGAACTCGCGCTTTAAAGAAAATGATTACACATTTGTAGTTTTCTCAGAAAAATGGATTAAATCTCATCCGTAAAACAGAAACAAAAAAAAAATGACAACCCAAATAGTGGAAAAATTGAACTTGACAATTTTGTCATTTTAAGTCAGTGAACTAGACGGATAAATTGTAATGGACAAAACTTTGATAAAAGCCTCTGAATCATTTAATTAAAGTGGCATTTGACATTTTTTCGGTCACCATAAATCAGTAGTTCTAAGTATGTTTGATTGGAATTATGCATAAGGATTGTTATTTATTGTCTGGGATCTGCTACTTTAGAGAAATCATGATCTATGCCCTTGTGACTTTCTGATAAGCCTGTAAATACTGTTTGGAAAAGAGAAATGGAAAGCTTTTGAAAAATATCTGCGATCCTTACCTGTTATACAAAATGCATCTCCCAGTGCCATTAAAACTCATTTGGTTATATACCCCTTTAAATTGGTGGCATAAAAATGTGCTTCACAAGGACTTAATTATTGGTAATACACATAAGGATGATAATTTTTTGCATGTGTTGAAAAGGTAGTCCAGGTTCTGACAATGGTCTGCTAGGAACTAAGGCAGAAGAGTTTTGTATAAGTGGAATTGTGGAGCTTTGGAGACTAGCAATGAGACACAAGTGAAGTCTGACCAAGAGGAGCAATAGGAATCAATGAGGGTCTAGGCAGTAGTGTCCAAGCAAATCCAAGCCTGAAGAACGTAATTTAAACAGACTCAACTGAACATGAGGAACCAAGCTATTCATGCTCAAAGCAATGGTCCAAAGCAGTAGACTATTTACTACTGCAGGAAATACTGGTCTGATTGGGTTCTTGAAAAAGGAAGTGTTTTTATTCCCTAAATCACCAAGGATCTCAGTGATTTGTGACTGTTTCTGAATTGTACAAATGTGCTTCGTTGACGGAAAACAACTGTTGGAAGCATATAAACTTTCTATTGAACACGTCTATGTCGTTTAAACAGATATACTAATTACTCACCTAATTTAGGTATGGTTCAAAAATAGACGAGCCAAGTATCGCAAGCACCAACGCAGTTCAGAGAGGGATGAGTTTCTGATGGATGAAAGTCAATGGATGAAGAATGGTGACAGAAGAGAAAGAAAGATCAAATTGGAAAAAGAAAAACATCACATCCAACAAAAAGACTCGGAATTCTGTAGCTCTATTAGTACCACATCAACATCTGTAATTAGAACTGCATCTCTGGCTACAGATCTGGCCAGCAGAGAAAAACCAGTAAAGCATATTGTTACAGCAAACATGGGTAAGAAGCATGGTTTCAGATTCTCTCCAACTATGTTCTTTGTCTGTGATCTGTGTAAGAATAGTCAATAGGTATAGCATGCAATTACAACATACAGTAATTTTTTTTCATGAAGTCATATAGTTTTTACAGCATGGAAAGAGGCCCTTCGGCCCATTGTACCTATACCAGACAGAAAACATCCATCTATTTTAATCCCATTTTCCAGCACTTGGCCTGTAACCTGCTTCCTGTTGGCGCAAGTTTCAATAATAATTTTGCTTGACTATTTTATGGCTTTTGATGTTACATGTTGTCAGATATCTTATGGAAAGCTGGCAGGAAATCACATCTTTCGAGAAAGGGAACATATGAGTCAAAAATGATGAAACTTGATTGAAATCCACTGAAAACAGTATTAGATTTGTTAGGGATAAAAGGTACTGCAGATGCTGGAGAATCCGAGATAACAAGCATGGGGCTGGATGAACACAGCAGGTCAAGCAGCATCATAGGAGCAGGAAAACTTGACGTTTCGGGCCTAAACCCTTCATCAGAAATGGGGGAGGGGAAGAGGGTTCTGAAATAAATAGGGAGAGAGGGGGAGG